>CM052711.1:71677867-71754470 GCA_028551405.1 Uromys caudimaculatus | reverse complement strand
ACACACACACACACACACACACACACACACACACACACACACACACACACACACACACAAACACACACACACCCCTAAAGTAAGAAAAGCAGTTGTCTCTGACACTATTGGCTGATATTTGATCCCTTTTCCCTAACTAGACTGCTTTCTTTAGCCTCAATATGAGAAAGTGTGCCTAGTCTTACTGAAACTGGATATGTTAAGGATGTTTTATATCCATGGTAGGCCTCCCTTTTCCTGAAGAGAAGGGAAGGAGAATGGATTTGTGGGAGATGAGATTAATAGAAGATGAGGGAAAGGAACCTGTCATCTGGACATAAAATAAATTAAATAATTTAACTAAAAAGAAAAGAACTAAGGAAAAAATAAACAGTTCAAACCCATTTATTTTTCTTTTTATGAGAACTCTGTCTCAGTTCAAGAGCTCAGTTTTTAAATGAATTATCTCTTTGCTTAGTTTTTAATATTTTCTATTCCATGTACATACTTGCTAGATAGTAATCCTTTTTCAGACACATAGTAACAAAGTTTTAGTTCCATTCTATAGGCTGATTATTCATAGATAGATAGATAAATATTTTCCTTTGAAGGACAGAGGCTTTTTATTTAGTGAAGCCCCATTGATTAAATTTTGAGCTAACTTTCTGGGGTACCATATTCCTATTTATAGTGGTGTCACCTGTGCCTAGATCCTGAAGTGTACCACCAGTCTTTCTTCTATAAAGTTTAGTTTCTTTGATTTATTTTGTGTTAGGCAGGAAGATTAAGTTTCCTTCACAACAAATGCCTTGTTTCTCTAGGTCTTAAAATCTTTCTCCTCCCTCTCTCTCTCACAATTCCTGACCCCTAAGTGCAGAAATAGTATTGTCAAAAATTGAATGCATACTTTAATACATCTATACTCTGTTCAAGCCATGCATTGATTTCACATTTATGCTTTGTGTATGTGTTCTATAGTCCACATTCTAGGAACGCAAGGTATATAAGTGAATGAAAGACATATCTTCTCATGAAGCCTAGACATCAAAGGAGGGATGCAACAATAAAAGAGGAAATATATTTTCATGGTTATGATGTTAGGAGGATCAAAAAGTTTTGGTAGGGAAGTTGCAAGAGGGCAGAAAATCCTGTCAGTCTCAGAAGTAAAGAGATGATTAATACTACAGAACACCTAAGAGTCTGTGGGATAGCTGAACGCTTAGTCTGTGAAGCACGACTGGGTGATATAAGAGACATTATTAGAAGAGAAGAAACTTAGCACTCACTTTGAGAATGGGAGGAAATATTCCAGATGCAGATTTTTATAGTCATCATCATTGTGATTACAAAAAGAAGCCAAGGTTATGGTGACCCTAAAATGTCCATGAAACTTGCAGGGCCATCTCAGGACATCTTGAAGAAGGATATAGCATAACAATGCTTACTACCATGATTCCTCAGTTCTTCAAATTACATATGAAATATTTCCTTTCACAATTTCTATATTATTTGCTCATTGTGCAAAATGAGCAAAATTGCTGATATCTAAAAGGAGAGCCCCAGAGAAAACAATTTTCCATGCATGTTTAATTCTAAGCAATATATGTTTTTAAGAGGCATAAAACAGCAAACAGCACATACAAAACAGCTACTTAAGTTAATAAACCCTACCAATGGTTGTTTAAATACACACACACACACACACACACACACACACACACACACACACACACACATTATATAATTATATATGCATTTATATTATATATTTATATATTATACATATATATTATACATATATGTTTATATTATATATAAATTAAGTATATATATCTATGTGTGTGTGTGTGTGTATATATATATATATATATATATATATACACATTACAAATATGAAATCATTATACCCAGAAACCCTTAAAATTAAATTGCTAAAGTCCCAATGTGAGTATAATTTCTGCTCTTATCTAATTTTTAAACTGTGAAGTGTTTCCATATGTAAGCAAATGCATATGCCTCTAATTTATAGTAAGAAATTGTAAAGGAAGACATATTCATTTCATATTTATGATAATATGTAGCATATACTGAGAAAAATATATAAGACTAATTTTATTCCATATTTGGTTAATTCAACTGTTTTGTATTCTGATAAATAAATCCTGATAATAGCTCAGTAAATGCTCTATTAATACGGAAAATGGAATGTAGTTTTGCTAGGATGGAATAAAGTATTCTGGCACTATGACAGGTCTTTACATCTGAATTTTCCAATTATAAAAGAGGACTCTAGCTTGCTTTCTTCTTAAAAGGCTAAGCATTTTATTCAATAATAAAAATGACCTTTAGATGATGTTTTATTTAGTACTAAATACGTTTTCAATATATATTATAAACATATTGGCATTTAATTTCTTCTGTTTCAAGCCAGTTCAACTTCCTAAGAATCTCATATATTTTCCTAAAATTTTCAATGTTCTGATACACTTTGAGAATAAAACACCTTCATTAAGGCTTGCACACATATAAAGTCTACTAAGTTACAACTAGCTTAATTCTTTCAGAACTAAGTCCCATGCAATAAGAAATTAGCACATGATAAAGATACCTTCATCTTACACAAGAAAATTTGCCATAATGGAAAATGAAAATTTTGGGTTTTGCAATTCAAAATGGTCAGTGAGACAGTTTGTCTTTTGGAAAAGTGATTTATTAGAAGTGTTATTAATGTCATAGACAGACAGTCAGCAGCATAGTTGAGGCTCTTAGGAGAGCTCAGCCCTAATGGCATAGACAGACTTATGTCAGCGTGGTGTCACCCTCTACATCTCAGCAGGAGATGATTTCATACTATGTGGTTGATTAGATGTCCACAGCAACATGCAGTCAGGTTGTCTTTCATTTCTAGTCAAAAGTGAAAAAATGTAAGATGTTGGGAGAGGGATGTGAACTCTGAAGACATATGGGAAGAGGAGTACATCTCATTAAACTGTGTCTTTTATATCAGGGATGGATATTCCAGAACCATGAGCCCCAACGTTGGCATCCTTAAGTCTGTAAGCATTTTTGGAGAAGTGGGAAAGGCTGTGCCATTGTGTGAGAATCCCAGCACCATGGAGGAAGCAACAGTGTCAACTGGCCTGACCTCCCGATGCTCCCGGAGACTGGATCAACAACTAAAGAATACACATGGAAGGACTCATGGTGTTGGCCACATATGTGGTAGAGGAGATTCTTGTTAGCCATAAGGGGGAGGAGAGGCCCTTAGGCCTGAGAGTGTTAGATACCCCAGTATAGGGGAATGCCAAGGAGGGAAGACAAGAGTGGGTAGGTGGGTGGGTGGGGGAACACCCTCATAGAGGCAGGGGGAGGGAGAAGGGGATGGGGGTTTCCAAAGGGGAGACCTGGAAAGGGGAAAACATTTGAAATGTAAATAAAGTATCCAAAAAAAAAAAAAAAAAAAAAAAAAAGGAATCCCAGCACCTAGAAAGCTGCCTAGCAGGATAGAGGTTCACAGAGCATCGCTCAGGATTCATCCTGACATTTGTTTCAGGACAGCAATGAGAAAGTGGCTGCTGTAGGTATGTTTGTGTTCATCAGCCTAGAGTTAAAATCTCAACAACAAAAGAAATGACAGGGATTGGGCTTGGTTTTAGGCATTTGTGTTAGCAATGCTACTAAAATATGTTTTTTTTCAAATATGAGAATCTAATAAAGTAAATTTCCATTTTTACTGAAGAACAAAGCCATTGTGCAACCTTGTCACTGATGTCTTAAATAACATAAACTAATACATTTGCTTTTGGAGTCCAGTCTTTGCCATTATAGTATTTGCAGGTACATGCTAGTCAACAAAGTCCTAGCTGTTCATTTACAACTCACCATGCAATTTCTCAAAGAGTCTTGTTTTGGTTTCTTTAATTAAAGCACTTTGATTTAATGCATGTATTTGTATTAATTTATTCTATGACAATTTCATGTTGTTTATAGTACATCCTGATCACATGCATCCCAACAGCCTCACTTGCTCCCCTAACACACTAAACCACTCATTTCCTCATACAAAGTCCCATCCCAGTTCCATGCCACTCTGGTTTGTAGTCTTGCTCTGCTTCCAACAGTTCTAAATAAGAATCTCTAACATGACCATGGGTGTGACATGATTCTCCACTGGAGAATGATCAATGAACAACTGGCCATATCACTAAAACAAATGAGTTCCTATCCTCCATTTCTTCCCCTGAGTGCAGGTCCCATGAGCCTTCCTTCTATCTATGAAAATATGTTTACTTACTCAGTTTTGTGAGGGCCCCATGCAGGCAAATGCTGATAAGAGTTTTGTGATTGCCTATGCTATATCATACCGGTAAGATTTTATTTGGCCCTCCTTATTAAATGTGATAGTTTTGTTTTAGCAGTTGATGACATAATGACTTACAATATAACAATTTCACATATGGAATTGACCAAATTCACATACCTCTGCTACTTTCACCACTACCATCTTCCTTTCACTAGTTTCATCACAAATAGTCTCATTTCAAATTTTCCCTCTTCCCTCTCAATAAGAATTCTGCATATAAAATACAGTATGTAATACTTTCCTTTCTGAATCAGTCTTCTTTTATTGAATATGAATATGTCCATATTTAGACATTTTCTTATATAATTTTATTTTTCTTGCATTAATAGTACATATATATTATTTTCTTTGTTGATTCATAAGTCAAGATGCATGCCATAAGTAAGATAATGCCATTACTTCACTATTCAGAGTTTTGTTACAATAAACATAGATACGCAGGTATCTCTGTTGTCTGCTGACTGTGTGACTTTGTTTGGATCTATAACCAATAGTTATATAGAAAGTTTATATAGTAGTTTGTAACTTTTAAGAATATTTCACAGTTGTTTCCATAGATATTGGAAAATTTGGGGTGCTCCATGTCCCTATTTCATGAATACATACCTGTATTTCTTTTTTATTGTTGTTTTCACTTTCTGTTTTTGTAAAAAGTATTACTCTGACTATGGTGAGATGGAATATGAATGTAGTTTTTATGGAATCTTTTTCGATGGATAATGATAATCAATATTTGTTTTGTCATTTGTATTATTCTTTGATATATTCTTGCTTTATGTATTTGTTCATTTCTTGACTGCATTGTTTATTTTGGTGTTATAATATTTAATTCTTTATGTATTCTGGATACAATACCCTTTAAAAGGATTCTCTCTGAACCGTTTCATAGCCTGTCATTCACTATAGAGAGTGTTTACTTTGCAGAAGTTTTTTCTTTTGAATATTATTATACATTTTGTTATTTAAAACAATTTTTAAATTCAAATATTTTGATCATATTTCTTCCCTATGCAATGTCCATTTAGATCCTTTCCCCCTTCCTACCCACTCAACTTTAATTTCTTTCTCAAAAAAGAAACAAAACTTTAATATAACAACAAAGTCCCCCATAACTAAGAAAACAAAATCACACCAAAAAAGACACGAAAATAGAAAAAGGAAAGGAAAGAACCATAACCAAAACCCACAAAATTCTAAACAAACTAAGCCACATACAGAAAAACCTGTGCAGACCAACTATATACTGGGCAAATTTTCCTAAACATGAGGCCCATTCAGATCAGTGGTTATTCTTTAACCTAGTGTCTATGCATTCATTCCTTAATTCAGTTGTTTAGAATATCAGAAAATGAAATATAATATGATAATACCAAAGCTATTATATTGAAAATGAGTAAGATAAACCAGAAATACCATGCAATATTTGTTAATCTTGGAATTATTCTGTCTCCATTTCTGAGGCTTCTTGTCTATGGATATATCTAAATTCTTTCCTGTATCAGAATTTCTGGTATTATAATTAGGCTTCTCATCCATTTCAAGTGTGTTTGTGGTGATGGTCGAGGAGGTTAAGTTTAACATCTGAACTTGTGAATATACAGTCTTTGCAGGATCAGGTGCTGAGCAAGCTGTTTTATCCACAGAAGATCTCGGCGCTTTTGTTAATGTTAAGACATATATAGCTATTTGTGAAATTATCAGTTGACACATTTCATGTTTCCTCTCAATATACCCCCACCTATCCTTCCCACCCTACTTTAGCTTCTAATCAAAATCTGTGTATTAGTTGTATGCAGGAACCCATGGATCTACACAGCCATTACTCTGGTTTTGACTAGTGGGAACATGCTGCATCTCTGTCATATTCTCTGACATATTCTAGATTTCTTGGATATCTAGAAATTTTAAATAAATCTCAAAATGTTGGAGCTAATCAGATGGCTCAACAATTACAAGCAATTGGGGATTTTGCAGAAGACCTGAGTTTTGTTCCTAGACTCAGGTCCACCAGATCACAAACTCTTGTAACTGCTGTTTCAGGGTTGATCACAAGTTTTCTGGCTTCTTCAGGCATTTTCCTCTCTCTCTCTCTCTCTCTCTCTCTCTCTCTCTCTCTCTCTCTCTCTCTCACACACACACACACACACACACACACACACACACAAACACATCCATATACATACAAAATAAAAATAAAATCTTCCAAAAATAAAGTTGGATTCTCTCATTGTTGTTTCAAATATTTCTCTCTATTATCTTTCTACTATAAGTAATGGAGTCTTCTGCTTTCTCTTATATGTTGTTGAATATTCTTTTTTTTATTTATTTATTTATTTATTTATTTATTTATTTATTTATTTATTTTTCACACTCCAATTTTATCCCCACCCCCTGTCTACCCTATGACTGTTCCTCATTCCATAACTCCCCCTCCAGCCCCCATTATCCAGGAGGATGTCCCTACCCCTTAACCCCCACTCTACCTAACCTCTAAACTCCCTGGGGCCTCCAGTCTCTTGAAAGTTAGGTGCATCATCTCTGATTGAACACAGACCCAGCAGTCTTCTGGTGTATATGTGTTGGGGGCCTCATATCAGCTGGTGTATGCTACCTGTTGGTGATGTAGTATTTGAGAGATCTCTTGGTTCCAGTTTATTTGATACTGCTGGTCATCTTACAGGGTCGCCTTTCTCTTAAGCTTCTTTCAGTATTTCCATAATTCAACCATAGGGGTCAGCAGCTTCTTACCATTCGTTGGATGTAAATATCTGCATCTTACTCAGCAGCTAGTTGGATCATTCGAACTGCAGTCATGCTAGGTCCCTTTTTCTGCGTGCTCCATAGCCTTGAGACCTCCCATGAGCTGGATCTCACTTTGGTCCTGTCACTGAACCTTGTTTTCCTCAGGTTCCTTTCCATTTCCATCCCTGTTGTTCTCTCAGACATGAACAGAGTTTTGACTGTGGGATGGCAACCCCCTCCCTCATTTGATGCCCTGTCTTCCTGCTGGATGTGGATTCTATAAGTTCCCTCTCCCTACTGTTGAGCATTTCATCTATGGTCCCTCCCTTTGAGTCCTGAGAGTCTCTCACCTCCCAGGTCTCTGGTGTATTCCTGAAGGGTCTCCCCAACCTTCTACCTCCCAAGGTTGCCTGTTTCCACTCTTTCTGCTGGTGCTCAGGGATTGAGTCTTTTTTCCCCACCCAATGCCAGATCATGTTCCCCTCTCACCTCCACCCCAACCCTGTCTACTTTCCCTCCCAGGTCCCTCCCTCCCTCCCCACTTGTGATTGCTTTCTTCTTTCTCCCATGTGGGACTGAGGCATCCTCACTTGGGCCCTTCAGCTTGTTGACCTTTTTGAGTTCTATGGACTGTATCTTGGGTATTCTGTTCTTTTTTTTTTTTTTTCTAGTATCCATTTATTAGTCAGTACATACCATGTATGCCCCTTTTGGTCTGATTTACCTCATTCAGGATGATATTTCTAATTCATAGCAGCCTTGTTTGTGATAGCCAGAAGCTGGAAAGAACCCAGATGTCACATGACAGAAGAATAGATACAGAAAATATGGTTACACAATGGAGTACTACTCAGCTATTAAGAGTGAGGATATCCTGAGTTTTGCAAGCAAATGGATGGAACTAGAAAATATCATCCTGAGTGAGGTTGTTGAATATTCTTAATGAAAATTTCACATCTGTCTATATATTTTGTTGTACAGAGTTTGTTGTATTACGATCTTATGATTTATATTGTCATAATTTCTTATTTGTTTCTAAATTAGTCATTTTCAACGTTGACAGGTTTTTGTTTATACCTTTGAGCATACTTATTTCAGTTAATTCCACATCCTTTTTTCTTTACCATGTCCACTATTTGTGCTCCCGAAAACAAACAAGTAAAAAACCCAAAACAAAACTAAATCCCTATCCTTGTGTTTTATCCTCTCTATCATAAACTAAATTTTATTGTTTCTTTGAATGTTATTAAAAATCTGAATGCTTACAACATTGTCCTAGAACTTAGTGACAGAACCTGTCTTGCCTGTTGACTTATGAGAACTGTAATCATTAGTTGAATTAGTCATGCTTATCAACTACTTCTTTCTGTAATACAAGCCTTGAAATGTTTGTAAATGATGCCTCTGTTCTGTTACCTCTTTAATCTGCCTATGATCTAACAAGAGAGCCTTTAATTCATATCTGTGATAGCAAAATAAATGATTAAACAACACAGCATGTATCTTTTAACATCTTTCGATAACTCTAGTTACAAGAAAGCTACTCTAGTCTAAAGAGTTTAAAATATTGGCAAACCTCTAAAACGATTCCCTCGTGAGCCTATGAAGATCAAAAAGCACAGTTCTCATGTCTGTAAGACAAAATCTTTTTTATCCTCTGAACATACACATGCATACACACACACACACACACACACACACACGCACGCACACACGCACGCACACACACAAACATCCAGAACAGTCTCCCAAAACCTCCCTTCTTTGTGAATAGTCAAAAGTGACTAAAATTGAATGACATCATTTTCCTGTGATCATTTGAGCAGTTCTAGGCTCCTTGCCTGGTGAGTCATCACAGACCTGGCCTCTAAGGAACTAGAGTCATAGCATTGCTCTTTTCATCAGTAGTCGCCACAACTTTGTGTTCATCATAATCACTAGGGATGAGAAACATCACTCAGCCTGTGGCTTACATATAAACTATTTCTATTTTGTTCTAATCGTCAGTCTTTAAGATACTCAGCCAATTGTGTTTTCTGTAAATTAGTTCATTTGTGTTAGTCTGCTGACAAATTATACACTCCAAATTATATATTATACAATCACA
Organism: Uromys caudimaculatus; assembly: GCA_028551405.1. NCBI lineage: Eukaryota > Metazoa > Chordata > Mammalia > Rodentia > Muridae > Uromys > Uromys caudimaculatus. Next base: position 71,745,279 of record CM052711.1, on the reverse strand, counting down.
TTATATTGACACCATACCTTCAGATGCAGAAGAATCAAGGCTAAACTCTCTTGTGAAAAAAATAAATTTTTAAAGAAAGGTTTGGTAGTTACTATTACATACATTCTAGAACAGAGTTCATTAATTTTGTAAGAACTTAGGGCCAGAGTATAAGAGGTATCTACATTGTGCCACCTGGACTCAATTATTCTTCTTTCTTGGGTTTAGCTCTGCATATACTTGTTACAAAAAAAGGATCATGGACCAAAGAATCCAGCATGAAAAATTTCAGCACTCAGATTTGTTTGTTTGTTTTGTTGTTTTTGTGATAGAATAGAACTACAATATATCTCCCTTCTCTTTTCTTCCTCAGAATTCTTTCATATATACCTATTTCCTATTTTTCAAATTAGTATTATCAAATTTTCCTTGCTTGGTCTATATAATATTACTCATATGTATGCTCACAGGGCTTACCATTTGGTATTATATAATCAATTAGTGTTCTCATCCTTATTTTTCCCATTTTCAGCATTCTTTAGCTCTTTGTAGTTCTTTGTATAGCACTGAGGCCTAATAGGCTTTTTCCTATCCACTCTGGCATCAGAGTTGTTTTCTAACAAACTTTTAAGTTATATCATTCATTGGGGAGGATTCAATAAAAGAGAAGAAAGTCACCCTAGTGCCTAGGTCTGATAGTTACATGTCTTGACAGAAAGAGATGTTGTTTATAGTAAGGCTATTGTATTTACTTTATTATTTTCAACTTGTATATGCATATGTATGCGGCTTTTGCCTATATGTATTTCACATATTTGCTGTTCACTCCAAGGCCAGAAAATAAAGTCAATGTATCCCCTGGAACTGGAGCTACAGGTGAGTGTGCTAGATGTGCTTGGAACCAAACCCTGGTTCTCCACAAAATCATCAAAGTCTCTTAACTGCTGCACCATCAGACCAATTTGTTTCAAATCTACATGGTTATTCTGGTCACAATATAGACATTTGAATAATGTGCAATTGTTCCACAGTATCCATGGTGGTTTGTTTCAGAGCTCCATTAACATCAACATCCTCGAAATGTGAACCATTTACCAAAAAATGACATTTACTTGAAATTTATACATATCATCCCAATGGAAAGCCTGTCTGGATTATTTATACTACTGACTACAATTCTAACATTGGCTGAATAGCTGTTATATTGTATTGTTTAAGAGATAATTACAGGATAAAATGTATAGTACATACTAGCTCACATAATACTTACTTTAAATGTTTTGATCCTTTATCTTTGATTTGGAAAATGCTAATACAGCCAACTGACTATGGTAATAATAAAACTTCAATCAGAGTAGACATTTACACAGCAAGAACTAATGTCAAGTCTAACAGGAAAAAGCACATCACTCTGCTGATTATTAAGGGGATTGTGAAGTCGTGAGAGCCATTGCAATCATAGTCTTTCAGCCACCCAAGACAATTGCTGTATTAGACTTACTGAGAAGAGATTATCTTCAGAGCCAGTGCTCTAGGTCAAGGAACACATCTTTAAAGTGTTTATTTTTCCATTTTGTTATGGGTTGATCATTGCCAAAGAGATACATTTTATTAAAGGTTGTCACAAGAGTGGGGCTAGGTTTTGTGGTTAGTTTGGTGTCCCAATCTCTCCAGGTTTTGGTTGGTTAAGGAAGATGGCCAGTTTAGGGTCTTTTTCCCTGATTACTAGGAGTCTTTGCTGTTTACTCTCACAGATTCCATGGGTTTTGCTTTGCATTAGGTTTCAACCTCACTCTTGAAATGTGCCCCTCCAATTCCAGTCTTTTCTTTCCTGCCTACCTGATCCCTCCTGTTCCCAACCCTACCTTTCCACAGTCAACCATTGACATACAGTTTGTCCTGCCAGCAGAGTGTTCTTGGGCTAGAGACTAGCATAACCATCATCAGAGAGACCAGATAGACTTCATTCAGCAACTGATGGAAGTAGATTCAGACTTCTACAGCCAAACATTTGGTGGAGCTTAGGGAGTCCTAGGGAGGAGTAGGAGAAAGAATCAAATAAACTGGAGGGCTCAGAAATATCACAAGCACATGGCTATGGAATCAACTGAGTGGGACATATTGGGAGTTGTATCATTTAGGGAACATGTACAGATATGACCTACGTCCTCTGCATTCGTATATGTTGTGGCGGTGCAGGTTGGTCTTCTTGTGATTTCTAACTGTGGGAAAGGTGTGTGTGTGTGTGTGTGTGTGTGTGTGTGTGTGTGTGTTTGACTCTTCTGTTGTGCCCCCTCTTCCCCTACTGGGTTGCCTCATCCAACCTTGATGTGGTAGTATGTGACTGGTCTTACTATAGTTTGCCAGGCCTTGTTTAGTTGATGTCCCTGGAAGTCTGCTTTTTTCCCAGAGGAGACAGAGAAAGGGTGGATCTGGAGAAGAAGGGAAGTAGGGGAAAAGACTAGGAGGAGGGCAGAAAACAGAAACTGCAATCAGGATGCAATATATGAGAGAATTAAAAAGGCAGTTTGGCTGGGGAGATGGCTAAATGGATAAAGTTCCTGTTGTGCAAACAAAGGAGCCTAAGTTCAGATCCCTGCCATTCATACAAAGAAGCCTGGTATGTATACATGCTTCTGTAGCACCAGCTCTGGCGGAGTAGAGATGGAGGGAATGTGGAGCCTGATGTCCAGATAGTGTAGTCAATCATTGAGCTCTGGGTTCAGTGAAAGCCTATCTCAAAACACAAAATGGATGATTGAAAATGACACCTGATTCTGTGGTCTACCTCCAGAGACACATAGGCTTGTGCCTCTACATGTATATATATACATACACAAAACAAAGTTCATGATGTCTACACAATTCACAGAAATTAAGTATTGTTTTCATGTTTATGAAATATATATGCCCACATGTGCGCATACACACACACACACAAACACACACACACCCCAATATAATGTGAGATTTTCCCCAAGTAGAAATTGATAAAATGTTTATGAGAGGTGTGTTATTTGAGGCTAAAATAATTTCTTACCCAGGTGGATTAAATGATAGATTCAATGGGATTTCTGTATGAAAATGTGGGAAAAGATCCACAATTTGATTTCCTGGTGCACTTGAACAAGGAAGGTTTAATGCATGGAGATATTATGGAACTCTTATTCTAGAAGGCAAGTCATATTAACCTTTAAGACAAAATGCTAAGGGACTGATCAGAGCACACTAAATTACATTATTAAGTAAGCATGTCCATGTGGTGCTGTTATAGTGAACTGATGTTTTCAAATATGAAAGAGAATAAAAAAATTCACTAAATCACTCCTTTCATCTCAAAAGAAATAACTTTGCATGTTTGCAGATGGTGACTCTGACTGATGAATTCTGCTTCATTTTTTTCTGTCACTCTCAGAGCCTGTCAATCAACTTATACTCATCACATATGAGTAAAATTAAAGTTTATATACTCTGCTTACGCTTAATTTCCAAAAACAATGGTTTACTTGTATCATTGATCAGTGCTATTTTCATTATGGAAAATTTGCTAGGACTGAGAAAAATGATAGATTGTGTTTGTAACTGTTCATCTCTTGACAAAACCGTTCCTGAAGGTTTGCCTAATTTGTGTCCAAACCCTTTGAATAAGAATAACCAATGTACTTCAAGTATAACAGTTATATTGTCGTTGAATACCTACTTTCTATTGCAAGCAACACTAGACATCAGTTAGCATAAGCAGAGGTGCAAACATCTGGAATTATAATGTATAGTATGAAGCAAGTGTCATGATTGTGTGGTGCGGTACATACAGTATGATTCTAGATCACCTACCAAGCCCATATGGGCCTCTCTAATCCTTGCAATGATATTCACCATGGCTTAGTCATCAGGGTAATCAAAATGAAATCTACACCAACTTTTCACATCACCCAAATAAAAAAGACTATTCTCAAGAAGACTAATAACAACAAGTACTGTTGAGGATGAGTGGGAAAGGGAATTTTCGATCATTGCTGTTGGATAAGTAAATTTGTGTAGCCACTGTGAAAACCTGTACATAGAGTCTTCAGCGTCCTGAAAAGAAAATAAACATATGGCAGTGATATACAATTACTGGCCATATATGCCTCGAAAGCTCTAGGAATCATATAATAAAAATACTTTCATATCTGTGTTTATTGCTGCACTACTCACAATATCCAAGAAATGGAACCAGCCCAGATGTCTATCAACAGATTGTTACATCAAAAAATATAGTATATATGCACTACAGAATTTTAACTAACAAAAAAGAAAAAGAAAAAAGAAATCATGACATTTCCAGGAAAATAATGACACTAGAAACCAATGTATTAAACAAAATAAACCAGACATGCAGAAACAAATACTATGATTTATCTTCTATGCAAATATAATTTTAATATTTGTATGTGCTGTTAAGTGTATGTTTACAGGTCACATTACTAGAAAGAAGCTTGAGATTTTACAGTAAGAAATCTTACAGAAGATGAGAAATAGGGACACGAATGGAATACAAGTAATAAGCAAGCAGGAGGGGATTGAAATTTGGAAGAATGGGAAACCACCTGTGGGGAGGCAGTGAGGGAAGTGTACTAATGAAAACTGAAGATCACTCAACTATTTGGTGATGCCAATTTAAAAATACTAAAAAATTATAATTTTAAAAAATATTATTTCACATATCATTTTCCTCAGAATAGCAATAGAATTATTTGGATTGAGTTCAAGAGACATCTTTCTATCGGCAATACCATCACAGCATTTCCCAAGAAGAATGTGACAATGAGCTCTCTGACAGTAATACTGTGCATCATCTGGATTCTGTTCCAAAGCCTTAGTCAGTTCCTCTAACCTCACCCCCCCCCCCCGGGGTTCCCTGTCAGTCAAAGCAACTGAAAATCTCTGGAAAAAACGCTGGGATGATGAAGGTCCTACTGCAGCTGCTGCCATCCTTAGGAGTCACGAAAGCTTCTGCCTGAGCGTTTTCTACCTTCGTTACCATCTCCACCGCCGCCCAGGAGGGGTGGAAAGGGATATGTGAATACCATGAAAAGACTATGCTTCTGCTTTAGAAAAGTTTACAGATGGACAGAAATTAGATAGTACAGATACAAATTTTGACATCTAGATTAAAAGATGCTAAGAGATTCAGAATGCATCCAAATCTGAAGTGTCTGCATCTCAGAGGACCCAGTCAAAAATCAAATATGACTGGTCAAACAGAATCTCAAGTAATCATTATACTTATGATCAAGAATGTTCAGAAGAATGACATACATGTGGAATTTTCAGAAAAAGCATTGTCTTATTTGGTGAAAATTCCCTATGGAGAAGACTACAGTTTGAAACTGAGGTTGCTTCACCCAATAATACCAGAACACAGTACATTTAAAGTACTCTCAACAAATATTGAAATTGAAATGAAAAGGCCAGAGGTGGTGAGATGAGAAAAGCTAGAGGACAAGGAGATGTGCCCACACCGAAACAGTTCACAACAGATGTAAAGAACATGTATTATCCTCATCTTATTATACCAGGAACTGGAATAAATTGTTTGGCAAAATCAAAGAAGAAGAAAAGAATGAGAAGCTGGAGGGTGACGCAGCTTTAAACAAGTTATTTCAGCAGATCTACTCAGATGGCTCTGGTGAAGTGAAACATGGCATGAACAAGTCATTTACAGAGTCTGGTGGCACAGTCTTGAACACCAACCGGCATGATATAGGCAAAATGAAAGTTGAAATCAACTCTCCTGATGATATGTAATGGAAACAGTACTAAATAAATCAATCTGCTATCTCTGTAAAAAAAAAAAAAAAAAGAATATCTCACAGATGTCTGGAACACTTAAGAATAGCCTCAACCATCTTCTCCCATATTCTATAAAAGACAATGCATACAGAATCCTAGGTATTAAACAGTAGGACAGAAGATTTGATAAAATGTAGAAACCAAAGAAATCTTATAAGTTGTATTAGGTCTATAGTAACTTCTTTTACTATAAATTAAGGAATATTGGAGAATAAATAATTATAACATGATAGTTGTGAATAAAGAATTAAAAACACAAACATAAATTAGTACTAAAATAATAATATTTAAATAATACAGTGGTCAGCCAGTATAAAAAGTAAAAAGATGTGCAATAGCCTGAGTACAGCATGGTTACCATGTGGACACATAAGCTGTCCCTGAAGGAATTGTAAGAATTACGGGTCAGCATGGTATGGAGTAAAGTAACCTGAACAAAAGGATTTCCTACATTCAGCAAAGAGACATTCATGCTAAGAAATGGCTAGATGTTTTGTAAGAACTAAAGCATAAATTATAAACTCTTTGTCATAAAATGAAGTCTCTAGAGAAGAGGTAAGTATGTAATTACTTTTTATAGAAATTTCCATATGATTTACCTAATTTAAACTATTAGGGATATTAATAGTGTTTTTCATTCCCAGAAAAAATATGTGTGATAGTTTGTTTAAATTATTACTCTGACAGTCTAGAACACAAAATCATCTTGGAAGAGAGTTTCAATGAGTAATTGTCTAGGTTGTCTTGTGGCCATGCCTATGAAGGAAATGTAATTATTTTTAGTTAACTGGTATGAAAAGACACAACATGAATATGGGCATTAACTCGACTGGATGGAAAGGAGAAAGTAAGGTGAGAAAATTCATACATATTCACTGATCTATGCTCCTTTTTATATGAAAGCATTTCATTATTATATAATATATTTTGATCACTCTGTTTTCCCTCTCAGATCTTCTGTACCTCCCAACCTACCTAACGTCACATTCTCTCTGTTTCTTTGTCTCGGTTTCTAAAAACAAAACCAAAAACCCCAAACCACACTCTAGGGAAGACTAGGTTCCATGCTCAGGAATAGTTAACAAATACAATACAGATGCCATGTTATATTTGAGGGTTTGTTCCATTTTGGTACTTTTTACCTTAGTGGTTTTTGTTTGATTGCTCTCTGCTACTTCTGTGGAATTGCTGTGATTAGCTACTTCAAGATCCCACTGCCATGACTTCTCCACAGTGGTAGACTGTAACCTGAATTTGTATGGCCAGAATTTTTTTTTTTTATCACAGCAAAATAAAAAGAAACAGACTTTAAAAACCCATTGCAAGTATATTGTCATGTGAGGAAAATTTTCAGTTCTTGTGAAAAAAAAAAAAAAAACTCCAAGAAAACAAGTTGTCTTGTGACCTCAGCTTCTTCTAAACATAGAATTATTTTTGGAATGTGTTTTTGTGGACTTCCTAAGTATAGCAGTATGGAAGTTTGAATATGCTTGGCCCAGGAAGTAATACTATTAGGAACTATGTCCTTGTTGGAGTAGATGTGCCCTTGTTTGAAAAAGTGTATCAATGTGATGGTAGGCTTTGAGAGCTTTGCCCTAACTGCTTGAGGATGGTAGAATTTTATCTGCCTTTTGGACAAAATGTAGAAATCTTGGCTCTCACATTATCATACCTGCCCAGACGCTACCATACTTCCCTCATTGTTGATAATGGACTGAAAATCTGAACCTATAAACCAGCTCCAATTAAATGTTTGCTTTTATAGAGTTGTCATGGTCATGTTGTCTCTTGACAGCAATGGAAATCCCAAGACAGCAAAATAGTAGTGAGTGTACTTAAGGTTATTCATTAAAACTGGCTACTCTTATTTGTTTATATATCTCTATGGAAAAACACGGTTTTGCCTCTTGCTGCTTGTCTACTCCATGTTGCTTGCTTGTCCTTGTGATTGTAGACTTTTCTCAGGTGACTCATTTTAACTCTCAGAGTATATCTGATGCTATGAATAAACTTGTCTATTGCATTACACTTTAGTCGGCCTCATTTACCAGCTTTATTCTCCCAGGGCCCATGACTCTAGAGGCATAAACAATTGATAACACACATATTTATTGCAGCCTAGTTGATACATTGTAATTATTGTCTTTGAAATTTCTAGGTTATTCCATCCAGACTCTGAATGACAAGAATGATTAGAGAACAAAAGAATACTGGGCTACTGAATCATCTAGTCAGCATCTAGTAATTTTGAATGTAAAGGTTCTAAAGAAGTTTTGAAAAGCTATGAGAAAATGTTAATTTGTTTTCAAGCAATAAGTCACATTAGCAGTAAAACTAATAGACCCAAATTAGGCCCCTCTTTTAGCCAAAAGCAGAGGAAAGGGACAATGAAAGAGAGCCATCAGCCAGCATGATGTACCTAGAAATGCTGGAAGCTGATAATGTATGCATTGAATGGTCTGTAATTCAGAATATGTGGAAACACTGCACAAGATATTAAAATGTCCGTTGAACATGTAAAATTCAAACATAAAAGAAATGTGGTCAAATACTCAGAACATAAAGTAATTTGAGATTTCTCATAATATGAATAAATTACGAAATTGAAATATTTATTCAAAGTAGTCAGCTACAGTAGAAGCAGAAAAAAGTATTTAAGTTCATTTTTGGAAACTTACATTACAAAATTGTTGCTAAGAGAAATTAGATGAAATAGAAAATACAATCATATTACAGAGGCTATGAGGGTAGATAATTAGACACAATTACATTCCTCTGGATGGCGCAAAAGCAGCTGTTTTCTTTCGGCTATCTTTTAAATAATCATTTGTCATTATCATGTGTTTCTAAATATATATCCACTGGTACAACTATTTTTTCCTATATTTGTTTGTTTATATTCAATTACATTTGGATAAAGTATTGTATTAGCTTGCCTTTCCCATGCAGTGACAACTTATCCAAGAAAGGCAACTTAAGGAAGAAGGATTGCTTTTTGGTCTGGAGCATCAACTAGGTGATGTGACAGCACCAGGAGGACTGTCTCCATAGGCCATCGGTTTGACAAGTACAATAAAGATCAGTCAGATGACATGTGTATTCAGACACTCTGTGACCCATTTTAAGCCATTTCAATCAGAATGACCCTGTAAACATTTTTCTAAACACATAATAGGAACAACCATGACAGTGGACATAGTTGATCCCTGCAACACACAACATTTTTGCTTTGTAATATTCTGATCAATACCATGGCCAAAGACCAAGCCTTTTCTGACTATACAAGATTTTCTAGTAAGCAATATGTCTACAAAAAACTCAACAAAAATGTGTTCATTTAAATTTTATATTTCAAGATGAAACTTGTCAGATCTGTGGAAATTTAAAAGAACCCTGGCATTTAGGTTTGGTTTGATTTTCTTTTTCACTTAAAATTGAAGATTATAACTATACTTGGAAAAAGAAGGATTAGCAGTCAAGAGTACTTGCTGTGCTTACAGAGATCTCATTTTGATTCCCAGATTGTGTCTCTAACTCTATGGTGTTCAATACCCTCCTCTGGCCTTGTTGCTCCAAGGTAAAATTGACTGAAATGAAATAAAAGTGAGAAGTGGGTTAAAGTGAAGTTTTCTTATAAGACATTATATTCTGTTGTGTAAATTCAATGAAATACATGCTATTTTATATACTATTCAAGATATAGTTTATAGCATATACTATAATCATATGTGGCACTTGCACTATTAGCCTGAGAGAAAAAAGTCAACCAGAGAGACATGTTGTGATGGTTTGTATATGCTTGGCCCAGGGAGTTGCACTATGAAGAGGTGAGAACTTGTTGAAGTACGTGTATCATTGTGGGAATGGGCTTTACCACCCCCATCCTATCTTCCCATAGGCCAATCTTCTCCTAGCAGCATTCAGATGAAGATGTAGAACTCTCAGCTTCTCCTGCACCATACCTGCCTGGATGCTGCCCTGCTCCTGCCTTGGTGATTGGACTGAAACTCTGAACTTGTAAATTAGCCACAATTTAATGTTGTTCCTTTAAGAGGTGTCTTGGTGGTAGTGTCTGTTCACAGCAGTATAACCCTAACTAACACACATATGCACAAAGAGAATGAAGTGTCATGTTTGCCAGAGTCACTGTGACTAAACAGTGCAGCTAATAGATGTGGGGATCTTTCTGTCATGATGAAAATGTTATAAATCTCATATATTGAAAGTTTTGTATATATAAATTCTGTGAATAAAATATTAAGTTAGGACTGGTGAGATGGTTCAGTTAGTAAAGTCACTTGTGGCCAAGATAGACAACCTGAAATAAGTCTCTAGGACCAACAGGGTTAAAAACAATTGATTGCCAAAAGCTATCTTCTAATCTATACACACATGTGATGCCTTACACACACACACACACACAGAGAGAGAGAGAGAGAGAGAGAGAGAGAGAGAGAGAGAGAGAGATGTTCTTATTTAAAATTTTTGAACTATGCATATGAAATGGAATAAGTGTGTTGAAAGTCAGCTATCTTTTTCTAATGCTTTGGAAGTTTAAGTCTGGTTCTTTTGCAATTTTTTAGAAGATTTTAATTTTACTATTGTGTGTGTGTGTGTGTGTGTGTATGTGTGTGTGCATGTGTGTGTGTATTCCAAGAATGTGGTGGTCAGTATTCACCATGTCTGAGCATATCTGAGTCAGTTTTCTCCTTATACTTTTCCATCCAGGGCATGGAACTCAGGCAAACACATTTGGCTCATGAACCATCTTATTTCCTCTGGAAAGATGGTAATTAGGTCACTTTTCCTTATGTGTTTCAAGTTCTATTTTCAATATTTCTAAAATGCTTCTCCCATAATCAGTAATGTTTCATATTGCATGTTTCAAATAACAGTCTCCTTATCAATGCATATACTCTTTTGAAGGTATAGGTTGTATTTGCTTCTACTCGGTGATCAAAAGCATACCAGAGACATTAGGAGTCCTGGTCCAAGATTTAAAAAAAAAAACAATCAGTATGTTCAAACTTCAATTAAAAAAGCTATTCACATTGATCGGTTGCTGGCTGGACCTCTCCAGGGACTGCCACACTTTGTTCCTGTCTGCAAGCACCTCTTGACCATGGCAACAGTGTTGGGTTTGGTGTCTGCAGACATGATGTATCTCCCATGTGGGGCATTACCCAGTTGTCCCTTCCTTCTGTTTCTGTTGCATTTTTTTGTCCCTGTTTCCCTGTTTCTCCTTTGGACAGGAACATTTCTGGGTTAAAAAAAAAATTGAGATGAGTGGGTGGCTCCATCCCTCCACAAGGGGTCATGCCTATTGAGTGGAGGTGGTCTCAATAGGATTGATCTCCCCCTTCTCTACAAATTATGGCTAAAGTCAATCCCATTGGGTCCTGTGAGCCTCACATTTCTCTGGTGTCTGGTACCCTCCAGTGACTATCCCCAGTTCCTCATCCCTCCTGCTACCTATTTTTATTTGATTTCATGACCCTTTGTACTTCTTTCATGTCTACTCCAGATTCTGATACTGCCATCCTTATTTCCTCCTCCTCCTTTCTCCCCGCCTTGTCTCCCTCTCCTACCATCTCCCAAAATCATCCTGTTCCCCTTCAATGCAGGACTGAAGCATCCACCCCTGATCTTCCATCCTTCTATGCTCCATATGGTCTGTAGGTTGTATCATGGGCATTGTGAGCTTTTGGGTTCGTATCCACTTACTAGTGAGTACATACAATGTGTGTTCTTTTGTGTCTGGATTACCTCACACAGGATGATATTTTCTAGTTCCATTCATTTGCCTGTCATGCTTTTAATCACTGCATAGTATTGAATTGTGCATATGTGCCACATTCTTCTGTTTAGGGACATCTGGGTTGTTTCCAGCTTCTGGCTCCCAACTGACCAAACCAAAGGTTTATTCTTAGAGTCAACCATCAGGCTGAACTCAGGGAATCTGGTGGAGGAGCTGGCAGAAGGACTGGAGGAGCAGAGGGGGATCGAAATCCCATTGGAAGAACAACATAGGCTGGCCTGACCACACAGTTCTACCAGAGACTAGAATACCAACCAAGGAGTGTTCCTAAATGGATCTTTCACTCCAGTCACATATGTAGCAGAGGATGGCCTTGCCAGACAGCAACCAGAGGGGTGGCCCTTGGTCCTGGGGAGGCTTGATGCCACAGCGTATGTTGGAACAAGCCTGCGGTGGGAAGAAACCCCACGTGTCTGTCCCGGGCACTGCGGTTCTGGGTGGGACAGGAGACACACAGGAAGTGGTCGAGTGTCTTCCCACACAGTCCAATGGGCAGGGGATAGCTGTAGGAAGCCTTTGCAGACCCTGCCCGTGGGTGGGGGAGGGAACCATTCTTGGGGAACAGAAGGTAGCCGTCTGAGTGGGTTCTCTAGCCGGGGACACCACAGTTGCAGCAGGGTGCGCAGACAGGCTAGCCTGAGCACAGCTGGGGTTCCCTCCAAGACTGGGCTTCGGCTGCTCGGGGTTCCGGGCTAGCTGCTTAGGCTTGGGTGAATGGATACCATCTGGGAACGCTAGAGCGAGAGATTAGATGCGACTCCTTAATCAAGGCCCGGATCCCTCGCTTCCCATGGTGGGTCCAAATGAAGAGATAGTCCATAATTCTAAGACCTTCATTTTCATCATGTGGAGTGGTGTGGATGGAATTGTGCCCCTGCCTTTCTGGGAGAGGCGAGGCAGATATTGTAACTGGGAAGGGGCATGGCTAAGCCTATTGATGTCTCATTAACTTGGGGATGGCTTGAGGCTGTGTGGCTACGCCTCTACCTGAGGAGGGGTGGTGGGTGACCTTGACTGGAGTCAAAAGCCTCCTGGGAGCATTGACTTCACATTTTCCGGTCCCTTGCGGATTGTTCTGTTGAGTGGCCCAGATTTTGTGCTTGTGCTGAACCAGGTGCCAGATTGCCTGTCACAGATCACTGCCCCACAAGAATAGGAGGATACTGGAGTGGTGGGGCAGGAGAGTGTAGGTGAGTGGGGGAGCACTCTCATACAGGCAAAAGGGAAAGGGGAGGGAAGATTTGGGATGTGGGGTGGCAGAGTGTGTAACTGGGAAGTGGATATCATTTGAGATATAAACAAATGGAATGATTAATAATAAAAGAAAAAATTACAAAATGCTATTCGCAAAGTTGCTACTTATAACCTATGAATCTAATCAACTTATTCATTTCAAAGTGTATTAGCACAAGGATTGGGAAAGACTTGTTTGGAGTGTGTCATTAATTGGGCTTTCTCTCTATATATATAGATCAGAAATATTTGCAAGCACATTTGTCAGTACATATAACTAGAGAATACTCTGTAAAATTTAATACAGAGAATGTTTAATCCAAGTAAAGAAAATTATAATACACAAAATGCATAAATATCCCCATTTATTCGAATAAAGAAGGGGACTGAGGAAATGTATTCGTTTTTTTATTAGAGAAAAAGTAACAAATTAATTCTGAATGTATGATACATAAATAAATCATCATGAATAAATGTCAAAACAATTATGTGGAAGAAAAAGAAATACTTTTTAAATATTCTATACTAGAATACCAGCCCACAGATGGTACCACCCACAAGGTTCCCCCCCCCCCCATTAATCACTAATTGAGAAAATGCCTTACAGCTGGATCTCATGGAGGCATATTCTCAACTGAAACTCCTTTCTCTGTGATAACTCCAGCTTGTGTCAAATTGACACAAAACCAGTCAATACACATGTAATTAAACTTAAGTTGTTTAATTTCTTAGTTACAATCATGGGAGCATCTGACAGGATGTGCATACCTGACAAGATTTGAATTCTTCTTTAATAGGAAAAAGTGATAACCAGATTTACACAGCATACTTGCACAAGTAGATAGATTACTTTTTGACCTGCCATTGATATTCTATTAAAATTTGAATTGCAGAATGTATGAATGTAAATCATCATTTAAAAAAATGGCTGTGTTCATTTTACATACGTTCCTGGGGTCAGGAGTGTTGGTTCAGAGTTTAGGAGCACTGATGCATGTCCAGGAAATCCTCATTAGATTCCTAGAACATATATCAGGTAACTCACAACCACCAGAGACTCCAGCTCCATGGATGCCACTGTTCTCATTTGGTCTCAACAGGTACCCACACTCATGTGGTAAACTTATGGTAAACTTCTAAAATGTGAATTTTTTCTTTCCAGATAAGAAGACCAAATGCAGACAAAGCTGGACTCAATCTGGGAATCCTTTGAATCTTTTTCTCTGATATAACTTTTGTACTTAGTGTGTGACCTTTTAAGGGGTTATGTAAGCAACTACCTATTCACTCCAAATAGGGTCTAGACAACCAATCAAAAGAAATATTCCTCCTAATAATGGTTTAAGAAGCCTCTGAGATTATTCACATTATTTCTAGGACTATAGATTGATGTTTCTTACAAGAGTATAGGTAACAAAGACAGTTGTATCACTATAATACCCAACCCGGTAGTTGTGATGACTCAGGAAAACTGCATCCCAAAGAGCTCTCTGCAGCTTGGTTTGTTTTGTAATCTATTGCCATCAATTACCAAGCATATAAGCTTAGGCATGGTTTTAGGGAATCTTGTAACTTTCAGGACATGTTCACATTTGGGAATTTAAGCCTGCCAAAAGAATTCACAGTTATGTGTTCATTACCACAAAATAAGGCTGGCATCTAAATGTCTATGGATAGGTGGCAGACTAGCTTCAGTACTTGCCAGTCAGCAAACCCAAGTAGGCTCTACACATTCTTTTTTTATGTACTTGTCCATTTGCACTACAACCTCAAGCTCTCCTTATTTCTATCTCTTAATCTATGTTCTTACATTAATCACTAAGTTAATACGAATTCTAGTCCTTATACTTGTGTGTCTAGAATTTTATCTAGTCAGATATCTTGCTGATTTTTTCCTTTTCTTGCTGTGCATTATTTTTCTGTTTCTTGTATGTGAGGAAATGCATACTTGATTGGTAATCATTTTTAATGAATTGAAAATATATACTCCTAATCATAATTATTTTAAATTCATTAGATTGTTACCAGTATGACTTCCATGTACATAATTTTTAGATGATGAAATATTTTGTCTTTATTATAGTACAATACCTGGAGATCATTACTTATCTGAGAGGCTGAACTTTTAGAAAATTTTATCCTATTTGGGTATTTACTTCTAACATATTTGATACTCAACAGTATCTAAGAGTTATTCTTAAAAGTAAATAATAGTAAAATATGTTTCCTGTATGTAACATTCAAGAAGTAAAATTCTGTGTACCATAATGCAAATTAATAATCTAAAACAATAACTTTTTCCCAACATACTTCTTGAGGACATGCCTCCTTAACTGTAAGTTGCTCTTATTTGACCAATTTTTAATTTATGAACTTTTATAATTAACACAAATTTTATTCATAACCATTACAAAATTATACCTTTTGAAAAAGTTTTAATGAAAAGAGCACATATTTATAATTCACTGTATATACAGAAAGAAATTAACAATACCAATATTAATAGATCTTCAAAAATATTATAAGTGAACTAAGTTGAATGGAATATAACTTATTCTATTATTAAATCCATTATGGACATTAGAATGTAGAACAGTTACTTTGCCCAGCAAAGGGTTCTGACAGACAATCAGAAGGGAGGTAGTGTCAGAGGGATTGATCAACGGAGCAAGAAAGGGATGAAAGGAAGGGAAGAAAGAGAAGGAGAGAAGGTAAGTCAAGCTGCTATTGCGAAAAAGCTAATAAGTGCCATTCATCTTTCTATGGTAATGTCTGCCTCAAGCTTCTACCTTGGGTGCCTGCATTGGATTTTCTGGATGAAATCTATAAACTGTATAATTAAAGAAACGATTGCCTCCCCAACAGTTGTTTTGGCCACTTTTTATCAGAGCAATAAAAATAAAACTAGGGCATTTAATTAAGTTGAACTCTTTATAATATGAATATTGGTTACTTGCAATTCAACCTTTGTTTTGTTTGATTTCAGGATGAATTGTTATTATTATTATTAATATTATTATTATTTCTTTATATACTAAAGATATTATTTTTGGCCACATGTACAGATAGCAAAGATTTCCTCCTATTCTATTGTCTGTCTTACCACATAAGGAAATGTTTCCTTTGTAGGGTAGCAGCTTTTTAATTGCATGGATTACAATTTGTCTATCCTACTACTATTTTCATAATCAACAGTTTTCATTTGAGAAAATCTTGCCTATGTGTATATCTTTAAATGTTTTCCCCTGAGAAATTTAATGTTTCATTTTTTATGTTAATTTCTACCATCAATTTTGCATTGAAATTGTAAGGGGTAGGGAATTCTTTTCATCCTTCCACATATGCAAATAGTTCCATGCCTTAACTGGTAAAAAGACTGTCTTTTCTCCAAGAACATTTTTGACAGCTTTGTCAAAATTAAGTGACTATAGATGTTAGGTTTTATGTCTGGTTCCATTAAAGCACATCTGTATTTTGAAGTTAGAATCATGTTGGTTTTGTTACTATTCTTATGTAAAATAATTTCAAATTTCATTCACACTATGTTCAGCATTGCTGACTCATTCATGTTTCTATGTGAATTCCAGAACAGAGCTTTCTAGTTCTAGGGAGAATATAGATTTGGATTTGGATTAGATTCTCTCTCTCTGTCTGTCTCATTGTACTGACAAAAGACTGTTAACCAATCTTGTTATACTATTTTGGGTTTTGAAGTGCCAAATCTTATTTATTAATTCTTTTTAAATTTAACTTATTTGTAAGTAGGCAAGTTCATTTGATTCTCCTCTCCACAGCCTGTTCATAATGCACTGTATATACAGAAAGAAATTAAAAATGCAAATACTACTAGATCTTTTAAAATATTATAAATGAACTAAGAAGAATGGAATACACCTTATTCTTCCTGAAAACTCTAGACATGGACTGATATGTATATTTTACATATTCCAACATCCTGTGTCCTTCTGACATTTTTTCCACCAAAGCCATATCCAAAATGTAGGCACACCTGGCCTTGTATATCCTATGTTCTTCCCAATTCAGCTTTGTTCATATCAGATATAGAACTAATAAAAGTAGTCCATTAACTCAAATCTCATCACAAAATAACAGTAATATGAAAGATTAAGAAAATATATCACCACCATCCATTCAGTAATATTCACTAATGAGAATTACCCAGATGAACTCTAAGACATGGAATTTAAAACTACAGCATAATTCATGAAGATACAAAGAACTAGCTTAATGAACTTAAATGGAATGAAATTAAATACAAAATATAAGAAATATCAAAAATAAAAATATGAGGCAAATAGAAATGAGGAAGACAATCTAGGATTTCAAAATGAAAGTCATAAAGAAATAAAAAGTTTTAAAAGACCTCAGACAGAAATGAAGCTGGAATTGAAAAACTTAATAACACAACTAAAACACTCACAGGAGAGCTTTACAAGTAGAATGTATATGATAATAGTAAACCAGGACCTAATAATAAAATAAAACATCTAGATAAAATGAGCAAGCAATATAAAAAATAAAAACTCAGTAGATGAAAATATAAGATATATGGAACACCATGAAAAGAGCAAACTTTTAAATATAGTAATATATGAGGGAGAAGAATGACATGTCAATGACATAGACCAGATATTCTGCAAGGTCACAGAATGTAAAGTTTCCAAACTAAGAAAAAACATATCCAGACAGAAACAAGAACACAGAAGCTTAACTGAACAAAATCAAATCTCCATACTATATGCTAGTTAAAACACTCAGTATCTAGAACAAAGAAAGCATGTTGGAATATTCAGAAGAAATAAAAAACATAAGACACACAAAAAGTAAAATATGTTAGAATAACAGCTGATTTCTCGACATAAATTCTGAAATCCAGAGGAGACTGGAGCAATGTACTCCATTCCAAATGACAATGGCCAACCTAGACTAAGGTGCCCAGTCAAACTCTCTGCCTAGTTTGAAGTAGAAAGAAACACTTTGAATGATATAAACAGCCTAAAAGTTATATCATTTAGAGCAAATATAAAGTGAATAGAAGTAATGCTTTTTGCTAAAGACAGAAATGAGTATAGCCAGAGACTGTAGAATGAAAAATGAATTGCATGGTATTTTGTGTTTTAATAATTAGAGTATTATTTTACTCCATTAATCCTTTATATCCTTTTGTTTTCATTTATTTAATTTCTGCTCTTATTTTATTATACATTACCATCTGTTAGGCTATATTTTGGTTTTCATGTTTTATTAAAATCTTGAGGTCAATCATTAAATTATTTGAAGTCTCATTTCTAACATAAATATTTACACCTACCACTTTCCTCACTATGATTGGCAATAGTGGGGAAATCTGAGTCCCTTTTTGATATTGCAAAAATCCTTATTAAAAGAATTTAAGAACTGACTCAAAAAGAGGCTCAAGAACCACTTTATTTTAGTTTAATCTCAGGACAGGCAAGTTGTCAATCTCAGCAACTTGCCAAAGAATAAGAAGACAGGAGGGAGAAGGAAACAAAAGCTCTGTTCTGCCTGGCAAGAAAGTCAGACACATGAAAAAGAAGTCACACGGCAGGAGTAGTAGGCTTTATAGAAGGAGTTAGGTAGGTTGAAATGCGGAAGATCAATATGTCAGGAAAAGCATCCTTAAAGCAGAGATAGGAAAAAAAGTGAAAGTTATGCTTTTATGACTAAGCCTGAAAGCCTGGCAGACTTTGGAACCAGCAGCACTGTATTGCTTAAGAGACTGTACTGGAAGCCAAAATTTGAGGAAGGAAAAATTCAGTATCTCACTAATGGAAAAGTTATTTTGCCAATGTCTTTAGTATGGCTTAAGGTAAGATCACTTCGTAGGGGTAGTCTCTTGCACAAATCAATGTCATATCCTGTATTAATTACTTTATTTATCGCTGTGAGAAAACACGGGATAAGTAAACTTAGAGAAGGAAGGAATATTTGCTCTTATTTGTTTGATTCCAAAGGAATGAGAGTTCACTGTGGTAGGGAGATAGGGAAACACTTGGCAAGTATAGCAACAGGAGCAGAAAGCTGAGGACTCAATCTGAGTCACTCCAAAAAGAAAATATCAAGAATGAACTTGAAATGCCATCAGTCTTTGTCCTTTCAAGGCTTGCCTCCATTGATACATTTGGTCCCTCAAGGCTACCCCTCTTAAGCTTACATAAACAACTCCATTCATCGGGTACCAATCCTTCAAATGCCTGAGACCAGGGGGACATCTCTAACTCAAATTATCACATTCCACTTCTTGGCCCCATAGGCCCATGGCAATATCATAATGCAAAATGTACATATTCAAACTTTAAATGTTCCCATAGACTTTCAGAATTAAAACACCGTTGAAAATTCCGAAGAGTATTTTGAGAGTCAAAGCAATCTATTAATTGTTATCTCCTATAAAAATAAAAAATAACATTATATCCTGCCAAAGAACAATGGCACACCATGTCCTTTAAAATTCCAAATGAGAACAATGGTTTCAAAGGAAGAAATACTGGCACAAAGGAAGAACAAAACTCAGAAGGTAAAATAATAAATCTTGTAGTTTATTGTGTGATGTCAAAGGGATTAAATGGTTCTGCTCCTTCAGTTTGTCTGCCTGCAAAGCATTTTCCCCATTGAGCTGCTTCTACTCTTTGCAGTTCTCCTTAGCAGATATCCCATCACTCTGGCAACTCCAACATTTTGAGATCTCCAACAAACCCAAGGTTCACATACAATTTCAAAGAAAGGTCTCACAGGGCCTCTCGGCCACTTCAGCCCTTCATGTGTGACTTTTCCTAATTGTCTGGCTTCAGTAGATTCTGAAATCACAGAGGAAGATTCCATGACTTCTTACCTTGCATCTTTTGGTACTCTAAAGACATCACCACCTGAGTGGACCCTAGAACAACTGAACCACATTGGTAGCATCTTTTTGTTGTTGTTTTTTAAGAGCAAGAAAATCTTATTTTTTTCTTTCTCAAGTTGAAAGCTTAGAAACATGAAGTCTTTCCCTGAAGGCACTTCTTCCCCACTTCAATCAGACTCCTGAACCACACAGATATGTTTCCCTTCCCCCACCCATCTTCCCCGCTGGCTGTTCCCTCTGGACCAAACCAAGTTGCCCTGAGCATCCTGTCTTCCCAGAGGCATTACCCCTGCCTCTCCCCCTAATTCTCCTCTACCTCTGTCTTACTCCTGAATCATACAGGTAAGTTTTCCTTATCTCCACAAACTCCCTGCTCCTTGAACCCTCTAGGCCAAGCCAAGCTGCCCTGAGCAGCCTGTTATCACAAGGAGACCCCCACTTCCTGCCACTTCTCCACCTCCATCACACTTTTGAACCATACAGGTAAGCTTTCCTCACCCCCATCCAACTTCCCAGCTCTCTGAGTCCTTTTGGCCCAGCCAAGATGTCTTGAGCAGCCTGCCATTTCCAGGGGGACATCCATTCTCCTATCACCTCTCTATCCACCTTCATCTGACATTGAGGTTCCTGAAACCTTAGAACTGGCCAGGGATATACATTAGAGACCTGCCACATGAGGATCACCGAGGTTTAAAGCCCTCCCAATACACACTAAAACAAGAACATCTAGGGATCAAAACACTCCGGATTGCTAAAGGCACTATAAAGAACACAATAAACAACAGCCAGGTAATATAACTGTTAGTATACTGTCTAAACTCCACCCCACAGTTACCTAGTGACAGCCAGGTATGCTCCTCCACACAGTTACATGGAAATAGCCAGGTAGGCATGGCCCACTATAAAAGGGAGTTCCTACCCCCACCCCTCTTGCCTTCTTGCCTCTTGCTCTCTTGCTCCCTCTTGCTTCCCCTTTCTCCCCATTCCCTTCCCCCTCTCTCTATGTGGTCATGACTTGCCTCCACTTCTCTACTCTCTCCCTCTACCTTTCTCTGCCTCTACTACCCTCTTAACTCCCATCCCCTTGCCCTGAATAAACTGTATTCTATACTATACCACCCTGTGGCTGGTCCCTATGGGGGAAGGGGTGCCTTGGCATGGGCCTGCTGTGGCAGTCCCTTCCCCCATACTTGACTACCTCTCCATAGAATATATTCTTATATCTCTTTTTCTTTTTATAAACACATCATCCAGCACAGCAAGGCCTGCATATCCTAACACAACCGAAACACAAGAAAATGGCCTTAAATCTAATCTTTTAAAAATGATAAAGGCCTTTAAATAGAAAACGAATAAATCCCTTAAATAAATACAGGAAAATAAAATCAAACAGATAGAGGCCTTTAGAGAGAAAATAAATAAGTCCATTAAAGACATATAGGAAGATACAATTAAACAGGTGAAGGAAATAACACTATTCAAACCTTGAAATTGAAAATAGAAACAATAAAGGAAAAAAAAATGAGGAATCCATGAGATAGAAATCCTAGGGAAGAGAACAGGAACAACAGATGCAAACATTAACAATAGAATACAGGAAATGGAATAGAAAATCTCAGGCATAGAAGATACAGCAGTAGAAATTGATATCATAGTGAAAGAAAATGTTGAAGCTAAAAAAAAAAAAAAAGAAATCTTGACATAATACATTCATGAAATCTGGGATATCATGGAAAGACCTAGCCAAAGAATAATAGAAATAGAGAAGACAAAGAGTTCCAACGCCAAGACCCATAAAATATTCCCAACATAATCATAGAAGAAAATGTTTCCAAGAAAAAGAAGGAGATGCCTATAAACATATAAGAAGCTTAGTGAACATCAACTATACTGGACCACATAATAAAATCATACTGGCACATAATAATCAAAATAAAAAATCTACAGAACAAAGAAAAATATTAAAATTGGTAAAAAAAAAATGCAAGGTAACATACAAAGATAGATATATCTGAATTAAGCCCAACTTCTCAACAGAGATTCTTCTAAAAGATGCAAGGGCCTAGACAGATATATTGCAACCTCTAAAAAACGTCACGAGTCCCAAACTAGACTACTATACCCAGCAAAACTTTCAAATAAGATAGATGAAAAAATATAAGGTATTTCAAAACAATTCCAAATTCAAGAAATATCTTTCCACAAATCCAACCTTACAGAAAATATTAGAAGGAAAACCCCAAACAAAGAAGGGTAACTATACACAGGAAAATAGTAACTAAACAAGGGAAGCATGCAAACATACTCAATCACAATAACCCCACCAACATCAAAATAACAGGAAATAATAATCCCTGGTCATTAATAACAATCAACATCCATGGACTCAGTTCCCCAATAAAAAGACATGAGGTAACAATGAGTGAGATAACAGGATCCATCATTTTGCTGCATGCAAAATCACACCTTAGCTATAAAAGTAAACATTATCTCAGAGTAAATGTCTGGAAAAAAATCTCTAAGCAAAAGGACCCAAGAAGCAGGCTTGAGTAGGCATCCTAATATCTATTAAAATAAATTTCAACAACAATTAATCAAAGGAGATAGGAAAGAACACTTCATTTTAAAAAAGGAAAAATTCCCCAAGGTGATATTTCAATTCTGAACATCCATGTACCAAACACATGGGTACCAACATTTGTAGAAGAAACATTGCTAAAGCTTAAATTATACTTTGAACCCTACACACTAATAGTAGGAGACTTCTACACCCCTCTAACACCTATTTATAGGACATTCAAACACAAACTAAAATTAAGTAAGGAAACTGACAGATACTATGAATCAAATGATCATAACAGACTTCTATAAATTAATTCACCTAAACACAAAAGAATATACATTCTTCTCAATACCTCATGGATCCTTCTCAAAAACTGATCATAGAATTGGTCACAAAGAAAGCCTCAACACATACAAGAAAACTGAAATAATACCTTGTAACTTATCAGACCACCATGGAATACAGCTGGACTTCAATAACAACAAAAAGCCTACATACTAGTGGAAATTGAATGATGCTCTACTCAATGATCTCAGGGTCTTGGAAGAAATACAGAATGAAATTAAAGACTTACTAAGATTAAATGAAAAGAAAGATACAACATACCCAAATTTATGGAACAGAAAGAAATCAGTGCTAAGAGGAAAGTTCATACAACTAAGTGCCTCTATAGAGAAAAGTAACTTCTCATATCTGCAGTTTAAGAGTACACTTGAAAGCTCCAGAAAAAGTAGAGAAAAACATGCCAAAGAGGACTAGAAGGCAGAAAATAATCAAAATCAGGGTTGAAATCTATAAGTTAGAAACAAAGGAAATAATGCAAGAAACAATGAAACTAAAAGCTGTTTGTTTGTTTGTTTGTTTGTTTTTGAGGAAAATCAAGAAGATAGACAAACCCTTTGACAAACTAACCAAGAGACATGGACAGTATCCAAATAAACAAAATCAGTACTGAAACAGGAGAGAAAACAACTGACACTGAGGAAATTCCAAGAATCATTATGTCTAACTTCAAAAGCCTGTACTCCACAAAATTGGAAATTCTTAACCAAATGGTTGACTTTCTAGACAGATACCACTTGCCAATGTTAAATCAAGATCAGGCAAACTACTTAAACAGCGCTATAACCCCTAAAAGTAGTGACTAAAATTTCCAAACCGAAAAAAGACCAGAGCCAGATGGTTTGAGTGTAGAACTAATCTTTCTAAGAAAAGCCTTACTGGACTTTCTAAGAAAAGATAATTCTACTATGCCTCAAATTACTCCACAAAACAGAAAAAGAAGAAACACTGTTCACCTCATTCTATGAGGCCACAGTCACCCTGATATCTAAACCATATAACAACTCAATAAAGAAAGAGAATTTCAGACCGATTTCTCTTATAAACATTTCTGCAAAAGTACTCAATATAATACTTTGAAACTGAATGCAGGGATACATCAAAGACATCATCGAACAAGCTTCCTAGCAGGGGTACAAGGATGTTCAATATATGAAAAAAAATCCATCAATGAATTCCAGAACATAAACAAAATGAAAAAAATAAAAAATTCACAAAAATCACAATATCCAAAATTTACAAATAACTTAAGAAGTTAAACACCAGCAACCTAAATCACCTAATTAAAAAATGGGGTAGAGAACTAAATAGAGAAATTTTAACAGAGGAATCTTGAATGGTCTAGAAGCAATTAAAGAAATGTGCAAAGTCCTTAGTAATCAATTAAAATGCAAATCAAAACAACTCTTGAGGTCCCATCTTATACCCATCAGAATGGCTAAGATAAAAGCCACAAGAAATTGCACATGTTCGTGAGAATGTGGATCAAGGGGAACTCTCTTCCATTTCTTTTGGGAGTATAACCTTGTAAAACCACTTCGTAAATCAATTTGCCATTTTGTCAATAACTTGGTATAGTAGAACCTCAAGATCTAGCTACACCATTCCTGGGCATATACCTAAAATATGCTCCAACATCACACAAAGACACTTGCTTAACTATGATCATAGCAGCTTTATTTATAATAGCCCAAAACTGGAAACAACCTAGATGTCCCTCAACTGAAGAATGGATAAAGAAATGTGGCACATCTACACAATGGAACACTGTTCAGCTATTAAAAATATTATGAATTTCACAGACAAATTAATGGAACTTGAGAATATCATCAAAAGTGATGTAACACAGTCCCAAAGAACATGTACAGTATATACTCACTTATAATTGGATATTAGCCATAAAATACAGGTACCATGATGAAATCCATACATCCAAAGAAGCTAAACAAAAAAGAAGGCCCAAGCAAGGATGCTTGAATCTCACTTCAAAGGGGAAATAAAATAGGCATAATAGGCAAATGGAGGGAAGGAACGGGGAGGAAGAGTGGAATGAGAAATGAAATGAGGGGGTCAGGAACAGGTATAGTTAAGGACAGGAAAGATGGCTAGATGGCTATGAAAATGAATGGAAACCTGCAACTGATAGTGTTGAGGTGGGGAACATCTCCAGGATAAGACAGAGACCTGGGATAAGGAAGACATCCAAGAATCAATGGGGGTGACCTTAGCTGTGACTCACAATGTTGGGGATATGGAACCTAAATAGTTCACCTTCTACAGCCAGCCAGGAACACCAATACAGTCATGGAGATACCAACTCACCCAAAGTACTTTCAACACAAAATTTATCCTGTCTACAAAAAATGCAGGCATGACAATGGAGCAGAGACTGAGCAAATGTACAACGAATAACCGGTTACCCAAATTGAGATACATCCCATGGGCAAGCACCAATCCCTAAAACAATGATATTGTGTTATGCTTGAAGACAGGAGGAAAATGTCCTCTTAGAGTCTTCAACCAGCAGCTGATTCATACAGACACAGATACTCACAGCCAAACAGTGAATGGAACTTGAGAACTCTTATGGAAAATTAAGAAGTATTGCAGGACCAAAGGGGGTATGAACCCCACAGGAAGACGAACAGAGTCAACTAACCTGGACCCTTGGTGCTCTCAGAGTCAGAACCAACAACCAAATAACATACATGGGCTTGGCCTAGTCTTCCCCACACATATGTAGCAGATGTCTAGATTGTTCTTCATCTGGATCCAAAAGAACTAGAACAGGGGCTCTCCCAAGAGCTCCCTGCATATGGGATATGTTCTTCTAGCTGGGCTGCCTTATTTGTCCTCAATGAGATATAGTCAATGAATTTTTTGCTATGTCAAAATAATAAAGTTATACCTAATTCAAATATTTTCAATTTCTTTCAACAGCTTAGAAAAAAATAACATATGGTTTAGGTTCCATATTTGTGAGATTTGCCTATAAGTTGTTACTAATTTTCTTTACTGAATAACACTAATGTATAAAAGAATATGTACTTTATTATATAAGGCTATATGATGTATTCCCATTGTGGAACTGTAATGAGTATTTTGAAGTTTATTATCGTTTATTATTTTGTTATATTTTTAGACATGAATCAGAGAGTCTATAGAGTACTGCAGGACACTGCTTTGTGATATGTAGAAATAGCTTCCTGACATTGGTGTGCTAGGTTGATAGGTACATACCAGCAAGCTTAAAATCCTTGTCTAGAACAAATTACTAAAACTCATGAGGCTGAGGAACTGATTGAATGCTTAAAAGTGCTTGCTGATCCTATAGTGTTCCCGAGTGCTGTTCTTAGCACTCATATGCCAGTTCACAATTGTTTACAACTCTAGCTCCAAGGAATGGGATGCCCTGTTCTGGTCTTTGTGGATACCAGCAAAGACATGCACATACTCACATATATACATAAACATTTAAAATAAACCTATATTAGATGTCATGTTCTCATCTAGGATAAAAATAATATATACAGAATTGATAGTAATTATTATTTAGTTATTTATCAATGTATTCACTTATTTATTTTGCAGAGCTGAGTTTGAAATTCATATAGAAGTGGAAAAAGTCTAGAATAGAAAAATAGTATTAGAAAATTGTGCACAAAAAGTCACATAAAACTAAACTAATAAGTTGATTTGATATTGGCATTAGACTAGATCTGTTGCTTACTACATTGAATCTTGTGTACACAAACAAGACTTTACAACATGGTGCACAGTCAGGTTAATTGGTGTTATAATTGGTACTCCAATAAATTCCTTGAAGAAATAACATTCACAACAAGATGGTTTCTGAAACACCTGGAAACGACAGACAGAAAGGTTCATAGTTCTGCCAGAAAATCCCCATTTATCTATCTAAATTCAAACCTTTGTTGATTATCAACAGGACACAAACATTCTCTATTTTCTTTTTTATGCATTTCTCAAAATATGTGATAAACAGTATATAATGTGATTAATTTTTTTTCATTCTTAGCAGTTAGTAATGGTCTATAACTCAGGTTTGGTTGGAGGTTTGTTGGTATCATAATCTGATTCTATAATGGAATGTTGACTTGCCCAGGTTTGTGCAGCTCTGCTAACAAAACTACTGTGAGCTCATGAATCTGATAGACTCCAATGACAGAGTTCCACAGCACTCTACCTTTTCATCCAGCTGTTAATTGTTTTGTCCCCTCTTTGTCAATGCTTCTTGAACATTGGGCACCGGAACAGATGTCCTATCTACGGATGTGCATTAAATAGTCACTTATCCCCATCACTTTGAATATGAATCAACAGTACCTAATATTTGTCCATAAATATAAATAGTAATAAGGCAGTATAATGGGCACAAGTTGCCCTTTTAGTTAAATACCATAATTTGAATTTATTAATATGAAAATATATCTTGGTTTAATTTTCAGTAGGTTTCCTATTCCTTTGTCATATTTTCTTTATCCTGTTTTCAGGTTGGCAACTTCTAACATCATACATCAATTTACAGTTACCTGATTAAATACTATCTACTCCTAATTTGTTAAGCAATGGTTCTAATCTATGCTGCTCTCTATCCACAAATAAGTTTACTAAAAGTCAATATTTTATATTTTACATAGTTTAATTATAACCACTGTGATTTATAAATCTGTTTTATAGATTCTATTTGTCTCTTTTAAATTTCCATCTAATTTTGACATACCTAATCTAGGTGTGGTGTTTCTAAGTATACCATGTTTTTAATGCAATTACTCATATCAGTTTCTCATATTTATTTTAATATGTAACACATAAACAACTTTACTGATAGATTTGCTACTTCTGAATACAACTCTCCATTTAATCAAGAAGAAATGAAAATTACATTTTCCTTCTTTTTATGATTTCTGACTGTCATTCATCTTTCCACTTTAAGTCATTCACTGCACAGTCCCTCCACAGCAATAGTAATCACTTGCAGCATTAGACCTTGCTCACTGAGAACAGTGTCTGACTCCTCTGTGGTTTCAAACACTGGTGTCTTTACACCTTAGGTTACTTTTATGTTTTGTTGCAGTGCTCAGTGAGTTGGAAATGTATAATCTCACCAGTGACAGAGGACAGTACAACGTGCAGGTGACAGGCTAGGAAGACCTGAGCATGTGATGTGGGCACTTGATCACAGTTATTGATAAATATAGGTCTACCTGCTCTGCTTGGAAGTTATATATTCAGATCTCCCTACGCAAGACATTTCTGTGGTATCTTCCTTTATGAAGCTAACCATTTGCTCACTATCATGACTAATATTTATTACAAACTTCACAGAATCTGGAATCACCTTAAAATAATTTACTTTAAAATAACTAAAATAATACACATAATTTCTTTTATGTGCATGTGTATCTTTCTCATTGTAAGTATGCATGAGCATCACGTGTGTGTTGCTGTTCTCAAGAGCCAAAAGTGTACATCAGATCCCTTACAGCTGTATTTACAGGCTTTTGGGAATCACCTAAAATGAGTGCTGAAAACTGAGTCAGGCCCTCTAATATAGTGACAAGTGCTTTATGTGCTAAACCATGGTGAGCCATGTTCTTGATTAGCATATTCAAATATGTAGAAACAACCTCAAAGCAAGTAAGAAAATCCTCTAGGTTTTGATCCTGGACGGCACAAAAAGACAAAACCTGTCTGATTGTAAGAATCCAGACCACGTATGTAGCAGAGGAGGGCCTTGTTGGCCATCAGGGGGAGGAGAGACTCCAGTAAAGGGGAATGTCAAGGTGGGAATATGGGAGTGGGCTGGCGGGTGGGTGGGAGGTGGAATTCCCTCATAGAGGTGGGGAAGGGGGAGGGGATAAGGGGTTTCCAAAGAGGAGACCTAGAAATGGGGAAACATTGGAAATGTAAATAAAGTATCAAAAAAAAATAATAATAAAATAATTCATCTCTGTCTCTGTGATCATCTATCTCCATCAGCTGCCAGTAGAACTCCCAGCCCATGACAAACTGTGTACTCTAGCCTTGGTTAGGAATCTTTTAGACAAATTTCCATAAAATTATGTATTTCCCTTTTTACTGAATTCATTAATTTTTACTATGATTACTGATTTAGTTCTGTGTCACCCGCTTAGCTTTCAGTTCCACCATGATGGAAACAGTGTCATTTTACAAGAATCATGAATGGCTATTTACTGAACAAGTTGTTAATTAAATCTGTAACACAAAGTAATTTGTTTCAGTGAGGTTCCAACAAGACTGAATTTTGTTCTTTCTGAATATATAGGGAGGTAGCAATGAATTTCATTTTAATAGATTAGTTTTAAAACCAATATTCTTATTTTAATTGGGACCTAATATTTGGATTAAAGACAAGAACTATATCACTGAGCTACACCCCAGTTGACAGACTAATCTTAACATATCTGTTTTTAGATGTAGTTATTATTTTATGTTGATTGATTTATTTCATGGGTATGTGTGTGTACCTGAGTGTATGTATGTGCACCATGTGAGTTCGGGATCCTATGGAGGTCCAAAGCTGAGAAGGATTTTTGCATCCATGTAGGTTATAGAGACCAAACCTGAGTAATGTGGACAAACGGAAGTGCTGTTCGTCACTGAACATCTCTCCAGCACCTTAAAGAATCATCTTAATATACTTGCAGCCAACTTAAGTTGCATTTTACAGATATATGTAACTATATTTTCTCATGTAACCACAAATATAATATTTCAAATGACTGCTAATTTATGACTCCAAATTTACTACACAAAGCAGGATGTTTTGTTATATGCAAACGAAATATTTGCCAGCCATTCACCAGATAACTAGGATTTAGAAGATAGAATATTTTTATAACAAATTATGTAATGTTTAAATATTTTCTTATTTTTTTAATATATGAATATAGAAACTCAGTCGCTAAAGAGAGTATGAAAACATAGGAAAGAATGTAAGTTTTATACATTTTTATTTTTAGACTTATATACTTTACGTAATACATATAAATATTTTGGTTTTATATATATATATGTGTGTGTGTGTGTGTGTGTGTGTGTGTGTGTGTGTGTGTGTGTGTTCACCATGTGCATCCCTTGTGCCCTTGTAGGTCTGAGGAATGTCACATGCCCAGACACTAGAGTTACAGATGTTTGTGAACTACCATGCTGTTGGTAGGATCCAAACCCATGTCCTCTGAAAGAGTTGCAATTGTTATCTATTTCTAAGCCAATACACCAACTCCAAGTGTAAACATCTTAAGAAAAGAAATTTAAAAATATCTTCCCTTTAAATAACTTCACTTATTAAAAAAAAAAATCCCAGAGAATTTTCCTTGCTTCAAATCATTTGTTACAATTTCCTGGAAAAGAGGCATTTCCAAAATGGGCATGGTTTTCAAAAGATTAAATTATTTCTCTTGTACATCAGCATATTCTGGGAGCAAAACAGATGTGTCAAGGTTTCAATGAGCAGGACAACTTTGTTAATTAACAGGCTCTTAGCAAGAGTAAAATATTTAGTTGATGTGGTCTGCCATTAATCAATGCCTTTCATTAGAAGTGGCCAAGACATCAATTCTTACTTATTATTGGGCACTCTTCAGTATTGAGAAACTAGAGTGGACTGAACTTCTGACTTATAGTATTTACTTTATAATTCATGGCTTTCTGCTCTAACAGAGCAGGCCTATTCGTCCAGTTGAAGGGTCTATTGTGAGTTGCAAAGTATAGTAATGTTGTTGCTATTACAACAGGAAAAAATAAAACTAATCAGCCAAGTACACAAGCGCAGTCACAAGAACTATGATATTCCTACTCTGCTGGATTAATGTTTGCTTTCAGATCATCCTCTATTGACAGATATGCAATATTTCATCAAGCAGACTAAAATCATAGTAATAATTTAATGTTTAATTTAATAATTTAATTCTGCACAACTGAAAATATTTGTACATTTTAAAGAACATATACACTTTAAAAACGTTTCAAATGTGTCACTTCATAATCAATAGAGTGAGATGAATAATAATACCTTATTTTTGACAATAATGAAAAATGTAGTAGGTATCTAGCACAAGGTTTTGCATATATTTAACTCTAAGCCTATCGTATTTGCTATAGTTAAGTTTAATTATTGCAATCATGATTATTAACATTACCTTCACGGTGTATGTTTGTGTGTATATGGGTGTGTGTGTGTGTGTGTGTGTGTATTGTAACTGAGACTGAGACCAGGATCCTAGGATCTTAAAAACTCAGAGCATGTTCTTTGAAAGTGTGCTAATACACTGATCTCAGAATTCTTCCTCTTTGGCTGCGTTTAATATTTCTTAATTTCACCTTTCTTCTATTTGAAACTCAAATTGATGACATCAGTGATTAAATGAGGGAACACAATTTGATGCCACATAACCTAATTATGATTTCCTTTATCATCCAAGGCAGCATTCACATCTTAGTTTCCTTTTCTTTTAAATTTCCATCATAAGTTTTCCCCATGCACTTATCAGAATCTAATTCCCTTTTAGTCATATAGCACATGAACTTCTTTGCTAAGGAACTAAAATAGACCCTGAACCCATGTTATTTCCTCTATGAATCATTTCATAGCCATAATTTGTCTAGAAGATCCTTTTTTCTAGAACAGTGGTTTTCATCCTTCCTAATGCCATGACCCTTCAGTTCTTCTTGTTGTGGTGACTCCACCCAAAAAATATTTTTGATGCAACTTCATAACATTAATTTTGCTACTATTATAAATATAATGTAAATATCTGTGTTTTCTGATGGTCTTAGCCAACCCCTCTGAAAAATTCATCTGTTCAACTTCAAAATGGATTACTACTGATAGATTGAGAACCAATGTTCTAGAACCATAGTGGGATTTTAAAAGTAGGAAAGATTAGAGAACAGAGAATACACCAATGATTGACATATATGCTGAGAATAATTCTTCTTCTTCTTCTTCTTCTTCTTCTTCTTCTTCTTCTTCTTCTTCTTCTTCTTCTTCTTCTTCTTCTTCTTCTTCTTCTTCCTCCTCTTCTTCTTCTTCTTCTCTTCCTATTCCCTGCTCCTCCTCATCCTCCTTCCCTTCCTCTTACTCCTCCTCCTCTTGCTCCTACTTCTCAATTTTCTATAAATTGGTTTTCCCTTTGTCATATTTGGTGGCTTGGAAGTCATTTTGTAGACCACGTAGGCTTTAAATTTACAAGAGATTCAAGTGCTTTTGACTCTAGAATACTAGGACTAAACATGTGAATGTTACTGCTGTCAGAACAATTTTAAAGTATTAGAAGGTAATAAAACCAACCCATTATGTTTTATAAAAATAAGAATACCTGGTTTCTTACTCATCTTTATGTAACCTAGAGAAACAAATCCTGTGGCATGAGAAGTGCATACAATCAGAAAGCTGAGATAATTGTTCTTTAAGCTAAGACAGATTTGACTTCTAGTGAAGGTGTAGTTTTTGGTTTGTGATATTTTTAATGTTTTATTAAGGTTTACTTTATTTATTTATTTATTTATTTATTTATTTATTTATTTATTTATTTTTGGATATTTACTTTATATATATTTCAAAAGTTTTCCCCTTTGGAAACCCCCTATTCCATTCTCCGTCATCCTGCCTCTATGAGTGTGCTCCCCACCAACCCACCCAATTCAGTCTTCCCTCCCTAGCATTCCCCTACACTGGGGCATCAAACACCCTCAGGACCAAGGGCCTCTCCTTCCAGTGATAGCCAACAAGACTGTCCTCTGCCACATATGTGGCCAGAGCCATGGGTCCCTCCATGTGTATTCTTTGGTTGGTGAACCAGTCTCCTGAGCCCCGGGGTTCTGGCCAGGTGACACTGTTGCTCCCCCATGGGGCTGCAAACCCCTTCAGATCCTTCAGTTCCTTCTCCAATTCCTCAGTCCAATGCTCAATCCAATGTTTGGATGAAAGCATCTGTCTCTGTATTTGTCAGGCTCTGCCTGAGCCTCTCTGGGACAGCTTATCATGCATCCATCAGCAAGCACTTCCCAGCATCTACAAGAATGTCTGGATTTGCTGGCTATATATGGGATATGTCCCCAGGTGGGGCAGTCTTTGGATGGCCTTTCCTTGAACCTCTGATCCACACTTTGTCTCAATATTTCCTCCTTTGAGTATTTTGTTTACCCTTCTAAGAAACACTGAAGTATCCACATTTTGGTCTTCCTTCTTTTTAGGCTTCATATGGTCTGTGAATTGAATTTTGGGTATTCTGAACTTTTGGGCAAATATCCAATTATCAGTGAGTACATACCACGTTTGTTCTTTTGTGACTGAGTTATCTCACTCAGGATATTTTCAAGTTCCATCCATTTGCCTGTGAATTTCATGAAGTCATTGTTTTTAATAGCTGAATAGTATTCCATTGTGTAAATATACCACATTTTCTGTATCAATTCTTCTGTTGAGGGACATCTGGGTTGTTTCCAGCTTCTGGTTATTATAAATATGGCTGCTATGAACATAGTGGAGCATGCATCCTTATTACAGGTTGGAGTGTCTTCTGGGTATATGCCCAGAAGTGGTATAGATGGGTCCTCAAGTATTACTATGTCCAGTTTTCTGAGGATCCGCCAACCTGATTTCCAGAGTGGTTATACCAGCTTGCAATCCCACCAGAAATGGAGGAGGGTTCCTCTTTCTCCATATCTTCACCAGCAACTGCTGTCACTTGAGTTTTTGATCTTAGCCATTCAGACTGGTGTGAGGTAGAAATTCAGAGTTGTTTTAATTTGCATTTCCCTGATGACTACGGATGTTGAACATTTCTTTAGGTACTTCTCAGCCCTTTGAGTTCCCTCAGTTGAGAACTCTTTGTTTATTTTTGATCTTTGTAAATTGATTTTTAAATTTTTAAATAAATACTATAACAGATTTATTTCTCCATAGTGATAAATTAGTATAGCAAGAGAATTCAGTGAAGAGAACATGTTGTTGATTGTCTATGATATTTGTCCTTAAAGATATATCAAAAATTCATTCCCTAAATATGAGAACTGACTAAGCACCAATGGGCTTGTGCAAAGAGGCAATCAGATCCAATTTGTTGAGGGAACTTATTGACAGTAGCCTAGATACGGCTAGCTGCAAGAACAAGTGGATTTCTATAATTTTGGTTTGAAAGAAGAGCATATATACTAGTTTTGACCAATGTGACTTCAACTGAGACAGATTATACCTGAGAACAAGGCATATTCTCAATGCTGCAACATAGTTCCAAAACTCTCCACATCATTCTAACCTGTTTATTTACAGTTTGCTGAGCAACTATACAGGGAAGGCAGGCAATGCTTGCTCAGGAGCAATCACACAAGTTATCATTTAAGACAGCTAAGAGTTTGCCAGGCTATATTGGTACATAAGAATATAGTTACTGGCAGACCTGGGGCACAGACTCTGCACCCACTTCTACAACACTCAGGGGAAGCTCAACTCCTGGGTGTTCTAACATGCCTAGGATCACAGGTGAAGTCACAACAACTGCCCCAGCAACAGGATTGACAGGGATCCTCAGGATCCAGGGATGCAGGAAACCCCACCCAGCCAGTGGCAGGGGTTCCTTCTGATTTGAACCTGCACCCAGAGAAAACCTGGGGCACTGGCTATGCCCTGACTCCTACAACTTCCAGAGGAAGCACGAATCCCAGGTACTCTGAAATGCCCAGGATCAAAGGTGAGGCCACAACATCTGCCCCAATACCCTGAGTAACTGGGGCCCCAGGATCTAGGTACGCAGGAATCCCCCCGCCCAGCCAGAGGCATGGTTTCGTTCAGACTTGAAACTGCCTGGAGCAGACCTGGGGCATTGGCTCTGCACCCACTTGTGCAACACCCAGAGGAAGCTCAACACCCAGGTGCTCTGACTCTCCCAGGACCACAGGATCACAGAATAACAGGATCACAGAAGAAGCTCTACTCTCAGGATATCAGACACACCCGAGAACTCTGGAGCTCTGACACACTGAAGGTGACAGTTGAAGCAACAATATATTTCCCCACAACCAGCTTAACTGGGACACCTACAGAAACCAGGGAAACACAAACCTCTGCTCAGCCAGAGGCATGGGTTCCTTCCAGCTTGCACCTGGGCCCAGAGCAGATCCAGGGCTCCGGCACCCCACTCACTCCTGCAACACCCAAATAAAGTCTGATACACCCATGATCTCAGGATCCCAGATTCCCAGAATCACACGATCAAAGAGGCAGCTGGACTCCGAGGAGTTCTGACAAAATGAGGATCACAGGAGGGACAGGCTCCAGTCAGTGACAGCAAGGGCATTTAGCATTAGAGATATCCAGATGGTGATAAGCAAGCACAAGAACATAAGCAACAGAAACCAATGCTACCTGACAACATCAGAACCCTGTTCTCCCGCCACACCAAGCCCCTGGATACCCTAACACACCTGAAAAGCAAGATTCAGATCTAAAATCCCATCTCATGAATATGGTAGTGTAGTGGAATTTAAAAAGAACATAAATAACTCACTTAAAGAAATACAGGAGAACACAGGTAATCAAGTAGAAGGTCTTAAAGAGGAAACAAATCTCTTCAAGAAATACGGGAGAACAAAATCAAGTGACTTGATCAAGATTTATCTTGCTGAACAGAAGATTTGGGACTTGGTAACCAGTAGCCAGAGGCTTATTCAACTATCAGGGAAATTTGTGCAGTCAGTAGAAAGCAGTCCTATCATAAGCAGCCAACACAGAGTGAATATCTTGGAGACCATCAGATGGCTGTTCTTTCCCCAATGTCATACCAGATGTTATATCGGCATTAGTAATTTCAGCTTCATGTCTCACATTTGCCTATTGATTGTGAAGTTGACATGCTGCTTCTGAGCACGCTTGGCATAGGCTGCAGGAAATACTGAAAAAAAAGAACAGATTATATTTTAATCATTACGAAGTGCTTTAGAAAGGAGTATGTTATTGCATTTGTAAGGAAAATGGCATGTACATTTAACAAATTTATCTATTCATAAAATAATTAGATCTGCTTTTTTGGATTAGGAGATGAAATAATTCAGCTGAGTCCTGACAGGAGAGATTTCCCTGTTGTATCCCCTTCTGTTTCAGATGAAAATGTTTTTAAACAAATAGAAAAGGGTTGAAATATTTAATGCATGTTAAACTGTAAAGATAACATATTTATAATAAGCCTCTGTCTGCCCACCACTTAATATAGTGATGTTGCTTATATTAATTTCATTTCAAAGCAGGAGTGAAGTCAAGAGCTGATTGTATTCAATTTATTATTTATGTAGTTTTTATTTCGCCACACACTCTTTCATAGATGCCCTATATGACAAGTATACAAAAACCTCCAAAGGAAAACAAAGAAGAAGAATAAAACTGGACCATTGACTAAAATTATAAAATTATTTATTCTTCAAAATAGATACTAAGCAGTACTAGTGTTATGCTTCAACAAAAACATCTCAGAAATCTTGGATTGCAAACTAAAGTTGCTAAGTTAAAGTCCTTGGGGGAAAAATGAGATCTTTATTTAGCTTACTTTGTTCTATCAAATATTCATTTCAGTTCCATGGCTGGCAGTTGGTTTGATATATGAAATGATAGCTGCAAAAAGTTGGGATCCTGTGTTTTGATTCTTTTAGCCTATGTAAAACGAGATGAATAGTAGTAGAATCTGTAATCTCAGCCCTCCATCAGTTAGATGGGAGATACAGACAAGAGAATTCCTAAACACTCCTAGGCCAGCTACCCCTGTATGTGCAGCAGTAAATGATTAGCCACTGCCTTAAAATATGTGGAAAATGAGGACTGACATCCAAGATCCCACCTGACTACTATATGAGTGTTGTAACACTTATATGCACACATATAAAACAATAATTCCAAATAACTGATTTTCCATTTTCTTATTAATGACTTTCATATTTGCATAAAAAGGTCATTAATTATTTTCAGTGTGGTGGTAGTCATGGTGGTGGTGGTGATGTGTGTGTGTGTAATC
Organism: Uromys caudimaculatus; assembly: GCA_028551405.1. Classification (NCBI taxonomy): domain Eukaryota; kingdom Metazoa; phylum Chordata; class Mammalia; order Rodentia; family Muridae; genus Uromys; species Uromys caudimaculatus. Next base: position 71,708,575 of record CM052711.1, on the reverse strand, counting down.
AAATGTTGGCAGAATTTATGTGCATCATATATATGCATGGGCATGCCAAAAGAGGGAATCTGATCCTCTAAATCTAGAGTAATAAGGAGTGTGAGCCAAAGGTTATGGGTGAGAGAAGTGAGTTAAGGTCCTTGTCAAGAGCTACATGGTCTATGAAATGCTGAAGTAATTATCCACCTCCTTTTTTTCTCAATCTTTATCAACAGAATAAAGTAATATGACATGACGTAGAAATATATTAGGCAAAAGGTCAGAAAAATAGTGAAGAAATGGAATATCAAATCTGCATTCAAATGGGCAATTTATTCTCACACACCTGGGGTTGTTATATACTGAGTAAATGGCCCAAAGAAAGCTATATTACAGAGATCATACTTATAAAGTTATTCTTTTTAATTATGGAAAGTACTATAGGAACATTGCTCATTGATGTCTAGTACTTAGCTGGTAAATATTGCTGGCATGTAACAGATAATCGTTGCAGATAGTTAGTGAGTGGTAGCTGCTGCTTGCTTGGAAAGATCTGACTTCCATATGATAGAATCAGAACCAAAGTATATATATTACTTTTATAAAAGTCAGAATTGAAAGTATCTGCAGCACATTACTCTGTCTTTCCTTTTCCCATTATTTTTAGCCGTTGGGTTGTCTATTTAATTATTTGGTAGGAATTCAAGCTAGGATTTGTGTTTTGTTTGTTTATTTTTTTGCCTGTACATCTCAAAAATCTGAATATATAGTACTGAAGTTTTTAATATCAGTACAGGGAGGCTACCGTTGATCTTTTAATCTGACCCAGTGTTTATAGCAGTTTGTCCTGCTGTAAAATTTCCTTTGTACCCAGTGGCCCCAGAAGAAATTGTCTTAGTCTCTCCTAAGAAAGATTTTATGTAAAATTTAGCCATATGGAACACTAAATAGTAAATGAGTCCCTGTATCCTTCCAGAATGAGTTCATAGTCAACTTCTGTTCCACAGCTAGAAATTCAGCTTTATGAACCTGGTTAAAGTGCTTTTATACCACTGAGATAATGTATAAGATATGTTTTCTTTTCCATAGGCTAAGCAGAGGAAGGAAAAATAATATGACTTTTAAAATGTGAGTGGAACTCTCATTTGAAAGGTTTCCACTACATAACTCCATCGATTGGTTTGATGGCTTAAAAAACATGTGTTACACAAGGAACAGAGGACCAAAATCTCTTACAATAACAATAATGCTAGGCAGACTGCTAGAGAAGCAGAACTGTTCTGGATTCTGCGTGTGCACCCTTCACACTGGTTAATCCTAACACTGCCATTATGAGAGACAAAGAGCATTAGGTATCATGAGGACCCATGAGTCTTCCAGGATTGCACCCACCTAAAGCTAACTGAGTGAGGAAGGAGCAAATGCTTACCTGGGGATGAGTGTTCTGGGGGTCTGCAACACTCACTGTGTGACAGTGGACCTTGTTCTTTGAACAGTACTAGGTTTGTTGGTTCTCTCTCTCTCTCTCTCTCTCTCTCTCTCTCTCTCTCTCTCTCTCTCTCTCTCTCTCTCTCTCCATCTCTCTCTCTCTCTCTCTCTCTCTCCATCTCTCTCTCTCTCTCTCTCTCCATCTCTCTCTCTCTCTCTCTCTCTCTCTCTCTCTCTCTCTCTCTCTCTCTCTCTCTGCCTGTGTGTTTCATATTCTTGTATAAGTGTTCATTTGTGTGGGAGTGCAGGTGAGCATACCATGTCATACAACTGCCAGAGGACAATCTCCAATGTCAGTCTTCACTTTCCACCTTTTTTGAGGCAGGGTCACTTCTTCCTTTCCATGATGTACTAAAGGTTAACTGACGGCAAGGACACAGAGATTCTCAAATCTCTGCCTCACATCTCATAGTAGGATTACTGCATTATACATACGCAGTGCAGCATCCAATTTAAACATGTTCTGGGATCTGAACAAGGACGTTAATGCTGAAGTTCAGTAGTTTAGGTGAAAGTGTATTTATTCTTCATTACATACAATGAAGACATCTCAGTTGATGAATCCAATAAATTCATTTGCGTAAGTATATTTTTTCTCATTTTTTTTATCTTACGTCCAAGTGTGAGAGTATAGAGAACTTATGTACTGTAAAGAAAGAAAATTAATTAATCAATAAATTTTAACAATATTGCAAGATAATTGATTAGAGTACTAGAAAAAACATGAGCATGAGGTATAAAACCTGGCTGGCACTAGGGGAGGCATTTACAACCTATACAGGCAATATAAATATGCTATTTGTCTTCAAACTTGTAAACAGATCTCAGTTGATCAGACCAAAAAATAAAAAAGGAGACAAATAAAATACATTAAGATTGATCAATGTCATTCAGTTGAGCAAAAATTGATCATTCAGAAGAGGATCATGTACCTGAGGGACTTCAAACTCTCTATTTTCCTCAAAGTCTGACTTTATTGTGTTTAGTAGGTGCTTGAATGTTTCCTTTGTATCTTTTCACTGACATATCTTCTACAAAATAAAAACTATTAAATTGTCCTAATTTCTTTCACAGGACTATGGGGTTTCATTTAATGTGAGAATCATAAGCCCATTGCTCAAGAGCTCATACTGTACTTGAAACAAGTACCCCGATTTAGTTGAAAACACATTTTATTTTTCAATTATAGTCTAATTATATATGAACTATTGATTTAGAACATCACACACAGCCCAATGTATGCCAATCAGATCATTCCTTTCATAATTGTTAAAGTGTTAGAATGGGAATTTCAATCAATCTACAAAAATTAAGAGTTTGAGAAGAAAGATCTGAATTTCCTGCAATGAATGCTTGAGTACATATTTCTATAACAGTGGTTCTCACCCTATGCATAACAAACACTTGTTTGTTTATCAGATATTTACATTACAAATCACAACACTAGCAAAATTACATCTATGAAGCAACAACAAAATAATTTAGTGGTTGTGAGTCAACAGAAAATGTGGTCACAACTTTAGGAAGGTTGAGGGCCATCACTTTGCAGCATAAAAATTATACCAACGTGTACCAAGAAGCATGAAATATAGAAGCCAGTTAAGAAAAATTTAGGCTCCAAGTCTACTATTATTGACTTTTATTTAATTCAAGGTTTGATTATTCAAAACTACTTGAGATATATAGACTAGTGAATACTGCCTGACAACATCCTGTTCATATGGGATTTCCTGCACAACTACTTCCTAGTGACTTGTTTTCTCTTTCCATCCTCCATAGCATGCTTGTCTTAATAAAGCATTCAATGCATAATTATTGTTTATGTTACATATATTTGAGGTAGTATCAAAGGACAAAGATGACTGTATTGGTCTACAGTTTAATAACTCTTAGCAAAACATCTTTATCCTTGTTATACTCTTTGCATTTACAAATATCAATCATTTTGTATCTTTCTTATTTGATAACCACCTTGCATCTTTATTATTATCATAGATAAGACTTCAACTTCATTGTTAAGAAATAAGAGATTGGTTGAGAATAACCAATTCAAAGTTTTCTACTAACTTAGCTCCTCCTCTTTATGAGTAGAAATATAATTAATTTGTACAAGATGCTAATATTTAGGTATAATTAACAACATGTGGTAAAGTCGCCACTTTAAGCAAATATTGTCTGCACACTCTATTTATCTTCACTGCTTTTGGCTATTTTATTGGTTGACAGAAGATTATGTGAATGTGGTGAGTGGGGAAATACTAAGACGTGACCTTTTCTTACTATATGTAGACAAAGGAAGTGAAGGGGAACAAATACATAACTGATGCCCTTCTTGATATTTTGGAATAAAGTAAATGTCAGATGACAAGACTACAATGTCAGAAGTTCAAGATCTTGTCACATCCACATTTCAAGAACAAAAGATTTTTTTTTTTTACGTGAAGTAACTTGAATTTAGTTTGTAGTCAAAGTAGTGTTAATGAATATATGACCCATTATACAAAGGTAAATTGAATGCTGTATTGAACTATCCTTGCATGACAGTCAAAACCTACTTGTTTATGTTTTATGCTTATTTTAATATGCTGCTAAATTCTATTTTATGGAATGTACACGATGATTTCACATTTAGGTTATAATTTTTATTTCCGCATGTCTTTGTTTTGTAATATTAAAAGGATATTAATTTCATACCCATATAGAATGGCAATAAGGCTCAGATCTATTTCTCTGTTTTTGCTTTCTTGGTTTTGTGGGGTGAGCAAGCTCCTACTACCTCAAACTTCTTGAGACAATGTTCTGGGTCAGAACAGAGGATAACATAGCCAACCAAATGTACCTTCAATTTTTTTTAATTAGTTGTCATGGCAATTTGCCATAGTATAATAATCTGACTAACCAGAATCCATCTGGAGTTCAATTACTTTTTGTTCAACTTTTTTATTCCTCCATAAGTTTCTTGCAACCATTCTTTTCAAATATTATTTTTATGTATGATCCAGAATTAAAAATTGTTTTTCTAGAAATTTATCTATGCCTATAGTCTCTAATATTTTATTGTTTAATTATTCATGCTGTTTCTTTCTCACTTCTTATATTTCAGTGGTATCAGTAGTTATGTTTCATCTTCCATCTGTAATTTGATTAGTTTGAGCTTTAAATATAATTGAATTTAAATATAGTTGAATTTTTAAATATAAAAAGAACCAAAGTGTCTTCAGTTCATTTGTTTCATTTCAGAAAACAGCTTTTAGCTTTATTGATTTCTTTGTGTTTATATTCTTTTTTTTATTTTGTTTCTGCATCTGTCTTTGTTCTTCCTTCTGATTAATTCAGACTTACATGTTTGTTATTCTGCTGGTGTGCTTACATAGAAACATTCAATGAAAATTATTTTAATGAAGACATCCATAGCAATATTTATAAAGGCATAAGCAAGCTCTTCATTATAAGTAATCACACTAAATATAAATGGATTATAAGCATTAGTACAAGAGTAACAAGAAAAGTGGATTCAAATGGCTATCTTCTAGCCATATGTTGATTCTCTAAGGCCCATTTTAGATTTATGCCAAAGCACTAATTGTCCGAGAAAGAGAGAGAGAGAGAAAGAGAGAGAGAGAGAGAGAGAGAGAGAGAGAGAGAGAGAGAGATGAGATTATATGCAAATATTGCTCAAAACATAAAGTTAATATAAAAATTTGCAAAGAAAATAAAGGGTATTTTATATTATTAAAGATCTATTCATCTTTATATAAAAGCTGTAAAAGCATATGGGATCCATGTTTTAAATCACAAAATATGTAATGAAAATAAATCTTAGAAATTTATATTTTAATCATAAATGCATTATCAGAAAAAGTATTAGCTTATTAACCAAATTAACTTTCTACAAATTGAGTGTATAAACAAGTCATATGTTAATCAATTTGTGTGAGAATCATCATTATTTTTCAATTGTCTGTAAGAAGTATTTTCTTCAATGTAGGATATTTTTACTACAGTTTTACAAACAAACACAGCAAGACTGTTACACATATGAATTCACAGAGACTGAGTCAACATTAACATGTCCAGCTTGGGTCTACATCAAATATGATTTAGTGCTGGAGCTGAAAGAAAAAGTAGACACACGCCCTATTGCTAACCAAAAAGCTACCCCAATTGAGGGACACGTGCAATTGAAAATTTTATTTTGCCCCAAGGGAGTCTCAGGGGAGGAACAGATTGTTTTTCAGGGTAGGCCATATACCTAGCAGTAAATGGCTACTAGAAAGAACAAAATTCAATAGCATCTTTTGCTGGGGTCTTCTTTCATGTTCTTGGTTCTTGGAGGGGGAATAATGCCAGTGGCGGTAAGACATAGTCTGACGAGCAATTTAGAGTTACTGTATAATTTTTTTTATATATATAAAAGTGTTTTTCTACCTCAATTCTAAGTCACTTAGCTGCTCTAGCTGACAGGCCTTCTAAATTCCTCTGACTATTTAGCACCTCATAGTAAAACAACAGGAGATTAAGTAGCCTTTGTTCTATCTCTTAAGGAATTGCTCCTCTCTAACTTACAGGCTGCTAGTTGAAGTCACACAATGAAAAGGAGACATTTTGAAAAGTGATTTTAGTATTTATTTCTAAGCTGTAAAAAGCTTTCTATGAAAGCTGTCTAAGAAAAAGGAGAAAAGGGCTTATAAGAAAAGGGAGATAAAGGATCTAAAATCTGGGGAAAAGTGGGCTCTAACAAAAGCAGGAAAGGAGTTCTTAGAAGAGGGGGATTAGGAGAAGAATAATGCTCTTCTCTCTTTTTCCTCAGCACTTATATATTTTTCAGAATATATGACCCCCATGGCAAAACGTTCATCACAAGTTTACACATAAATTCTAATCATAAATAGAATAAGAAGTTTACAACAGGGAATATTTACATGCATATTCATTAGGATTAATTATCTGGCTAAACATTAATTACCTGTCACCAGGTTTGCAGGTTCCTGGAGAGTTAAAATCCATAACTAAGTTATTAGTAAAATTGTGTATGGATAAACCTAGCCAATATTTAGCTTCTGTTCTAGTACCTATAATAAATTGTTAGTCCCGTCTTTATGATCTTTGATATTTGTTTCATAACCATTACAAACTTTAATGTGCTTTGATTAGTAGAATGTCTACTTACTATCTCAAAAACAAATAACTCATGACAATAAAGAATGGCAAAGTTCTCATTGCAATTTTGACTATCAGAAAGGTCCTAATAGTGATCCCACTATAAAAGAGTTAATAATAATAAAATTTTAGGAATTCTTAAAGGATCATCATTTAGAATAAAGAAGTGATCTATGTGTCTGTATATCATTACTACAGGATAGTATATCTTCATTGTTCTGCAGAGATTTGCTCAAAAGGGTGGGTTTACCTAGTGATTGTTTTAAATGTTTAATAATAGGAAAAGCATTTTAATAGTAGGAATCTTTCCTAAAATCAATTTCTCATGGCTTTCCCTACAGTAGTTCAATCATAGATTTTTAATCCAAGGTGAAGTCATCCCAGGAAGATCACCTGCTAGTTAATAACTTGTCCTATGATCATTTCTGACAATCTTTGTATGGCTCCTGACAAAATTTGTAGATTTCTTGTCTTGTAATGTTATATCAGGAATTTTTAAATTTTCCCCAACAAGATTTTTTATTTTATTCTTATTCCTAAATGTCTTTTGTTACTTGCCAAAGGACCGATTTAGAGAATATTATTACAAGTTTATAAGTCAATTCTATTTTATTCTTATAACAAGTTAATCAAATACTAAAATATAATATGATAGAAACTTATTATGATGAAAGATACTGAATAATAACGTAACATTTTCATGTTAAATTATTACACTGAGGCACATGTGTACCCTACTAATGTTCTTGAACATTTATAATGCAAACAGACATACAACCCCCTTATGCATGCATGCACATGCATGCGTGTACACACACACACACACACACACACACACACACACACACACACACAGACACCTCATATACAAATAAACACTTCAGAGCATTTTTACAATATACATTGATGGAACTAACATGTGGATTATAACAAAGTAGGAAAAACTCTGGTCTAGCCTTTTACATTACAAGATGGCATTCTTAGATTTTGCTTTAATAGAAGTTGGAAGTATTAAAATTCAAATTCTAAACATATACTCAAATAGATGTTAGGTTAGACACACAGATGAGTAGTGAGTGGCTATTAAGTATATTAAGATAGCCAAAGATACTTTTAACTCTGGTACCAAAAGCATCTCATTGTCTACAATAAATATAGTCCAATAAGTTAATCAGTCTTATAGTTTTCAGCATAGTTGTGGCTCTATTTCAGGGATTGCAGTCCATAGAAAATTAGAATAACATACAAAGCAGCAATTAAATTTAACAACAAAAAAAGTTTTTTACAGAATATTTTTATATGAATTATATAAATAAATCCCAGTAGCAAGGAACATAAGTGTGGTTGAACATGGCCTGTATATCTTGAAAATATTATTGATCTAGACAATGTGATCTACCTACTTTTGCAAAAATATATGGTACAGCAATTTTAAAGATGTAATAAAACATTTCTTTTTAAGTTTAAATTTCAAATACTCTGGAATTCAAAAGTGAATTTATAAAACAAGTGATGTTTGTATCTTCATTTCAAGAAAAAGAAATAAATGTTTTATGTGGTTCAGGACTTTCATAGTTTAATATAATGACCAGATGGAATTCACAGTCTCTCTTAGAGTTTATTGTTTATATCTTCCATGGGAGATCAGAATGAGAAATTTTACCCTCTCCCAAATACTAAGAGGAAAGAATGTTCTCTATGACCAGCTTGTGAATTACAACGTCTAATGGGACTGCTTAAAAGTATAACAGAAGGGAAGCCAATAACTAAAAACCTCTATCCCCCTTGTAAGCTTTATGCTATATGCCATTTTTCTTTTCTTTAATATGTGAAGTTTAACTGCTTATTTTCTGGCCATAGATAAGTAGAATTCTTAACCCTTATCAGAGAAACTTCTATTTATTTCAAGTTCTATTTTATTTTATTTTATTTATTGATTGATTGATTACTTTATTTGTTTACATTTTAAATGTTGCCTGCCTTCTTGGTCTCCCCTCTGAAAACCCCCATCTCATTTCCCCTCCCCTTTAGCTCTAAGAGGGTGCTCCCCCACCAGCTCATCCATTCCCATCTCACCCATCTAGCACCCCCATATGCTGGGGCAACAAGCCTCCACAGGACCATTCATGCCAGATATGTAGCTGGAGTCATGAACCCATCTATGTACACTTTTTGATTGGTGGTGTAGTTTCTGCGTGTTCTGGGGCATCTGTTTAGTTAATATTGATTTGTTGTTGTTGTTGTTGTTGTTTTTCTTTTTTATGGGGTTGTAATTCCTTCCAGCTTTTTCAGTCCTTCCCCTAATTATTCCATGGGGAAGTTTCTTACAGTGGACAGCAATTAACTGACCAAAATGCAGAGAATAAGTGACAAAGTGACTACAAGAGTGCTCAATTCTAAAAGAAGCATCTATACTGTTCTTTCTACTCCTATTGCTGCATACCTTAAGGATCATTTAGGAAGAGAAAGTAGAAATGTAAAGGTCACAGGTAGTAAGGACTGTTGAGAAACATCTTTTTAATTTTTTTCATCAATCTCAGAAAAGGGCTCTAGACTGACAAGATGATCTTCTGAGAAGTTAAAAAACCCATGCAGAAGGTGTTCCTATTGAAATCTGGTCGTTGTCATAGAAGACAAAATGTTTTGTGCAGTTTCCCACATGGCAGGTTCTCTCAGCAAACATCTCAAAGTGTTTCTTTTGTCCTTTTGCTACTCAAATCAGTAGGAGTCTTTTCATCTCTAATCATCATGTGGTAGAATATGTTAACAAGATAAAAGGAGAAATTTGTAAAAATGTAGGCATTGCCCCAATACTAGGACAGATTTAAAAAACAAATTTAAAGCATTTTTGACATTTGCATTCACAGATATAATGAATTTTAAGAATTTACATTCTCCCATTCATGTTCCTCATCATCCTCCCTTTCCTATTGATACCATTTCTCTTAATGAAACTGCCACCTACTGAAGACAATGACACCCCCTTCTTCAGCATCATGTCTTTCATATTCCATGTGCAGCCAGTGAAGGATTATGACTCCACCAATTTCTTATGAAGTAGGGTTTTGCTTATCTGTATGCTTTCTTCCATTTTTATGGGGATTATTAGCAGTCTCTATAACTTCAAATTCTGGGGGATGGCAGATAATTGATATTTTTAGTTTCTTTTTGTTGTTTTATTTTCTTTTGTTTTTTATATTCTGTTCTTATTCTAAGGCTAAATATAATTTAATTTACAGAGCTGGGATGTAGCTGAATAGGTATATAGCTGGACGGTTGTCTAGTGTTCACAAAGCCCTGAGTTGATTTCTGCCACCACCTATATATAGCATGTTTGTGAGGACTACACTTTCAGCACTCAATAGGTCAAAACAGGAAGATGAACTATTCAATAATCCTTGGCAAGGAAAACTCAAAATGCTGTAGCACCAAGTTTGATGAGAGAGGGCTTACTAGGCTTTGCCTTTCTGGGTTTGCTACCACCAATAAATTTTTCTCTTAGCCGATTCCACTCTTTGTCCTATAGCTATCCTAGGCAAACACCACCCACTCTTGTATTCCAACAACTTGAAGCCTCCAAAGAACACTTGGATTCACTTTCACAGCTTCACATAATGGTTTCTCAAGGCCTCAATATAACACCTCCCTCCCCTTCTACATGCCTGGCTTCAGTGGCTCTTCTTAACTGAGAGACAGAGTTAACAATTTCTGTATGCCTGAATGCTTCATGACTCTTAAGACAGAATTACTGCAGCAAAATCACTGCCAAGTTCAGATACCAAGTCGGGGATTAACTATTATTCCCTTGACTCACATTCTCAACAGTTTTGATTTGCTCTTGCTGTTTTAGTGTAGAAAATTGATTAGGTCTTTCTTTACGTTTCTGAAATTGTGATTTTAGATGAGTGAGGTGCTGCCATGAACTCATGCCTCCCTTTATCCCATCATATATTAGACCTCTCGTTAAACTACTAAGCTGTTTCAGCACACACTTTGGCTCCAATATTAGTTTTTCTAGTGTTCTTTTTCATTTCAAACTGGACTTTTTTTTATTTATTTTTGCCTTACTTATTCTGTTTCACTATAGACCAACAGAATAGTATTTTCTGACATCAGACCTTTCTAATACAACAAATTTTCCACCTTCTCCTCCAGGGGCTGGGCAAGTGAGATCTTCTGATCCCCCCATCCACTCCATGTATATCTTCATCTCCTCAGATCTATCTCAGGACTTACGTCCATTGCCCTAGCCTTGACTGTCTACTATTGTGGATACTACAATCTTCAAGACTTCTACAAAGACCGATTTTGCCTTTTTTAATCCCCAATCCTATTTCATGTCACATCCAAATTCTACATCTCAAGAGATCTTAAATATTTTTCATCACGGTTTACTGAAGTTAATCTTCTTGATTCTCCCCTCTTTTCACATTTTCCAACCCCAGGATCATAACCTACTTACTAACACAAATGTATATATACTGTACTCCATCACAGTGTCTTATGAACCTCTCACTTCATTCCTCATATATAATGCCTTGTCCTAACTTATCCCAAGCATATTCTTTTCTCCCACAACCTGCTCTGTACTTACCATAAGTAGAACTAACAAAAGAAGAACTCATGCCAAATCTCACTGGAAAAAAAAAAAAAAAAAACAATATGAAAGATCAAGGCAGTACATGCCTCACTAAATCCACAAAAGATATAGAAATATTTGCCAATAAGAATTGACTGGAAGAACCCAAAGTCACAGAGTCTTTAAAGAAATCATAACTTCATCAAAATACCACTAAGTTTAAAAAGTCCCCTCCTGTACAGACATAAAACCATAGTGAACTTAAAGAGTATAAACTTAAAGATCATAGGCACTCAAGTGGTGTCCAACAAAACTTTAGCATGAGGCTGATGGGAATAACAAAATAAAAAATAAGAATTTAAAAACAGAATTTCGTAAAGAGATAGATGTATTGAAGAACACTTGCTTTAACATGAAGATGAAATTGGAAAAACTCAATAATTCAACTAGAAAACTGAAATAAAAGGCATATAGAAGGAGATTGCCTAAAGTAGAATGTATAATACTAGTATTCAAAGATAACATAGAGGATGTAGGCAAAATTAGCAAAAAATTAAAAAAAACATTAAACCTAAAATATATAGGAAATGTGGAATACAATGAAATGATCAAATATTTTAATCACAGTAATGGATAAGGCAGAAGAATCATAAGTCAATCATAAGTCAATAGCATAGACCCGATTTTCAGCAAGATCACAGAAAAAAAAATTCCCAAACTAAGGAAAGACTTACTATATGGATATAAGAAGCACAGCATACCAATAAATGAAACTAAAAATGAGTAGTCTTTGCTGCCACCTGAGGTCACAGTGAGGTCCTTCCCCAGGCTGCCACTGAGGTCTGCAGCAGTGAGGGCCTGTATCAATGAGTATGGCCCATGTTACTACCAAATGCCATGTGGACATCTCTGTTCTGGGCAGCTGTCTAAAGCTATGTTGATGTCTGAGGGCTGCGTAGAGCTGGCCCTGCTCCTCACCAGCTGTAGGAAAATGCTTCCGTCAGATTGGCTGTAGGCAAGTCTGTGGGGTATTCTCATGATTAATGATTTATGTGGTAGAGGCCAGCCTACTGGGAGCAGTGCTACCCCTAGGCAGATGGTTCTGAGTTGTATGAGAAAGCAGGCTGAGCAAGCCATGAGGAGCAAGGCAGTAGGAGCATTCCTTCAAGGCCTCAGCTTCCATTCCTGCCTCCAAGTTCCTGCCTTGAATTCCTGCTCTGACTTCCGTCAGGGATGGACCATTACTTGGGTATATGTAAGGCAAATAAACCCCATTCTCCCAAGGTTGCTTTGGTTATAGTGTTCACCACAGCAACAGAAACCTAAACAGGACACTTAGAAACACTTCCTCAACATCATCTATTACATTATTTTCAGGGTCAGTATTAGTATTTAAACCATCAATAATGTTCAGAAGGCCAGAAGTCATTTCTCATGTTTGGATCCAGTGTTGCCTTTGCACTTTGTCCAGTTGGTGGAACTGGGAACTGGATTTGAATTTTGTGGCTTATGAGCTCCTTTGCTCAACAACCTCATAGGGTTGAGATGGCAACAGAATAGGAAGGAACTGTCATTAAAATAAATAATTAGACCAAGAAATTTATCCTGTGCATCAAACAAACTAAAAAGGGGAAATCAACATGCTGTATTTTAGTTAAAAACATTAGGTACATGGACCAAATTTATTTTAAAAGTTCAAGAGAGGAAAAAACAAAACAAAACAGTCACATATAATGACCAATCATACGTGTAACAGCTGATTTACCATTGGAAACTTAGAAAGAAAGAAGAGCCTAGAACAATGATTAACAATGATTTCCAACTCAAAAAAGCCATGTTAGCAAGCTGGAATTATATACTCAATGAAATTTCTATCATAATAAAAGAAAAAAGAAAAAAACTTTCCATTATCTAAATATCCTCAAAAAGTCTATACTCAATGCATTGAACATCAAGAAATTTAAAGAAAAGGAAATAGTATTTTAGACTGAAAATGAGTATGTGTGAAATACTTTAGAAAGAATCTCAAAGTTATAATTACTGAAACATAAAATAACTATTGTGGTCACAAATACTCCCACCAAATGGCAACTACACAATGACTGTAAGTTATATATGCATGGTGGTTTGACTAGGAATAACCTCTAATTAGTTTAGAATACTTGGCCCGTAGAAAGTTGCATTATTAGGAAATATGACATTGTTGGAGTAGGTATGGTATTGTTGAAGGAAGTATGTCAATGTTGGTGTGGGCTTTGAGGTCTCATGTATGTTCAAGTTATGCCAAGTATGAAAGTCTCCTTCTCCTGCCTGTAGATGAAGATGTAGAACTCTCAGCTATCTCTCTAATACTATGTCTGCCTGTATGCTACCATATTTCTTGCCATGAGAATAATGGACTAAATCTCCTGAAATTGTAAACCAACTACAAATAAATGTTTTTCTTTATAAAATAAGTGTTTCTGTGGTCATTGTGTTTCTTTACAACAATAGAAATCCTAACAAAGGCAGAAGTTCATACCAGGAGTGGGGTATTGCCCTGATAGGCATGACTATGCTTCTGCTTGGAAGAGTATACATTTTGTCGCTATGGCTTACAAAAGCAGTTGAATGACTTAAGTAGATCTTAATGGGCCATCCTAGTAGGAACAGGGAAGACAGTGATCCTGCAGGTGATTTTAACTGTGGGTTCTTGGCCCGAGTGGCTTCAGAAAATAGTGTTAGTATGTGGCCTACAGATAGTTTTTGTGCTATTTTGAAAAAGAATGTGGCTGCTTCTTGGCCTTGTCTGAAAAGTTTGCCTGGGGCTAAATTGAAGTGTTTTGGATTAATTCCATTGGCAGACATCATACATTTCAGCAATATTTTGAAATACTAGTGGACTCAACTCTTATTCACAGACTAGAGGAATATATAAAGAAACAAAATCCATTTATCTGCTTCCCACAACAAAACAAAACAAAAAAAAAAACAAAAACCACCTAAATTAGTTTTAATGATAGGCATAATGTTACAGGGAAAAAAATACTTTAGTCAAGTCTGACCAGGGAGCAAGTAGGCATTATTATCTCTGTATTTAAGAAAATCAACATCAAACAAAACTATTTGTAAAAAATAAAATGAAACACTTCATTCTAACTAATAAAAAAGGCATTATTCTCCTGAGATTATGCACACCAAACCTTGGTAAAGCCAATTTCATTTTAAAAAACTAGACAAACACAGACACAGACACAGACACAGACACACACACACACACACACACACACATATACACACATACATATATACATACTTATATGTATATATATATATATATACATATATATATATGATCTGTATTTAAATACACAAATTAACATCTACATACAAATATGAGGTGATATTAATGCCCCCTTTCTCTAATAAATAGGTCATCAGAACAAAAAATGAGAGAAACTTCAGAAATAAATGCCATCATAAACTTATCAGAGACATATTGAATATTTCAATCAAACATTAAAGAATATACTGAAAGACCCCCAAGCTGGGGAGACCCTCACTCAAGTCTTGGGATGGCACGATCCCCCAAGAACTCACGAAAGACCATCCTTGCTGCAATCACATGAGGTTTATTGGGGGGGGAACCAGTGTACTGGGGTTGAGCTCGTAACCTACACAGAGGCAGAAGAGTTCGACCCTGAGCAGCTGAAGTCAGGGGTATTTAAAGAAAAAGCCATAAAGCAAGGAAATTCGATGCGTCATGGGAAGGTATAGAACGTCCTAAGTTCATCACTCCCGTGGTTAGCTATTCCCTGGGACAAAAGGTGTAGGCTAGCTATTTCCTGAGACAAAAGGTGTGGATGGTTGCTATAACAACCCTGCTGTTAGCTATTTCCAGGGACAAAGGATGTATGTTAGCCATTAGTCGGTGGAATATGGGTATATTATCTCTGGCTTTAATTTTGCTAAGGGGGGTCTAACTTCCCTATAATGGGCTCAGGTCTTTCAATACCTTCTAATTATTGGCACTTGAAAACTACTCTAAATATACTGTATCCTAGGACATAAGCCAAATCTTCACAAACTCATAAAGATTAAAATCTGACCTTGATGTAATAAAACTAAAAATATACACCAAACCAAATCTCTACTAATTGTATGTGTAAACAACTCATCACTGAATGATTATTTGAGTCACAGCAGTAAAAAAAAAAAAAAAAAAAGAAAGAAAGAAAATGTTCTGAAACTAAATAAAATTGAGCCAGGCAGTGGTGGCACACACCTTTAATCCCAGCACTTGGGAGGCAGAGGCAGGTGGATTTCTGAATTTGAGGCCAGCCTGGGACACAGAGAAACCCTGTCTCAAAAAATAAAAAAATAAAAAAATAATAATAAAAAAAGAAAAGAAAAGAAAAGAAAATTGAAAAGTCCAACACAATAAATATGCTTTGACACCTTGAAAGCAGTCCTACAAGGGAATGTATAGCTCTAGGTGTCTACATTTTGTTAAATCTGAGATGGAATGAAAAACAAAAAGGACCCAGTCCATATTAAAGCAAGCTGTATTTGAATGCACTCTAGGCTGATAGGATGGTTGGCTCCCCTAAATTGTTGTTTTGAGAGTAGGCTCTCTGACTTCTTGAAGTTGTTTTTATATGAGAGATAAACTATTCTCAGGGGTGAGAGGTTATTCACAGGTAAAAGGATATAATAAAAAGGAGAGGAACAAAGGCAAGAATTTGCATCAAGTGAATGGAAGCTAATAGCAGTAACAAAGACACAGATATGTATCAACCAGGTTACAAGCAGTCTACATAAAACCAGGAACTTACAGTTGATTGTAAATAAAGGCTTTAATTAACAGAGACTTGACTTGACACAGGCCAAATAGGCTAATCTCTTACCTAGATTTTAGCAACATATAAATTGTTTTAACTATAAAAAGAAACCTTACCTGCAAAGTATATTCTCTGTTTTCATCTTAGTCCAACCTGTAAGATATTTGTTCTTGAGTTGGTCTTATCATTTAAGAACAGAAAAAAAGCACAAAAAAGTTACTTAATAATGCGAATTTAAAAATGGAAAGTCAGGGACAAAGTCCAAACCCCATCAGTGAGGAAAAAGTGATAAAAAATGGGAGCAAGAATTAATGAAGTAGAAACAAACAAACAAACAAAACCTATGGAAAAAAGAGCTGCTTCTTTGACAAGTTAAACAAATTTTGTCAAACTAACCAAAATAAAGAAAAAGAGAATCCAATTGAACAGAATCCAAAATTAATAGGGATATATCGTGGCTAACCACATCACAACCAAAGACATTGATGAGATTATAATGTTATATTCACCTACTCATAATACATTAAGATGGAAAAGAAATTGACTAACTTTTAGATTCATCCACATTATCCAAGTAAAAGAAAAAGGAGTCAATAACTTCACTAGGATCATAACTAATAACAGGAGGAGATTGAAATAGTAATAGAAAATAGCATTTAGTTAAAATTTCAAGTGCAGGTCATACCCAGAGACAGCTTGATTCCCAGGAGGTCCAAAATAACCAGGCTCAGAGGTGAAACACTCACCCCACCCCACCCCAATACATGACCCAACTGGAGTCTAAACAGAGCCCAGGTGATGGGACTTACTCACCCTGCTAGAGACACATCTTCCTTCTGGCCCACAACTCTGTCCAGGGCAGATCCAGAGCTCCAGACTCCCTGCCACATCCAGAGACAGCTTTACTGCCAGGAGGTCCAAAACAACCAGGCTCACAGAGTGGTGCTCCAGAACACCTCTCACACCCAGAGATAGCCTGACTCAAGGAGGTCCATCATAACAAGGGTCACTAGAGGGACAGAATCCAGTGAGAGATATTAAGACCAGTCAACACCAGAGATAACCAGATGGTGAGAAGCAAGCCCAAGATCACAAGGTACAGAAACCAATGCTACTTGGCAACATCAGAACCCAGTTCTCCTACCACAGCAATCCCCGAACATCCTAACACACCCGAAAAGCAAGATTCTGACCTAATATCACATCTCAAGATGATAGAGGACCTTAAGGAGGGCATAAATAACCCCCTTAATGAAATACAGGAGAACAACTGTAAACAGGTAGAAGCCCTTAAAGAAGAAACATATAAATCCCTTTAATATAACCAGGGGAATACAATCAAAGAGGTAAAAGGATTGAAAAAAAAATTCAGGAACTAAAAATGGAAATAGAAACCATAAAGAAATCACAAAGGGTGGTAATCCTGGAGATGGAAAACCAAGGAAAGAAATCAAGAGTGACAGATGCAAGCATCACCAACAGAATAAAAGAGATAGAACAGAAGAAAATCAGGTGTAGAAGATAACATAGAACATTTACACAACAGTTAAAGAAAATACAAAGTGTAAAAAGCTCTTAACCAAAACCATCCAGGAAATTCAGGACCTAATGAGGAGCCCAAACCTAAGAATAATATGAATTAAAGAGAGTGAAGATTCCCAATTCAATGAGCCAGAAAACATCTTTAACAAAATCATAGAACAAATATTCCCTACCCTAAAGAGATGGCCATAAATGTACAAGAAGCCTACAGAAAACAAAATAGATTGGACCAAAAAAGAAATTCACCCTTCATATAATAGTCAAAACACTAAATACACAGAAAAAAAGAAAGAATATTAAAGGTGGTAAGGGAAAATGGCCAAGGAACATAAAGTCAGACATATCAGAATTACACCATACTTCTCAACAGAGACTCTAAAAGCCAGAAGTTCTTGGACAGATGTCATGCAGACCCTAAGAAAACACAATTGTAAGCCCAGGATAGTATACCCAGCAAAACTATCAATCATCATATATGAAGAACCAAGTTATTCTATGACAAAACCAAAGTTAATATATTTCAACCAATCTAGCCTTGCAGAGAAAAATAGAAGGAAATCTACAGCACAAAGAGGGAAACTACACCCAATAAACACCAAGAAATTAATTATCTCACAACAAACCCAAAAGAAAAGAACTGCACAAACATAATACCACCTCTAACAACAAAAATAATGAAAACCAATAATCATCTGCCTTTAATATTTCTCAACATCAATGGGTTCAATTCTCCAATAAAATGGCCTAGGCTAACATACAAGATATATACACAGGACCCAGCATAGTGCTCCATACAAGAAATAAACCTCAGTGACAGAGATAGATATTACCTCAGAGTAAAAACCTGGAAAAATTTTTCTAAGCAAATGATCTCAAGAAAGAAATTAGTGTAGGCATTTTAATATCCACTAAAATAGAATTTCAAGCAAAAGTTTTTAAAAGTAATGGGAAAGGCCACTTCTTACTCATCAAAGGAAAAATCCACCAAGACAGTTTGTTAATTCTGAACATCTACGCCCTAAATCAAAGGGCATATACCTTCATAAAAGAAATACTGCTAACACTCCAAAAAAAAAAAAAAAAAAAATGAATGCCACACACCAGTAGTGGGAGATTTCAACACCTTACTCTCACCAATGGACATAACATAGAAACAGCAAATAAACAGAAACAGGGTGAAATTTACAGAAGATATGAACCAAATGGATATAACAGATATTGAGGGAAAAAAATTTTCCTTAAACAAAAGAATGTAACTTCTTCTCAGCACGCATGGTACCTTCTCCAAAACTGACCATATAATTGGATACAAACCAATCCTCAACAGATAAAAGAAGATTGAAATCCCATGCATTTTGTCAGATCACCACATATTAATAGAAATCGAACAATTCACTAACTACTCAATGAAAACTTGGTCAGGGAAGAAATAAAGAAACTAAAGACTTTCTAAAATTTAATAAAATGAAGACAAAGCAAAACCAAACATAGAGGACACAATGAAATTTTCCTGCGAGGAAAATTCATAGTACTCGATGCCTTCATAAAGAAACTGGAGAGATCCTAAACTAGAAACTTAACAGCACATCTGAGAAAATCAGTAAGATAGATAAACCCTTAGACAAATTAACTAGATAGCATACAGACAGAATCCAAATTAACAAAATCAGGAATGAAAAGGGAGACATTACAACAGAAACTGAGGATATTCAAACACTGATAAAATCCTATTACAAAAGCCTATGTTCAGAAAAAATTGGAAAATCTGAACAAAGTGGGTAATTTTCTAGACAGATATCTGGTACTAAAGTTAAACAAAGATCAGATAAACCATCTAAACAAGATTCAAAGAAATCAAAGACATCAGAATATTTCCTCTATACAAAGGAAAACAGGTTGAGAAAGAAATTAGGGAAATAATATACTTCACAATGGTCAAAAATAATATAAAATATCTTGGTATAACTCTAACCAAGCAAGTGAAAGAGCTGTATAGCAAGAACTTTAAGTCCTTACAGAGAGAAATTGAAGAAGACCTCAGAAGATGGAAAGATCTCCTATGCTCTTTAAGATTAACATAGTACAAATTACCTTCTCCTCCTTCTCCTTCTCCTTCTCCTTCTCCTTCTCCTTCTCCTTCTCCTTCTCCTTCTCCTTCTCCTTCTCCTTCTCCTTCTCCTTCTCCTTCTCCTTCTCCTTCTCCTTCTCCTTCTCCTTCTCCTTCTTCTTCTTCTTCCTTTTTGATACTTTATTTACATTTCCAGTGTTTCCCCCTTTCCAGGTCTCCTCTTTGGAAACCCCCTATCCCTTCTCCCCTCCCCTGCCTCTGTGAGGGTATTCCCCTTCTCACCCACCAGTCCACCCACTCCTATCTTCCCTCCTTGGCATTCCCCTTTACTGGGGCCTCTAACACCCTCAGGTCCAAGGGCCTATCCTCGCCCTGATGGCCAACAAGGACCTCATCTGCCACATATGTGGTCCTAACCATGGGTCCTTCGATGTCTATTTTTGGTTGCTAGTCCAGCCTCCAGGAGCACCAGGGAGGTTCAGGACTGTTGACACTGTTGCTCCCTCCATTGGGCTGCAAACTCCCTAAGTTCTTTCAGACCCTTCTCTAACTCCTCCATCTGGAACCTCACTCTCAGTCCAGTGGTTACTGTAAAGTAAAACTTGGGTATTCCGAACTTTTGGGATAATATCCACTTATCAGTGAGTACATATCATGTTTGTTCTTTTG
The DNA here is from genome assembly GCA_028551405.1 of Uromys caudimaculatus. Classification (NCBI taxonomy): domain Eukaryota; kingdom Metazoa; phylum Chordata; class Mammalia; order Rodentia; family Muridae; genus Uromys; species Uromys caudimaculatus. Next base: position 71,688,279 of record CM052711.1, on the reverse strand, counting down.
TGACTGAGTTACTTCGCTCGGGATGATATTTTCAAGTTCCATCCATTTGCCTGAAAATTTCATGAAGTCATTGTTTTTAATAGCTGAGTAGTACTCCTTTGTGTAAATGTACCACATTTTCTGTATCCATTCCTCTGATGAGGGACATCTGGGTTGTTTCCAGCTTCTGGCTATTATAAATATGGCTGCTATGAACATAGTGGAGCACGTGTCTTTATTACATGTTGGGGCATCTTCTGGATATATGCCCAGGAGAGGTATAGCTGGGTCCTCAGGGAGTATTGTGTCCATATTTCTGAGGGTCCAACAAACTGATTTCCAGAGTGGTTGTACCAGCTTGCAATCCCACCAGCAACGGAGGATTGTTCCTCTTTCTCCACATTCTCGCCAGCATCTGCTGTCACCTGTGTTTTTGATTTTAGCCATTCTAACTGGTGTGAGGTGGAATCTCAGACTTGTTTTGATTTGCATTTCCCTGATGACTAAGGATGTTGAAAATTTCTTTAGGTGCTTCTGAGCCCTATGAATTTCCTCAGTTGAGAATTCTCTGTTTAACTCTGTTCTCCATTTTTTGATGGGGATTATTTGGTTTTCTGGAGTCTAACCTCATGAGTTCTTTATATATGTTTGATATTAGCCCTCTATTGGACTTAGGATTGGTAAAGATCTTTTCCCAGTCCATTGGTTGCAGTTTTGTCCTATTGACAGTGTCCTTTGTCTTTCAGAAGCTTTGCAATTTCATGAGGTACCATTTGTTGATTCTTGAACTTACAGCATAAACCACTAGTGTTCTGTTCAGGAACTTTTCCCCTGTACCCATTTGTTCGAGACTTTTCCCCACTTTCTCTTCTATTGGATTCAGTGTACCTAGTTTTATGTGGAGGTCCTTGACCCACGTGGACTTGAGCTTTGTACAGGGAGATAAGAATGGAGCAATTCACATTCTTCTACATGTAGACCACCAATTGAACCAGCACCATTTGTTGAAAATGCTGTCATTTTTCCACTGAGTGGTTTTAGCTCCTTTGTTGAAGATCAAGTGACTGTAGGTGTGTGGGCTCATTTCTGGGTCTTCAATTCTATTCCATTGATCTACCTGCCTGTCACTGTACCAATACCATGCAGTTTTTATAACTACTGTTCTGTAATATAGCTTGAGGTCAGGGATGCTGATTCCCCCAGATGTTCTTTTGTTGTTGAGAATAGCTTTTGCTATTTGTTGTTCCAAATGAATTTGAGAACTGCTCTTTCTTAGTCTATGAAGAATTGAGTTGGAATTTTGATGGGGATTGCATTGAATCTGTAGATTGCTTTTGGCAGGATGGCCATTTTTCCTATATTAATCCTACCAATCCATGAGTATGGGAGATCATTCCATCTTCTGAGGTCTTCTTGGATTTCTTTCTTCAGAGACTTGAAGTTCTTGTCATACATATCTTTCACTTGTTTGGTTAGAGTCACACCAAGATACTTTATAGTGTTTGTGACAATTGTGAAGCATGTCATTTCCCTAATTACTTTCTCAGCCTGTTTATCCTTTGAGTATAGAAGGCTACTGATTTGTTTGAGTTAATTTCATATCCATCCACTTTGCTGAAGTAGTTTATCAGCTGCAGCAGTTCTCTGGTGGAGTTTTTCGGGTCATTTAAGTATACGATCATATCATCTGCAAATAGTGATATTTTGATTTATTCCTTTACAATATGTATCCCTTGACTTCCATTTGTTGTCTAATTGCTCTAGTTAGAACTTCAATTACTATATTGAATATATAGGGAGAGAGAGGGCAGCCTTGGCTAGTCCCTGATAGTGGGATTACTTCGAGTTTTTCTCCATTTAGTTTGATGTTGGCTACTGGTTTGCTGTATATTGCTTTTACTATGTTTAGGTATGGGCCTTGAATTCCTGATCTTTCCAGAACTTTTATCATGAAGGGATGTTGAATTTTGTCAAATGCTTTCTCAGTATCTAATGAAATGACCATGTGGATTTTTTCTTTGAATTTGCTTTTGTAGTGGATTAAATTGATGGATTTCCGGGTATTGAACCATCCCTGCATCCATGGGATGAAGCCTACTTGATCATGATGAATGATCGTTTTGATGTGTTCTTGGATTCGGTTTGTGAGAATTTTATTGAGTATTTTTGCATCAATATTCATAAGGGAAATTGGTCTGAAGATTTCTTTCTTTGTTGGGTCTTTGTGAGGTTATGATATCATTGCAAATGTGGCCTCATAGAAGGAATTGGGTAGTGTTCCCTCTGTTTCTATTTTGTGGAATAGATTGAAGATTATTGGTATTAGGACTTCTTTGAAGGTCTGGTAGAATTCTGCAGTGAACCCATCTGGTCATGGGCTTTTTTTGGTTGGGAGACTTTTAATGACTGGTTCTATTTCTTTAGGCATTATGGGACTGTTAAGATGGTTTATCTGATCCTGACTTAACTTTGGTGTTTAATATCTGTGTAGAAAATTCTCTGTTTCATCCAGATTTTGCAGTTTTGTTGAGTATAGGCTTTTGTAGTAGGATTTGATGATTTTTTGAATTTCCTCAGAATCTGTTGTTATGTATCCCTTTTCATTTCTAATTTTGTTAATTTGGATACTGTCTCTGTGCCCTCTGGTTAGTCTGGCTATGGGTTCATCTATCTCATTGATTTTCTCAAAGAACCAACTGTTGGTTTTGTTGATTCTTTCTATAGTTCTTTCTGTTTCTATTTAATTGATTTCAGACCTGAGTTTGAATATTTCCTGTTTTTTACTCCTCTTGGGTGCATTAGCTTCTTTTTCTTTGAGAGCTTTCAGATGTGCTGTTAAGCTGCTAGTGTATACTCTCGCCAGTTTCTATTTGGAGGCCCTCAAAGCTGTTGAGTTTTCCTCTTAATACTGCTTTCACTGTGTCACATAAGTTTGGATTTGTTGTACTTTCATTTTCATTAAATTCTAGGAAGTCTTTACTTTCTTTCTTTATTTCTTCCTTGACCAAGTTATCATTTAGTAGAGCATTGTTCAGCTTCCATGTGTATGTGGGCTTTCTGTTGTTATTGTTGCCATTGAAGATCAGCCTTAATCTGTGGTGATCTGATGGGAGACATGGGATTATTACAATCTTCTTGTATCTGTTGAGATTTGTTTTGTGACCGATTATATGGTCAGTTTTAGAGAAGATGCCATTAGGTGCACAGAAGAAGGTATATTTGTCTGATTTAGGATGAAATGTTCTATAGATATCTGTTAAATCCATTTGGTTCATAACATCTGTTAGTATCACTGTGTCTCTGTTTTGTTTGTATTTCCAAGATCTGTCCATTGATGATAATGGAGTGTTGAAGTCACCTACTATTATTGTGTGAGGTGCAGTGTGTTCTTTGAGCTTTAGTAATGTTTCTTTTATTAATGTGGGTGCCCTTGCAACTGGAGCATAGATGTTCAGAATTGAGAGTTCTTCTTGGTAGATTTTTCCTTTGATGAGTATGAAGTTTCCTTCCTTATCTTTTTTGATGACTTTTGGGTGAAAGCCGATTTTATCTGATATTAGAATGGCTAATCCAGCCTGTTTCTTGGGACCATATTCCTGGAAAATTGTTTTCCAGCACTTTACTCTGAGGTAGTGTTTGTCTTTATCACAGAGATGTTTTTCCTGAATGCAGCAAAATGTTGGGTCCTCCTTATGGATCCAGTCTGTCAGTCTTTGTCTTTTTATTGGGGAATTGAGTCCATTGATGTTATGAGAAAATAAAGAATAGTGATTGTAGGTTCCTGTTATTTTTGGTGTTATTTTTATGTTTGTGTGGCTATCTTTCTTTTGGGTTTGTTGAAAGATTGCTTTCTTGCTTTTTCTAGGGTGAAGTTTCCCTTCTTGATTTGGCATTTACCATCTATTATCCTTGGTAGGACTTGGTTTGTGGAAACATATTGTGTAAATTTTGTTTTGTCATAGAATATTTTGGTTTCACCATCTATGGTAATTGAGAGTTTTGCTGGGTACAGCAGCCTGGACTGGTATTTGTGTTCTATTAGAGTCTGTATGAGTTCTGCCCAGGATCTTCTAGCTTTCATAGTCTCTGGTGAGAAGTCTGGTGTAAATCTGATAGTTCTGCCTTTATATGTTACTTGACCTTTTTCCCTTACTGCTTTTAATATTTTTTCCTTGTTATATGTATTTGGTGTTTTCACTATAATGTGATGGAACGAATTTCTTTTCTGGTCCAATCTGTTTGGAGTTCTGTAAACTTCTTGTATATTTATGTTCATCTCTTTCTTTAGTTTGGGGAAGTTTTCTTCTATAATTTTATTGAAGATATTTACTGGTCCTTTAAGTTGGGAATCTTCACTCTCTTCTATACCTATTATCCTTAGGTTCTGTCTTCTCATTGTGTCCTGGATTTCATGGATGTTTTGGTTTAGGAGCTTTTTGCATTTTGTGTTTTCTTTTACTGTTGTGTTGATGTTATCTATAGTATCTTCTGCTCCTGATATTCTCTCTTCTATCTCTTGTATTCTGTTGGTGATGCTTGCATCAATGACTCCTGATCTCTTTCCTAGGTTTTCTAAATCCAGTGTTGTCTCCCTTTGTGATTTCTTTATTGTTTCTATTTCTAATTTTAGCTCCTGGATAGTTTTTTTTTTTTCATTTCCTTTATCGGTTTGATTGTGTTTTCCTGTAATTCCACCTGTTTGATTGTGTTTTCCTGTAATTCCTTAATGGATTTTTGTGTTTCCTCTTTAAGGACTTCTAGGTGTTTATCTCTGTTCTCTTGTATTTCTTTAAGGGTGTTATTTATTTCTTTCTTAAAATCTTCTATCATCATCATGAGAAATGATTTTAAATCTGAGTTTTGCTTTTCTGGTGTGTTGTATTATATTGGGCTTGCTGTGGTGGGAGACCTGGGTTTTGATGATGCCAAGTAGCCTTTGTTTATGTTTCTTATGTTCTTGCCTTGCCTTTTGCCATCTTGTTAGCTCTGATTATAGCTGATCTTATTCTGTCTGGCTGTGGCTTGACCCTCCTGCAGGCCTCTGTGTCAATACTACTTGAAGACAAGCTCTCTCTGAGAGGTATTTGACTTTGGAGAGCTGTGGCACAGGGTCAACTCCTGGGTGCAGACATAAACCAGAAGAATCTTATCCCCAGCTGTCCCTTGGTTTCTGTGTCCTGATGGCTCTGCAAGGGTCCCTGTTGATCCAGTGAATTTGAACATAAGTTGTGGTTTTGCCTGTACTAGAAGGTGTAGCAGCACTCCTGGGATAACAGCTCTCTCCTGGATCCGTGTGGCCCAGGCTGAGGTCCCCAGGCACAGATGGAAATCAGAAAATTCCTGTTCCCGACTTTACCTCAGTTCCTGTGTCCCACTGGTTCTGGGTAGGTTCCAGGAAGCAGTGGTGCTCATTTTATCCCCACTCACGGTTTTTCCACATTCCTGGGAGGGTAGCTTTCTCCTGGCACTAGTTGGTTATGGAACCCTGGTGGCCCATGCAGAGGGCTCCCACCACAGATCACAAATTGCCATCTTATCAAATTAATCTACAGATTAAGTGCAATCCTCATCAAAATTCCAACTAAGCTGCTCACAGAGATAGAAAGCACAATTCTCAACTGCATCTGGAATAGAAAATAACCAGGATAGCAAAAACAACAAAAGAAATTATGGAGGAATCACCATCCCTGACATTAAGCTGTACTACAGTGCAATAATGATAAAACCACATGTTATGGGAAGAAAGAAATATATGTTTATCAATTGAATAGAAATAAACCCACATATCTATCATTACTAGATCTTTGACAAATAAGCCAAATACATACAGTGGAAAAAAGCAAACTTTTCAACAAATAGTGCTGTTCTAACTGGAGATGTCCATATGGAATCATGCAAATTGATCCATTTTTATCTCCCTGTACAAAGTGCAAGACCAAGTAGACAATTTCGAAAACAAACAAACAAACAAACAAAAATTGATATGCTGAATTTAATGGGAGAGAAATTAGGAAAAAGCCTCAAACACATTGGTACAGGATAAAATTTTCCTGAACCCAATGTCTCATGCTCTAAGATCAACAATTGGCAAATGGGACCTCATGAAATTGAAAGCTTCTATAAGGCAAAGGATACTATCAACAGAACAAAAATAAACCCTACAGATTGGGAAAAGAGCTTGCCAAACCTACAGCTGATAAAGGGCTACTATCTAAAATATGTGAAGAACTCAAGAACTTGTATTCAAGAAAATCAAATAACCTAATTTAAAAATGGAATGCAGACAGATAAACAAAGAATTCTCAACTGAGGAACCTTGAAAGGCAAAGAAGCACCTAAAGAAATGTACAACATCCTTAATCATCAGGGAAATGCAAATCAAAACAACCCACCTTACACCAATCAGAATGGTTAAGATCAAAAACTCAGTTGACAGCAGATGCTGGTGAGGATGTGGAGAAAGTTCAACACTCCTGCATTGCTGACAGGATTCCAAGCTGGTAGAACCACTTTAGAAATCAATCTCGCAGTCCCTCAGAAAACTGAAAATAGTTCTACCAGAAGATCCAGCTAAACCACTATTGGGCATATACCCAAGTGATGCTTCAACATATAACAAGGAAAGATGCTCCATTATGTTTATAGCTGCCTTATTTATAATATCCAAAAGCTATAAACAACCTAGATGTCTCCAGCAGATAAGTGGATACACAAAATGCTGTGCATTTACACAATGAAATACTACTCAGCTATTAAAAATGAAGATTTCACAAGTTTTTCAGGCAAATGGATGGACAGAACCCAAAGGAAGTACATGATATGTACTCACTAATTAGTGGATATTAGCTCATAGGCTCTGAGTACCCTGGATACAACTCACAGACCACATGAAGCTTAACAATAAGGAAGGCCAAAGTCTGGATGGTTCAATCCCACTTTGAATGGAGAACAAAATAATCATGGGAGGCAAAGTGAAGGAAAGATCTAGGAGAGTGGAGAGAGAGATGGAAAGGGATAGAGAACAATATCAGATATGGGAAGAGACAGGAGAGAAGTCCAGAGAGCAAGGGGAATGGATAGAAATATGTAAGAGTGTAGGGGGTGGAGGACAGTGGGAACTACTAGAAAGTTTCAGGTGCCAGGGATTTGAGAGGATCCTAATGCCCAATGTGGATGACATTAACTGAAATAATCAACAGTAGGGAGATAGAACTTAAGATATCACCTCCAGTAGATAGATACAGCCCCCAGTTGAGGGATGGAGCCATCCACACAGCTCAAAATCTTTAACCCATAATCGCTCCTGTATATAGAAAACAAAAAGACAAAAAATGAAATGGAAACTGAAGGAAAGACTATCCAAAGACTGCCCCACTTTGAGACACATCCCATCCAAAGGCACCAAACCCTGACAATATTCATGATTCAAAGAAGTGTTTCCAGGCAGGACCCTGGTATAGTTATTCTTTGAGAGGCTATGTCAGCACCTGACTAAGACAGATGCAGATATTCACAGACACCAATAGGACTGAGCCAGGGGACTCAAATGGAAGAGTTAAGATAACAAATGAAAGAGCTGAACGGGATTGTAACCCCACAGGAAAAACAGCAATATCAACTAACAGGTCTCCTCAGAGATCCCAATGAAACCACCAACCAAAGAGTATACATGAGTAAGGCCATGGCTACTGATACATGTGTAGCAAAGGATTGTCTTATCTCTCATCAGTGAAAGGGGAGGAGCTTGGTGTTGTGGAGGCTTATTGTGAGGCAGGAACGAGTGGGTAGATAGAAAAACACCCTCTTTGAGGCAAAGGGGAGGAAGAATTGGGTGGAGACTTTGCAGAGGGAAGACTGGACATGGGGGCAATATTTAAAATGGAAATAAAATAATTAATAAAAAGGGAAAAGGCCTTCTGGTCTGAGTCAGTACCTTGAGCAAATCTTGGGTGCTAGTTCTACACACAGTCTCACAACACCCAGAGGAAACTCGACTCCCAAGTGCTCTAACATGCCCAGGATCATAGGATCATAGATTCACAGAATCACAGGATCACTGAGACAGCTAGAGTCTGAGGAGTTCTGACACAACCAGGATCAGAGGAGAGACAGGCTCTAATTAGATACAGCAAGGGCAGATAGCAATAGAGATAACAAGATGGCAAGAAGCAATCATAAGAACACAAGCAACAGAAACCAAGGCTACTTGGCATCATCAGAACCCAGTTCTTCCAACATAACAAGTCTGAGATACACCATCACACTGGAAAATGAAGATTTGGATGTAAAATCACTTCTCATGATGATGATAGAGGACTTTAGGAAGGACATGAACAACTCACATGAAGAAACACAGGAGACCTCTTTCAATCTGTGGCTGGGGACCTCAGTCTGTGCCATAGGGCTCCATAGCCAAATAGCACCAAGGGAAACCTAGCCTCCCAGAAGAGTGGAAAAGCCCGTGAGTGGAGGTAGGACAAGTATCACTGCTCAGTGGGGAAAAAGCAACCCTCCTAGGAATGTAGACAAGCCTGTGAGCTGGGTAAGGACAGCACCTCTGCTCAGTGGGACCCACACAGAACCCTATGGAATCAGGGACCAAGGAGCAGCCAGGGACAGGAGCCTTCCGGTTTCCATCTGTGGCTGGGGATCTCACCTTGTGCCACAAAGCTCCATATCCAAATAGCACCAGGAGAAAGTGAGCTTCCAAAGAATATGGACAAACCTGGGAACTGGGGTAAGACCAGCACCTTGGCTCAGAGGGACCCACCCAGAAACCTTAGGACACAGGGACTGAGGTGTGGTCTTCCAGTTTCCTTCTGCAATTGGGGAATTGATCCTGTGACACAGGGCTCTATACTCAAATAGTGCCAGGAGAAAGCTGATGTCCCAGGAGTGCCGACACACCTTCGAGCACAGGCAAGACCACCACTTATGTTCAAATACTTGGATCAAGACGGACCTTTGCAGAGTCACCAGGACACAGGAACCAAGGAACAGCTGGTGAAAGGGTCATTCTGGTTTCTGTCTGTACCCCAGAGCCGACCCTGTACCACAGCTCTTCAAACCCAAACTCCTCTCACAGAGAGCTGGTCTCCAAGGAGTACTGACACAGAGGCTTGCAGGAGGGACAAACCACAGTCAGAGAAAGCAAGACCAGCTAACACTGGAGATAACAAATGGCAAAAGGCAAGGACAAGAACATAAGGAACAGAAACCAAAACAATTTGGCATCATCAGAACCCAGTTCTCCCACTACAGGGAGCCCTGGATATCCCAACACACCAAAAAGCAAGACTCAGATTTAAAATCACATCTCATAATGATGATGAAAGTTTAAAATCACATCTCATGATGATGATGAAAGTTTTTAAAGGAAATAAATAACTCCTTTAAAGAAATACAAGAGAACACAGGTAAACAGCTAGAAGCCCTTAAAGAGGAAACACAAAATCCCTTAAGGAATTACTGGAAAACACAATCAAACAGGTGAAGGAAATGAACAAAACCAGCCAGGATCTAAAAATGGAAATAGAAGCAATAAAGAAGTCACAAAGGGAGAAAACCATGGAGTTCGAAAACTTTGGAAAGAGATCAGGAGTCATAGATGCAAACATCACCAACAGAATACAAGAGATAGAAGAGAGAATCTCAGGTACAAAAGATACCATAGAAAACATTGAAACAACATCAAAAAAATGCAAAATGCAAAAAGCTCCTAACCCAAAACATCCAGGAAATCCAGGACACAACGAAAAGACCAAACCTAAGGATAATAGGTATAGAAGAGGGTGAAGATTACCAAATTAAAGGGCCAGTAAATATCTTCAACAAAATTATAGAAGAAAACTTCCCTAACCTAAGGAAAGAGATGAACATAAACATTCAAGAAGCCTTCGGGACTCCAAATAGATTGGACCAGAAAAGACATTACTCTTGTCACATTATAGTAGAAACACAAAATGCACAAAACAAGGAAAGAATATTAGAAGCAGTAAGGGAAAAATGTCAAGTAACTTATAAAGGCAGGCCTATCAGAATTGCACCAGACTTCTCACCAGAGTCTATGAAAGCTAGAAGATCCTGAGCAGATCTCATACAGACCCTAAGAGAACACAAGTGCCAGACCAGGCCACTATACCCAAAACTCTCAATTGCCATAAATGATGAATCCAAAATATTCTATGACAAAACCAAATTTACCCAATATGTTTCCACAAACCCAGTCCTACAAAGGATAATAGATGGACAATGCCAATACAAGGAGGGAAACTTCACCCTAGAAAAAGCAAGAAAGTAATCTTTCAACAAACTCAAAAGAACATAGCCACACAACCATAAATGTAACATAGAAAATAACAGGAGGCAACAATCACTATTTCTTTTCTTCTCTTTTTTTTTTTTTTTTTTGATACTTTATTTACATTTCCAAT
>CM052711.1:71655484-71677367 GCA_028551405.1 Uromys caudimaculatus | reverse complement strand
GTCTTTGTTACATGTTGGGGCATCTTCTGGGTATATGCCCAGGAGAGGTATAGCTGGGTCCTTAGGTAGTATTATGTCCATTTTTCTGAGGGTGTGCCAAACTGATTTCCAGAGTGGTTGTACCAGCTTGCAGTCCCACTAATATCTCTTAACATCAATGGACTCAATTCCCCAACAAAAAAACATAGACTAACAGACTGGATACATAAACAGGATCCAGCATCTTGGTACATACAGGAAACACAGCTCAGAATTAAAGACAAACACTACCTCAGAGGAAACGACTGGAAAACAATTTTCCAGGCAAATAGTCCCAAGAAACAGGCTGAATTAGCAATTCTAATATTGGATAAAATTGACTTTCAACCAAAAGTCATAAAAAAATAAAAGAAGAAGAAGGACACTTCATACTCATCAAAGAAAAAATCTAACAAGATGAACTCTCGATTCTGCAAGGGCACCCACATTCATAAAAGAAACTTTACTAAAGCCTAAAGCACACATTGCACATCACACAATAATAGTGGGAGATTTCAACAACTCTCTCTCATCAATGGACAGATCTTAGAAGCGCAAACTAAACAGAGACACACTGAAACTAACAGGTGTTATGGACCAAATGGATTTAACAGATATCTATAGAACATTTCATCCTAAATCAAAAGAATATACCTTCTTCTCAGCAACTCATGGTACCTTCTCTAAAATTGATCATGTAATCAGTGACAAAACAAACCTAAACAGATATAAGAAGATTGAAATAATCCCATGCTTCCTATCAGATCACTATGGATTGAGGCTGGTCTTCAATGGCAACAACAACAACAGAAAGTCCACATGCACATGGAAGTTGAACAATTCCCTAATCAATGATAACTTGATCAAGGAAGAATAAAGAAAAAAGTTAAAGACTTCCAAGAATTTAATGAAAATGAAAGCACAATGTACCCAGATTATGGGACACAATGAAAGTAGGACTAAGAGAGAAACTCATAGCTCGAGGTGCCCTCAAAAAGAAACTGAAGAGAACATACACTAGCAGCTTAAGAGCAAACCTGAAAGCTCTAGAACAAATAGAAGCTAATAAACCCAAGAGGAGTAGAAGGCACGAAATAATCAAACTCATGGGTGAAATCAACCAAATAGAAACAAAAAGAATTATACAAGGAATCAACAAAAACCAGGAGCTGGTTCTTTGAGAAATCAACAAGATAGATAAATCCTTACCCATACTAACCAGAGGGTACAGAGACAGTATCCAAATTAACAAAATCAGAAATATAAAGGGAGATATATCAACAGATTCTGAGGAAATTCAAAATATCATCAGATCCTACTACAAAAGTCTATACTCAACAAAATTGGAAAATCTGGATGAAATGGAAATTTTTTAGATAGACACCAAATACCAAATTTAAGTCAGAATCAGATAAACCATCTAAACAGTCCCATAACCCCATAATAGAAGCAGTAATTAAAAGTCTCCCAACCAAAAAAGCCCAGGACCAGATGGGTTCACTCCAAAATTCTATCAGACCTTCAAAGAAGACCTAATACCAATACTCTTCAAACTATTCCACAAAATAGAAACAGAAGGAACACGACCCAATTCATTCTATGAGGCCATAGTTACACTGATACCAAAAACTAACAGAGACCAAACAAAGAAAGAAAACTTCAGACCAATTTTCCTTATGAATATTGATGCAAAAATGCTCAATGAAATTCTTGGAGACCGAATTCAAGAACACATCAAAAGGATCATTCAACACGATCAAGTAAGCTTCATCCCAGGAATTCAGGGATGGTTCAGTACCTGAAAATCTCTCAATATAGTCTACTACATAAACAAACTCAAAGGAAAAAAAAAAAACACATGGTCATCTCATTAGATGCTAAAAATGCTTAAAATTCAACAAACCTCTATGATAAAGGTTTTGGAAAGATCAGGAATTCAAGGCCCATACCTAAACATAGTAAAAGCAATGTACAGCAAACTAGTAGCCAACATCAAACTAAATATAGAGAAACTTGAAGCAATCCCACTATAATCAGAGACTAGACAAGGCTGCACTCTCTCTCTCCCTTTCTATTCAATATAGTACTTGAAGTTCTAGCTAGACAACAAAAGGAGGTCAACAGGGTACAAATTGGAAAGAAAGCATTCAAAATATCACTATTTGCAGATGATATGATTGTATACTTAACTGACCCAAAAAACTCTACTAGAGAACTGCTACAGCTGATAAACAACTTCAGCAAAGTTGCCAGATATAAAATTAACTCACACAAATCAGTAACCTTCCTATACTCAAAGGATAAACAGGCTGAGAAAGAAATTAGAGAAATGACACACTTCACAATAGTCACAGACAATATAAATTTTCTTGGGGTGATTCTAACCAAACAAGTGAAATATGTGTATGACAAGGACTTCAAGTCTCTGAAGAAAGAAATCGAAGAAGACCTCAGAAGGTGGAAAGATCTGCCATGCTCATGGATTGGCAGGATTAATATAATAAAAATGGCCATCTTGCCGAGAGCAATCTACAGATTCACTGCAATCCCCATCAAAATTCCAACTCAATTCTTCACAGACTTATAAAGAACAATTCTTAATTCATTAGGAATAACAACAACAACAACAGCAACAACAACAACAACAACAACAAACCCAGGATAGTAAAAACTAATCTCAAAAAGAAAAGAACTTCTGGGGGAATCAGCATCCCTGATCTCAAGCTTTACTACAGGGCAGTGGTGATAAAAAATGCAAGGTATTGGTACAGTGACAGGCAGATAGATCAATAGAATAGATATGATGACCCAGAAATGAACCCACCCACTTATGGTCACTTGATCTTTGACAAAGGAGCTAAAATCATTCAGTGGATAAAAGACAGCATTTTCAACAAATGGTGCTGGCTCAACTGGTGGTCAATATGTAGAAGAATGCAAATTGATCCATTCCTATATCCCTGTACAAAGCTCAAGTCCAAGTGGATCAAGGACCTACACATAAAACCAGATACACTAAATCTAATAGAATAGAAAGGGGAAAATTCTCTAACACATGGGCCCAGAAATGAACCCACACACCTATGGTTACTTGATATTTGACAAAGGAGCAAAAATCATCCATTGGAAAAAAGACATGATTTTTAGCAAATGGTGCTTGTTCAACTGGAAGTCAGCATGTAGAATTTGGAAAACTGACCCAGTTTTATCTCCTTTTACAAAACTCAAGTCCAAGTGGATCAAAGACCTCCACATAAATCAAGATACACTGAAACTAATGGAGAAGAAAGAAGGGATAAGCCTTGAACACATGGACACAGGGGAAATTTTCCTGAAGAGAACACCAATGGCTTATGCTCTAAGATCATGAATTGACAAATAGGACCACATAAAATTGCAAAGCTTTTGCAAGGCAAAGGATACTGTCAGTAGGACAAAATGGCAACCAACAGATTGGGGAAAGATCTTTACCATTCCTACATCTGATAAAAGGTTAATATCCAATATATGCAAAGAACTCAAGAAGTTAGGATCCAGAGAATCTAATAACCCTACTAACAACAGTATACAGAGCTAAGAAGGATTTCAACAGAGGAATATAGAATGGCTAAGAAGCACCTAAATAAATGTTCAACATCCTTAGTCATCAGGAAAATACTAATCAAAACAACCCTGAGATTCCACCTCATACCTATCAGAATAGCTACAATCATAAATCCAGCTGACAGCAGATGCTGACAAGGATATGTAGAAAGAGGTACACTCCTCTGTTGTTAGTGGGATTGCAAGCTGGTACAATGACTCTGGAAATCCACCTGGCAGTTCCTCAGAAAGTTTGACATATTATTACCTCAAGACCCAGCCATACAAGTCCTGGGCATATATCCAAAAAATTTTCTAACATATAACAAGGGCAGATGCTCCACTATGTTCATTGCAGCCTTATTTTTAATAGCCAGAAACTGGACAGAACCCAGATGTCCTTCAACAGAGTAATGGATACAGAAAATATGGTACACGTACACAATGGAGTACTACTCAGCTATTAAAAATAACGAATTCATGAAATTGTTATGCAAGTGGATGAAACTAGAAAATATCATCCTGAGTGAGGTAACATGGATACTTATTCACTGCTGCACTGTTCACAATGGTTAGAAAATGGAAACAACTTAAATGTTCTTTAACTTATGAAAAATAAGGACAATGTAGTACATGTAAATTATGAAAAAATCTTTAGCTATAAAGAAAAAATTAAATTCTAAAATTTTCAGGTAAATAGCTTGAAGTATAAAAGATCATAATGAATGAAGTAACCCAGAGACAGAAAGATAAACATTACATAATCTCTGTGGTTCCTAGTTCTAAATTTTCAGATGAGAATACATATTGTAGAGTAAGTACAAAAACCAGAAAAGCAAATAGGAACAATTTTAGGGGCCACAAGAGATAAGGGGAGTGACAGAAACAGCAGGGTAAGTGATTTAGTCGAGAAAATGGAAGAAGTAGGAGGGGATTCTAATAAAGGATAGGGAATAGGATAAGTATAGAGGAATGAGGGATGAATGTCAAGTATGAGTAAGAGACTGATAAAATCGTAATCATACTACTAACCACTTAGCTAAAAATAATTATCCATATAAGTCTGTGTCGAAATATACATATATAGTTTAAATGAACTTTTCTCATCTAGATTCAAAGCCCATCTAATAAAATCCTAACACCAGTTATGAGAAGCTCTCTTTAGTTGTTGGCCAGGGTTGTCTAACAGAATGCCCAAACATTACAGGCTATTCCAATTGCCCTTTGTGACCTATCCCCTAAAGTGGTAGAAAATGAGTCTCTATTGGTTAAAATATAATGCATGTCAAACACAGTTACCAGAGTCCCCTGAGCTTGAACTAACATGACTGCCTCTTCCTTGAGTGCTAACTTTCATGTCATCAGTAGGATTGATCTGATGCTAGTTTCCAAAGGAGGTAGTCAAACAAAAGTCTTATATAGGTTTTTTGCATATGAGTCACAACAATGTACAGCATTGTACAATAATCCTAAGGGTAAATAAGTGGCATACAAGCCTTTGCGTTTTTCTAACAGCCCTCTAATTGTACTCAAGGTTAACCTAGTAAAAGTAAATCATGCATGGTACTAGATACCTAGCCAGCTACCTGGTGTTAATGAAACCATCAATGTCCAAGATTTATAACCACAGCTTTGCTAAATCTAATTGTTAAATAAACTAAATTATACTAAATAAAGTATCATAATATCTAACTACATTCAAAATATTCATTCTTATATCCACAGATAAGTGTAGTTTCAATTCATTTCCAAAGAAACATATAGCATCAGATAAGAGCTATTTCAAACATCCACACGCAGTCAAAAATTTAGTTTTCATGCTTATTTCTAACTGAAACAACTCCTTCACCTATGGCTCAAGGATTATTATGAAATGGAGATATCAGAAAGACAGAAAGAGCCAGAGGGATGTGGCACATCTTATGATCAGCATGTGGGTAAAGTCAAGTTGCCTGTCAGTCCCAGGAAGAGAAACACTAGCTTGTTGGGTAGGAAAAGAGAACTATGATACTTGGAGTTGGGGTCTGACATCTGACAGATTTTGCAAGAAGCAGTTATAGATTTTAAAAAGTGCAAATCTTTAGGAGTAGGCTGTAGGTTGATTTTATCAAAGTAAGATAAGGCTTGGCTGTTAGCATGAAACAGCTGATGTAGGAAGGAAAGTCTGGTGTGTGTCAGGGGATGAGAGGGGGCAAAGTGAGTTGTACTGTGAGAATGGCCTCTGGTGGATAAAATGATTCTCATCCCCTAAGTGCCAGAGCTCTAGGGATCTATCAGATCAGCTTGATTGTTTCCCTTAGATATGATTGTCATCTGCCTGGAGGGAATGGTATCAGACAATTAAATAGCTGTGGGGAGGTGGGAGGCTTTTAGCATGGCCAAAATTTGGTCTGCATTGGTTATTGTTCCTCTTCTTGTATATAGCCAGCACTGTTTCCAGATAGCAGTGGGAGACAAAAGGATATGGAAGGCATATTTAGAGTGAGTGTAGAGGTTTATGGATTGTCTCTGTGCCAAATGAAAGGCACAGGAAAGAGCTATTAATTCAGCTTGTTGATTAGTGCTTTGGGCAAGGAGGGCCAGTGCCCCAACAACCTCAGTATCTAACCAAATAGCATAGTCTGCTCTTTTGTCTCATTTATGTAAAAAGGTGTTACCATCTGTAAACCAGTTATAGATGGCCTGAGGCAATGTGTCCTTCTGTATGTGTGAGGGAGGGGATAATATTTCCTCTAAGGTTTCAGTATAGGAATGAAATGCAAAGGGTCAGCATTTAGTAGTGGAAGAATATTTGAAGTATTAAAGGGTGGGCATGGTTGGTAAGTGTAGAGACTTCTATTAGTGTTACCTGAAGGGAAAGAACCATGGAGGCATTCAGAGTTTGTAAGCCTATGTAAGTTAAGAGCCAGGAGAGGTTATGAGAGAAGAAGATGGGGATATGTGACACAAAAATTTGTTTTATAGATTCTTGAATAAGGAGCTCAGCATCTGCTAAAGCATATATAAGGTACATTCCTGAATGGTCAGGTTTAATGTTTTGACAAGTATGCTAATGCTATAAAGGAGGGTCCAAGTCCTAAGACTCTGAGGGCATATCATTCTTTCGCAGGTACATAGAGAGAGTAGAGACATGCTGGGTCCAGGAGGTGTGAGGATGGGGCCAGAAGACGGTCCTGTTGGAACCTTTGAACAGGCTTAGTAACTGGTTTGAGAAGATGTTCCTGGGTGGGGCATATAGCTGCCTCATATAAAGTGTGGGAAAAGAGAGGGAAAGAAGAAATACAAGACCATAAAAAGCCAGCTACTCCTAGGAATGAAAGAATCTCCTCTTTAGTAGAGTTCGTTGTCAGAGACTGGATTAGGTGCTTTCTATCTAAGATAATGACTTTGTGGGTTGGTCTAAATATTAGTCCCAAGTAGATGACCTGAGGTTGTGGAAAACCGAACTTTAGAAGGTATGACTCTCTAGCATGAACTGGAGAGGAAATTTAGAAGAGCAGACATGTTACTTTGGCTAATAATTTTTGGAGAAGAACTGTGAAGGAGAAATCCTCAGTATAATGGATAATCTTAGATTTAATGAGGGACAAAGACAGTAGGTCAGAATCCAGGACTTGGCCAAATATGTGTATGCTGTTCTGGAAGCTCTGAGGTAGGATAGTCAAGGTGAATTTAGTACAGAAGTGGATATAATTTCAGTTTAGGTAAAAGCAAAGATGTTTTGTAACTGGTCATCTAGAGGAATAGAAAAGAATGTGTCCTTCAGATCGAGAACTGAGTAATGAGAGGTCCGTGAGCGATTAGTGGAAAGAAACATATGAGGGTTAGCCACAACCAGATGGATAGAAAACACGGCAGAATTAAGGAGCCAGAGAATTTGAACCAGGCAAAAGGTCTTATTGTTTTTTGTTTGTTTGTTGTTTTGTTTTGTTTTGTTTTTAACGGCAAGTATTTGGGTGTTAAAAGGAGTGGAAGTAGGAAGGACACACTTTTTTCTTAGGAGGTCAGAGATGTTAGTCTTATGTCCCTTGAGTCTCTGGAGAAAGAGACAATACTAAGCTTAGATGATGTACTAGGAAGGGTCCTGTAAATGAATGACAAAAGCAGAATGGTGTTTAGCAAGAAAGAGCTTCTAGAAGTCCATTTGGGAGGCTGGCAAAGAAATGACATGTTACAGACAGTAAGTTGGGTAGCTAGAAGAAGGAGGAGAGGGGCTGCTGGCAATTCCGAGTTCAGGGGAACAGAACAAGCAAAAGAAATAGAGGCTCCAACATTGGGTAGAATATCCAATCTAAGTAAGGGCATGGATCACATTGTCACTACCTCTTAAAGGAACACCCCTAAAATTGCAAGTAAGTATTGAGGTCTGGTGAGGTTGGTAAGGCTGTCTCCCTTCCCTGACAACAGGGAAGCAAGAATGAGGGTGGTTCTCCAAAACTCCTACAGGACCGAGTAAGTGACCTTGGTGTCACTTACTTAAAAGGAGATTGGCATCCATGATAATGATTATTACCTGGGCCTCCCTATTAGAAATGATACGGTTTGGGTAAAGGAGACAGAGCCCCTTAAATTGTTCATGGCCAAACCTAGGACATCAGCTTGAGTGTGGTTTACGACTTATGTCCCTGTGCCATGAATGACATGAGGGCCATCGGTAACCCAAACTTCCCCTTGATACGATTTTGAACATGGTCCCCACAGATTGAGGAAATTAGGGCAGATCCATGTCCAATGTCTCTACTGACCACATTTGAAACAGGAACTCCATGGTTCTTGTGTCTTATGAGACCAGGGAGCCTGGGCAGCAACCCCAGGTGGTCAAACACCTTTGCCAGTATTTGGTAATTCTGTTTGTGATCTTCTTCATCTCTTATATGGTACACCTGAACAGGTTGCTACTAAGAACTCTGCATATGTAATCAGGAGTCCTATGCTCCAGTGTTTAAGTTTCACCCTGATATCATGGTGGCAATGACAAAATAAATAGGTCATTAAAAGCTGTTTGCCTTCTGAGTTTTCAGGGTCTAGATTTATATATTGTAAGGTGCTATAGAAGGTGAAATGTGTTTTGTTGTTTGTCCTGGATGAACTCTTGGAGTTTTCATAATTTACTAGTTTAAGGAAAGCCTTATGAAGACTGGCCAGGAGGCAAGTTGCAAATTGGTTCTAGCTAAAATGCCACCTGGGATATTATAATTCCATTGGGTAACCTAGATGGACACTGCCTCAGACCTGACTGGATGTGATTTGGTGATTTAGTATATCTCATCTGCATGTGCTGTAGCCCTGTTCTCAAACTCACCTGGGCTTCTCAGCTTCTCATGAAGTAGGATATCACTGAAAATCATCTCTCTCTATCTCTATCTCTATAATGAAAAGTCAGACTATAAAATTGAGAGACATATTGAAATTATTTAATAAATATGGAAGAGATAGAGGTATAGGATCCCATTGTTTTTTTCTCTCTGAGAAAGATGACATAGTGACAAGAGAACATTTACTTAACTATACAATCCACCCCCCAGCTACTTCCTGCAAAGGAAGAACAGAAGCTGAGTTAGCCTGGGCGGGGAAAGAAGGAGGCATATTGACTGTGGAGCAAGGACAGGTAGTTGGAGAACTAAAAGACGTGGGTGTGGTGAAAGTAGATACTAGTGTGGGATTGTTAGAGTAGCCTGTAACTGTAGGGGAAGGGGAGGGGTCTGAAGAACTGGAGCAAGCAGAGGAAACTGAAGAGGTTTGGGGAGTAGGGGAACTTAAAGAAGCCCTGGGAGTAGATTCAGTTCAAAAGGCCTGTCAGGGACAGGAAGAGGTTTGGTAGCTGCATCAAGAATAGTAGACGTTTCCTTCAGTTGAGATTCCATAGGTAGGAGGAGCTGAGTTGGGGACAGGAAGAACAAAGAGAAGGTTTGGAGTAAACATTGAAAAAAGGCTACATGTAGGAAACTTCCTTCAATTTTCTGATTTGCTGGCAATAGTCGTAAAGATTCCTTATAAGAATAGGATTAAAAGTGCCATTAGGCACCCATTTTTAGTTGTTATCCTTAGGTATTGAGCACAGGTGTGATTGCAAGTCTATATGATTCTGGAATCCTTTAAATCAGATGCCAGACTTAGAGGGTTGAGGTTTTCAAAGAAGCATCTCAGAAGGGAGCTTGGAAGTGTGGATGAAGACATAAGACCCATGGGCTAAGTAAAAGGTTATTACTTTTACCACTTGTGGTGTTCTGAATGTATGGAAAATAATAATAGAACACTGGTTCAAACTGGCTGAACATCATGTGAAAGCCCTCAGTGACCCAGACAGATGCTTGAATGACCCAGGTCACCTAGTACTGGGATTTGGGGAGAAAAGGAAGGAGCTGTGCCTTGGAAAGGGAGATCTCTCACCCAAGAGAAGAGGTCCTATGATCAGAGGTCAGTGAGAAGGGTCAAACATGAAAATCTGTGAATCTACATCTTCGCCCAAGTGATGGAACTAAGCAGTGGTTTCCAAACCAATGGCAACAGGTTTCACGTGGGAGATGAAACAGAGACAATGGAAATGTGTAACCTCTGTGTTGCTGGGTTGTCAGATGGGCTCCATGGTCTCCAGGCAGGGATAGCCATGGAGGATGCCTGATGATCCCATTGTTGTTAGGTGAGGGTGGCTGTGGAGGTTGCCTGATTGGAATAAAAGTCATATCAAACACTGAAGTTTGTAAGAAAGCTGATTGGTTTCAATGTCAACTGGCCACAAATTAGAATCACCGACTAGAGTTTTTTGTTTAATGGATTGTTCTGATTGTCTTTTATGTGGGAAGACTCAGTCAAATTGTAAGGAGCATTATCTTGCTCAGATAAAAAGAGAATTTCGGAAGGAATGCCTGTGTCTTTGTTCTCATGGTCTCCTTCTGGCATGGAGTAGACTTGTCCTGCTGCTGCTGCTGCTGCTGCTGCTGCTGCTGCTGCTGCTTCCTTTGCTTACAGCAGGACCAGCTCCCCACCCCACCACCATCCCCACTTCCCACCTCTGAGTCTCCACTGCAGATGAGGAGCAGTGACTCCATAGAAAATTTACTGGCTTCCAGATCCAAAGTGCAGATGGATCAATCCTTGTAGATTGAACTGCAGGATGTTAACTCTAGTCCTCCTCACTGGTAAGAGACAGCCATTATGGGATTATTCCTATTTTTGAGGCACTCAGATCCAACTAAAATTGACTCAGAGTTCTTCAGAAAATTACACATATAATAATAAATTGGATTCTTCTAAAATAAAAGTGAAACTAAACAAACAAAACCAAAAAAAAAAATCTAAGTGAAATAAATCAAAGGAGAGATTACATTAAATTAAGTTTTAAAGCTATTTTTTTATTCTTATTTTTCTTTATATACTTTCCTCTTGTCAATAGCTATCCACCTCAGCTGTCAAATTTCATGAAACAAAAATCAATCTTTACAACTTTTTAATTTTTATGTACCTTGGAGGTTTCTTAAAGCATATTAAGTCTTGAACTCTTTTGACAAATTACTGTTCTTGTTACTGTGCAGATTTTTCGTTTATATGCAAAGAGTTTAACATCTCATAAAACTCCCTTGTAGTTATACTCAATTGGATTACAGATATGAAAACTTGATCAGCAAGACTAATGCTCAGAGGGTCCACTCCAAGCACAGTGAAGCCATTTACTCCAGGAATTATTGAACATATTACTTTCTAAAGAGCCTTATCAGAGTGGCTTCAGAGCAAAAACCAGAATACTCAAGACCCTGGGAGTTCTGTATGCTGCCCTTCTCTGACAGTGTGGAAAGGAGAAGACAATATACCTATATAAAACTTGATCTTTTATTTATTCTTGTGGGGCATGCATGTTACAGCATATATGCAAAGGGTTGAGAACAACTTGGGAAAGGTGATCCTGTCTTTTCATCCTTTAAATATCAAACTTAGGTCAACACACTTAGCCAAAAGTACACACTGATCCTTCTTTTCAACCTCCAAATCTCTCTCGTGTAGGATAGTCCGGTTATGATCACATGTAGAGTATTAGAAGTAACAAACTCAGTGTTTGTTTATGTGGAAGGCATATATAGATATGAATTCTCATATCACTTAATACACCCGGACAGCCAACAGATTTTCATCTTCCATTACTGATGATTTAATGTACGGATAGTGCACAAATCCTGCTGTAAAATCTTTGGATGAACTACATACATTTTTCCTTTTATCAGGGGTTTAGCATCAAGAAATTCTGATAATTTATTCCAACCTATAGCTCAAGCATGTTTCTTCTTTGCCTCACCACGGTCTTTCAGTTCATTTCTCAGCATTGAATCTGTATCATAGAGGAGGTCTACTTTCTTACCCATGGTACAAAATTTTCTGCTATGGTGATCATTGAACTCTGTTGTAAGACCGTGAAAGGAAGCCTGGTTCCTGGTTGAGCTAAGGCTAGAACCCTGGTGACCCTACAGGGACAACAGGCATTTTTCCTGGTTCCTGGCCACCAGGCTCCTTTCACTAGCCACAGCGCTCCATAAACTTCTATCCATCAGCCATGTAAGGGCAATGCCCCAAACAGCTCCACAGGTAGAGGATATGACCTGTGGTCACATAGGCTCAAGACAAATCTCTATTTTAATGAGGTACCTAAAGGTCTGGAGATTTAGCCAATAAAATCTCCTTCCCAGACACTCCTCCCTGCAAAAGGTATTTAACCTCAGGCCCGCCCTGAGAAGTGGGGTACAGTTTTACTCGTCTACTTTCTGCCATAACAATAAAGGCCTTAAAACCATGGACTGCCTCTTTTCATGAGTATTCACTGTGTCAAGCCATGGAGAAGGATTTCGCTTAAAGAGCCTCCATCTAATCCCCTGTAGAAGGCCTCTCTGCACTCCCAGCCATGACTATAATCAAGATAAACCCAAGACAGCTCAACTGTAGGCCCAAAACTCTCAAGGCACCTGAGTATGTGAAAGCCTGAGAACCACATGGTCAGCCTCCTTGCAGGCCCAGTGACCCCTGAGACAGCTCTGGCTATCCACAGGACCTCAGACTGTTCTCCACCGCCCTGGAAGTAATTTCCAATGGCTTCCTCATATCCTGACACCTGCCCTGCAATGGTGTGGGGTAAGTGTGGTCAAACTCCCATGTCCTGCCTCCCCAAGAGGCCAAGACCTGTGGCAGAGCAGACACAGACTTACCCTACACTCTTCTTCATATTACCCATGGGACATTCATTGCATTAATAATTATGGCCATGTTTTAGATATGAGAATTTTTCATAAGAGTCATGACTGCCAGACACTGATCAGATTATATAAAATGCTTAAGAAAGAAAGAAGAAAGAAGGAAGGAAGAAAGGAAGGAAGGAAGGAAGGAAGGAAGGAAGGAAGGAAGGAAGAAAAAAGAAAGAAACTTCTCTTGCTGGCAGATTGATCTTCTCTGATGCTGAGCTATTCCTTTACTGGTGCTAGAACAAAATCCTTTTGGATTACATCAATTGAAGAGCAGCTGAGATATTCCTTGTGGACTGAGCAACTTGAATCTTGGCTTTTCCATTGTTTTTTCTTTTTCTTGACTGCTTGGCTGAAACAGCATTTCATTTTGGCTAATGTAGCCAAGGATGACCTTTAACTTTTATTTCTCCTATTTCACTTCCTGACTTAGAATTATAGGTATGTTCCTGTACATATTCAATGTACTCTGTTTGTATAGCTCTTGTAACTTAACCCCGGCATTGTGCATGCTGGACAAAATCTCAAACAACTGAATTATGTTCCCTACCCTGTTTGTACTCTTTATATAGGTATATTGTGTTCACAAGACAACTATTCATTATATATGAACTACATGCAGATTCTGATTATATCAAAGGAGAAGAAATACAATCAACAAACAAGCCAAAGTAACAATAATAAAGAATTTCAGAAGCACAGAAGTGCTTAAGAAGGAAAACATTTGCTAAGCATGAGGCAGTAAGTGGAGAGTGGCTGTGTAAACAACATCTTTGAGAATGGTTTGTTTGAGAATGCAGGCACTTGGACATGTGCCTTATCTACATGACAGCTAGATATGATAAGAGCCATGATGTCCTTACTCTATCACATCTTTATGCCCAGAGGTGATTATCTGATGAAATAAATGATAGTCATGGGCCATTTAGGCCATTTAGGAAAAGACAATTGGCAAGTCACACTTGGAGTTGAATAGTTTCAGTACTGGAATTGTCAGGAGCCAACAGGATTTGCAAGTTTCCATTTTATCATTCTTTGATGGCTCACTATCTTCAGCATTCCAGAGTGATATACAGACACACAAGACTCATAGTAAAGAATAAAGATGTTCTTTCAATGCTTCATTTTTTTTTTTTTAAGCAAAGTCTTCTTACAACCAACTTTCAGCCAGACTTCACTGGACAGAACTGGATCATTGCTTTTCCCTAGAGAAGGAGGTGGTTCTCTCAAGTGTGTGACACTTTAGCTCTTTTAAGCAGTAAAGAAACTCTAAGCAGCAAGAAGGTTTTGTGCATGTGTCTGTGTTTGCATGTGCATGTGTCTATCTACTTGTTTCTTGAAGAACTGTTAGGTAAGCAGTAGAAAAGTGTTATAATATAATTTTAGTCTTTTGTTCCAGAACTACAGAAAACCTTACAAACTATCTGAGTTGATATTATAAAATGAACAGTACTTAACAAAGTTTTAGATTAAATCAATGTCTTACTCACAATAATTAAAGTTTCTTAGTGCCTAGAGTGATTATATATCCTTGGATTCCATTGCTTTACAAGGTTGAAAATAGCAAGTCAATAATTAGGGACAGACTTCACAAGTATAAATAGATGCTAATTTATATTATTCTAGTATGAAAGCCACATAATGTTTTACTAATTTAAATGCTGATCTGGGAAAACAGCTCATCACAGAAGTGCTTGCCGTGCAAACAATAGCTTATATAGCAAACAATACTCAAGTGAAGTGCAGGATACAGACATGATGGTATACACCCATCCTGACACCAAGTGAATGAAGACAGATGAATCTCTCCCCATACATATCTAGAAAATCTAACCTAATGATTTACTTCCAGGCCAACAACAAAGCATGTGTTAAAAGAGAGTGTAGCACCCTCTACCCATCAAGCACACCTACAAACATTCAAACATACATATTAATAAATGCATAACTCACAGCTACACATGCTATAAAACTTTATGCTGATTCTACTTATAAATAAAACTTTTGTGTTATAAAATGACACGTTTCCACTCTCATAAATTTTTTAGGAACTATTGCTAATTCATTGAGTATTTCATAAATGATTTTCGTTGTACTCATCCTTGGCTCTTTCCCTGTGAGGCTAAGTCCACTATTTCCCTGCTTTTCCATATCCCATTTTATATTTCTAATAATTATCCAAGTCTACCTTGCATTGCCCATATCTTCAAGGATGTGGGGCATGGTGTCCAAATTGGCTCTCCTTGCACCAAACAATATAAATTATCAATACCTCTCCAGATAAGGGCAGTGACTCATGAGCCCTAGACCCCTAGATTATAGAATACTTATTGTTTTGATATTATGCAGATCTTGTGCAGGCTACTATAGCAACTCTGCTTTATTTATTTACTTATTTGTTTAATTTTTATTGGATATTTTATTTACATTTCAAATGTTATCCCCTTTCTTGGTTTCCACCCTTTCCGGAAATCACCTATCATTCCCCCTCTCCCTCTTTCTATGAGCATGTTCCTCCACCAACCTACCCACTCCTGCCTCCCGACCTCCAATTCCTTTACACTGCAGCATCTATTAAGCCTTTATAGGACCAAGAACCTCTCCTCCAATTGATGCCCGGCAAGGTCATCCTCTGTTACATATGTGACTGGAGCCATAGGTTCCTCCATGTGCACTCCTTGGTTGATGGCTTAGTCCCTGGGAGCTCTAGTGGGTCCAGTTGGTTGATATTGTTGTTCTTTCTATGGGGTTGTATACCCCCTCAGCTCCTTCAGTCCTCTCTCTAACTCCTCCATTGGGGACTCCACACTCAGTCCAATGGTTGGCTGTGAGCATCTGCCTCTGTATTTGTAAGGCTCTGGCAGAGCCTCTCAGGAGACAGCTATATCAGGTTCCTTTCAGCAAGCAATTATTGTCATCAAAAATTGTGTCTGGAAATGTAAATAAAATATCAAAAAAAAAATCAAGAGCTGAATAAGGATAACAACAATAGCTATGCCAGAAGAGACAGGAATCTTCAACCCCACACAAAGAACTACAGATAACTAATGAGTTCTGAGAGTGGAAGGCAGTCTTCTCTGGGGATGAGCACACCATCGGGTCATTCACTAACAGATGGCCAGCCCTGAAAACATACACATGAGTAACATACAGACTCAGCAGCTTGTCCTTTACATATATAAGAATATATATGTGTGTGCATGTGCACATGGTAGTAATGAAAAGGAAAAGGGCCACAGATCTGAGTGGGAGCAAGGAGGGGTAGGGAGCAAGGAGGGGTAGGGAGCAAGAAGGGGTGGGGAGCAAGGAGAGGTGGGGAGCAAGGAGGGGTAGGGAGCAAGGAGGGGTGGGGAGCAAGGAAGGATGGGGAGCAAGAAGGGGTAGGGAGCAAGGAGGGGTGGGCAGGAGCTCTTGGATAAAAGAAAGGTAAGGGTAAATGATGTAACATCTCAAAAAACAAATTTTTAAAATCTTCAAAAAAAAAAAAAAAGAAAAAAAAAATTGTGTCTGGGTTTGGTGACTGTATATAGGATGGATCCCCAGGTGGGGCAGTCTCTGGATGGCCTTTCCTTCAATCTCTGTTCTATACTTTGTCTCCATATTTTCTCTGGTGAGTATTTTATTCCCCTTTCTAAGAAGGAACAAAGCACCCACACTTTGGTGTTCCTTCTTCTTGAGCTTCATGTGGTCTGTTCCTCTTCTCAAAGGATAAACAGGCTGAGAAAGAAATTAGGGAAACAATACCATTCACAATATTCACAAATAATATTAAAAACCTTGATGTTTAACTAAGTAAGTGAAAGATCTGTATGACAAAAAGCTCAAGTCTTTGAAGAAAAAAAATTGAAGATCTCAGAAGACGGAAAGCTCTCCCATGCTCATGAATTGGCAGAATTAATATATTAAAAATGTCCATTCTATTAAAGGCGATCTACAGATTCAATTCAATCTTCCATCAAAATTCCAACTCGATTTTTCAAAGAGTTATAAAGAGCAATTTGAAAATTCATTTGGAATAACAAAAAACCCAGGATAGCAAAAACTATTCTCAACAATAAAAGACCTTCTGTGGAAATCACCATCCCTGACCTCAAGCTGCATTACAGAGCAATAGTGATAAAAACTATATGTTACTGGTACTGAGGCAGGCAGGAAGATCAATGGAATAGACTTGAAGACCCAGAACTGAACCCACATACCTATGGTCACTTGGTCTTTGATAAAGGAGCTAAAACCATCCATTGGAAAAAAGACATCATTTTTAACAAATGGTGCTTGTTCAACTGGAATTCAGCATGTAGAAGACAGCAAATTGATTTAGTTTTACCCATTCTTATCTCCTTTTACAAAACTCAATTCCAAGTGGATCAAGGACCTCCACCTAAAACCAGATATACTGACACTTATAGAAGAGAAAGTGGGGAAAAGCTTCGAACACATGGGCACAGGGGAAAATTTCCTGAAGAGAACACCAATGGCTTATGCTCTAAGATCAAGAATTGAGAAATGGGACCTCATAAAATCGCAAAGCTTCTGTAAGGAAAGGGACACCATCAATAGGCCAAAACAGCAACCAACAGATTGGGTAAAGATCTTTACCAATCCTACCTCTGATCGGGGGCTAATATCCAATGTATACAAAGAACTCAAGAAGTTAGACTCCAGAGAATCAAATAACTCTTAGAAATGGGGTACAGAGCTAAACAAAGAATTTTCAACCGAGGAATATCAAATGGCTGAGAAGCACCTAAATAAATGTTCAACATCCTTAGTCATCATGGAAATCCAAATCAAAACAACCCTGAGATTCCACCTCACACCAGTCAGAATGGCCACGATCATAACTCAGATGAAAGCAGATGCTGATGAGGATGTGGATAAAGAGGGACACTCCTCCATTGTTGGTGGGATTGCAAGCTGGTATCACTCTGGAAATCAGTCTGGTGATTCCTCAGATAATTGGATATAGTATTACCTGAGGACCCAGCTATACCACTCCTGAGCATATACCCAAAAGATTCCTAGTATTTAACAAGGATACATACTCCACTGTGTTTATAGCAGCCTTATTTATAAAAGACAGAAGCTGGAAACAACCCAGGTATCCTTCCACAGAGGAATGGATAAAGAAAATGTGGTACATTTACACAATGGAGTGCTATTCAGCTATTAAAAACAATGAATTCACAAAATTATTAGGCAAATGGATAGAAATAAAAAATATCATCCTTAGTGAGGTAATCCAGTCACAAAAGAACACATATGGTATGCACTCACTGATAAGTGGATATTAGTCCAAAATCTCAGAATGCTCATGCAGGTCTGCTCTTATGAGTACAATGGTCATTCATGTCCAAAAGATATGTTTTTACCCCTATTCCCCACAACATAATTCTTTGAATCTTTCTACACCATGTTCTCCAATTGCCCATGAGCTTTTGTAGGCTTTGGCATGATACAGATAAACCAATTGTGGCTCCACAGGCAACCTCTGCACTTTGACCAGTTTTGAGCTTCTTCATTACCTTGCATCTACCATACAAAGGAACTTCTTTTATGAGATCTAAGTTCTGCACCAATTTATAGGTAAGGATACATGTTTTTAGAAAACAATTTGATACCTTATCAACATAGCAAAATAATAGGGGGTTAAACCCCGGGGCTATGAATGAATTCCTTAACTATGTATTCTTGGTCAAATTTATGATAGCAGTGACAAGTTTCTTCTAAGGAATGGGATTTACATATAGTCATAAAGCACATTCTTACCACCACAACAGTTTTGATACCATTGTACCCATGAGTATATCTTATCATACCAGTTGTTATTGTAGCGTGAAGGGTTCATATTCAGACTGTTGGTGAGTTTTTTGATTTTTTGTGTGTTTTTTCTGTTAGTAGACTGTGGAGAACCTTCTAGTCCTTTGAAAGCTAGCCAGTAGACAAGTAGGAACAGGCAACTTCTAAGTCAGAATAACATTGATTCTTCACACACACACACACACACACACACACACACACACACACACACGCACGCACACACACATGCCCACATGTGTTTACACATGCAATGTTTTAAATAGGTTTCCATAAAACATTTATATATAAGCTTAGTGTTGGTTATTCCTCCCTCATACTTTACTGTGTCCACTTTCAATGCCTCTTCCACCTAAACTCCCTTCCCTATTATTTTTCCCCTTTATAGCATCAATGTTATTCTTTCCTGCCTTCAGATCTTTTTCTTTCTTTTTTTTTACTTTCCTTCTCCATCAATGTTACATTAATAATTTCTAATATTTTTATAATACTCTAAGTTAAACATATGAATTGAAAGTTCAACACTAAGAGCCATGTTTAGCTATCTAGGTCTTGGATACCTCATTCAGTATAAAGTTCTCCATCTCCAGCCATTTACTTGCAAATATTTAATTTAATTTTTCTCCACACAATCACATTATATATAAGTAGCACAGTTTTAGTTTCAATTAGGACATCTAGATTGTTTCCATATCCTAGCTGTGAACAGATTACTTGCAAACTTGGATGAGTATGCATCTCTATAAAAGAAAGTAGAGTCCTTCAGGTCTATCTCCTGGTGTGTTATAGTTTGGTCATAGATTTGTGAGGAACCACAACACAGTATCTATAGTGTCTGCATAAGTTTGTACTTCCACCCATGGTGAATTTGGGTTCTCTGTTACCTACGGTCTCATTAGCATTTACATTCTTAAACTTAACCATTCTGAGTAGGGTAAGATAAAATTGCAAAGTAGTTTTAATTTATAACTCCCTGATGGTTAAAGATGGTAGGCGTTTGTTTTGTAAATATTGCTAAGCTATCTATATATTTTCTCCTGATAGTTCTCTGTTCAATTTTGTAATCGGGTTGTTTGTTTTCTTGTTTATATTTTTAGCTTTTCCTATATCTTTTATCTTTTTTCTTTTGTTTTTGAAATTAAAATAATTACATAATTTCTTTCTTCTCTTTCCTCCTTCCAGAGTCTTTCCTTGCTGTCTTTAAATTTATGACTGCTTCTTGCATTAATTGTTTTCACATGAACACACACAAGGAATATATTATATATATATGTGTGTGTGTGTGTGTGTGTGTGTGTGTGTGTGTGTGTGTTATGCTCTGTATGTATACATGATGTTACTTTTAGCATTAAAGTTCAGGGACTGTATTTTTTTAAATAATGGAAATTTTATCGTAATTTATCTCTCAACTTGGAATTTCATTTAATAATGACCTTCAGTAACCTCAAGAAGAGGATGCAAAACAAAACCAAAGTTAAGGCCGAGAGGAAATTAACCAAATTTGTTTATCAATTGAAAGGTTGTAGTTCAGAGACATTCAGGCAGCATGGGATTGTGCTGAAAAACAGCTGACAAAAAGTAGGAAAGATCCTGAGATAGAATCTGATTAGCATGTGATAGAAACAGACTTTTGGAAGTGTGTGAGCCACATCTAACCAGTCTCCTGAACAAGAGACTGGTCTTATTTGGATGAAGTTGCTTGTGACACTTGCTGTAAAGGGATTACTCCCTGGCCATTCTTGTGAATGTCAACAGGATTCACAGGGTTCGTTATGAATATAAACATTTTTGTAGTATTGCTGACTTCCATGGGGTCTAGGAGCTATGAGCTAGAATCTATCTCCCGGGTAAGAGTGTTCTCTGAGGATCCAAAAGAAAGGAGTAGAGAGGAGCTGCTTGTTGATGGGACAGAGAGAAGGTAGTGTTTGTGGCTTTTTTTAGTGTAGGCATAGACTGTCAAAATTGTCTTTTTTTTTTCTTTGATACTTTATTTACATTTCCAATGTCTCCTCTTTGGAAAACCCCTATCCCTTCCCCCTCCCTGCCTCTATGAGGGAATTCCACCTCCCACCCATCCACCCACCCATTCCCATATTCCCACTTTGACATTCCCCTTTACTGGGGATTCTGACACCCTCAGGCCCAAGTCCCTCTCCTCTCTCCCTGATGGCCAACAAGGCCATCCTCTGCACATATGTGGTCCGAACCATGGGTCCATAGATGTGTATTCTTTGGTTGGTGGTCCTAACTCCAGGATGACCGGGGGGGGGGTCAGGCTCCTTCAGACCTTTCTCTAACTCCTCCATCTGGGACCTCACTCTCAGTCCAGTGGTTTCTGTAAAGTGAAACTTGGGCATTCCGAACTTTTGGGCTAATATCCGCTTATCAGTGAGTACATACCATGTTCCTTCTTTTGTGACTGAGTTACCTTGCTCAGGATGATATTTTCAAGTTCCATCCATTTGCCTGCAAATTTCATTAAGGCATTTTTTTTTTTAATAGCTGAGTAGTACTCCATTGTGTAGACGTACCATATTTTCTGTATGCATTCCTCTGATGAGGGACATCTGGGTTGTTTCCAGCTTCTGGCTATTATGAATATGGCTGCTATCAACATAGTGGAGCATGTGTCTTTATTACATGTTGGAGCATCTTCTGGGTATATGCCCAGGAGAGGTATAGCTGGGTCCTCAGGTAGTATTATGTCCATTTTTCTGAGGGTCCGCCAAACTGATTTCCAGAGTGGTTGTGCCAGCTTGCAATCCCACCAACAGTGGAGGAGTGTTCCTCTTTCTCCACATCCTCGTCAGCATCTGCTATCACCTGAGTTTTTGATCTTAGCCATTCTGACTGGTATGAGGTGGAATCTCAGACTTGTTTTGATTTGCATTTTTCTGATTACTAGGGATGTTGACTCCAAAAAACCAAATAACCCCATCAAAAAATGGGGAACAGAGCTAAACAGAGAATTCTCAACTGAGGAAATTCGCAGGACTGAGAAGCACATAATTGTCTTTACACAGTTGAAAATTGTGGGAAGCGTGTCGCCATCAGCCTGCTCTGATGTGTATTCTGTAACGCCATTACAAGATGGCGTTGATTTCCGCCTGTGGTTTTCTTCATCCTGAGGACAACCTATGTACAACGCATGCGCCACTACTGAAAGGGCGCCAAAGTACTTGCCTGGGGAGGACCCCTCCTCTTTTATCAGGTCATGAGTTGTAGCCACCAATCAGGCTGTGCCA
>CM052711.1:71616573-71654984 GCA_028551405.1 Uromys caudimaculatus | reverse complement strand
TGTGCCACACCGCTTGTTGGGTTATAAAAGGGAACTGTTCTTCGGGGTCAGGGTTCTTCCTCCATCAACGGCTGAATAAAGCTGAACTGCAGACGAAGCCTATGTATCGTGTGTCTTCTTGCTGGCGAGAGGTGCGCGGGACAGAAAATTTCTTCTGGAAAGAGTTTTATGTTACACGGAAGGCTTTTGAGCTTGTGACATCAAAGAAACACTGACCAGATGTGTTGAATCCTGCATATGCCCTTTCTTAAGAGGTTCATGGCAAGCTGTTTTGGAGTAGAGTCTGCATCTCATTTAAAGACAGGAACTTTGTCATTGAACTCTGAGTCTGAGTCTGATAGTGTCCTGACCTGACACAAGAGACCCACTGCAATTAGCTGATTTCTTAAAATTTAACAAAGTATCCTATAAGATAGGGAGTACTGGTTAATAGGAGACTTAGTATAGTATCGTACAAAAGTTGTTAATGGTATTTATCTGCCAAACACAATTTTATAATAAATGTAATAATAGCTTAAATTGTAAACACTACATACCTGGACAAAAGTAGGTGTTAGAATTTTGGAATCACAGCAAAAGCTTGTAAACTGAAGGTTGCCAGTGGGGACAATATCACTTATTAATAAAAATAAAATGTTAGATTTATGAAAAATAGTTTTATAATTAGAATTCAATGTTATACATCAAAATATGTTTAGTAATTTTATAATTCTAATTAAAACACTTGCAGCAAAACCAGGACTAATATACCATTTGATGAATAAATTCTTAATGAGTATGTGTTCTATTGATGATACCTTATAGGTAAAAAAATAATAACAACGAATATTAGAACAGATTTTCTTTAAAATGATCATGAACTCTATGTGAGTGCTTCCACGGATAGGAAGATCAGCACTTTGATATGTAGAATATTCTTTTTCCTGTTTTTCAGCACCACTGAAGCAAATTTGACAAATTTGCCTATATGAAAGATATAAAATAATGGCTCATGTAAACATACACATTGTACTCATCACCACATCGTGTCAATCAACATCCATTATCACAGATCACACTCTTTTTGGTGAATATAAGGTAGATATTTAGGAAGATACATATGATGCATTCTTTTAGAAAGGGTACAGTAAATAGCAGTTTCCCAGCCCTCTATATTTGAATATTTTACATCTACCAGGTATAAGTACAAAATATTTGAAAAGAAAACCCAGTTTTTTTCTATGATCATTACATAGTCTGTTTAACATCTATTTTTGCATATTTTATAGACTCTCTATTATAAGCTAAACAATATTGTCTAACAAGTATGTATGTAACATTTACACAGTGCACAATGTCATAAGTAATCTACAGTTTATTTTAAGCATAGCATATGGGTATATACAAAATGTTCATATGTAAGTATTACACCACTTTCCTTAGGGAAATTGAAGACTACAGACTGTGGCTTCTGTAGAGTTCTGGAATCCTGAGCTTGGGATGCTGAAGAACAGCTGTTGCATTATTGTCTTCTGCTACCACGCTTAGCACACCAACGAAGACTATCACTTTTACTTTTAAGAATGTCCATGAGGTGATCCCGGTATGTTTCCCTTAAAACAATATGACAAGAGACAGAACAAAAAGGCATTTGGAAATTTGATATAGTTTGCATCATGAAAGGACTCTGAATTTATAGAAGGAGGGGATAGACTATTTTAGACAGGATATAAAATGTCCTTTGAAATCCATACATATGAATGCTTGGTCCACAGCTGGTAGAATTTGAGAAGCCTTTAGAAGGTAAACACTTACTCAACAAAATGCACCAGGTAATCATTAAGGATTCAAAGCCAGGTCCCATGTCCTGCACCCTTTTTGGTTTTTATTGCAGATATAATGTGACAGTATTGTTTTGTATTCTCTTCAAACATGTGGCAAATTAAACTCTTCTTCTGTAACTTGCTTCAGTTCAAGTACTTTATCAGAGCAATGAGAAAAGTCATTCCCACACACGACTTCTTTTTTAATGGTCAAATAATATGCCAGCATATGCTTACTGGTGACCCAGAAAGCTATACTAAAGGAGGACAAACTATATAGCTTAACATAGGAGACATTTATTCCCTAACATTTGCTGGAGTCTGGAAGCCCCAAATCAAAGTTCAAACATAGCCATACCACATTTTGGCTTCTTTGTGGACTGATTTGCATCTGATAATTTTCAGCAATATTAGGCACTGACATTAAGAGTTACATTGTCATTTCTCCAATTTCACCCATGCCATATATTGCCTTTTTCATTGTGTGCCTTCTCTATGCTATAGTGTCCTCATATGTTTGTTTTAGGACACAAACCACAGAGGTAACTATAGTACAATATGAATAAGTTGACTTGGTTACTTCTTCAAAATTCCTATGTCTTGATAAGGTACTTGTGTAGGTATCTATATTTTCATGGGTAAGATGCAGTATTCATCATGGTGCTTATCTTCTCCTCTGTGTGAATAAGGTATATTCTCTTCATTTTTTTTCCATAATTCCAGCACTGTGGTTTTCCCAATTAAGATAAATCTTACTCCATCACACATGATCAATCATTCAAACTAGTCTTAAAGTTTGAGAATAAACAGCCTTCATTATCCATGAAACTCCAACTTCTCTTAGCTAAGCAACAACACAACAATAAACTATCCTTCAGTTCTTAATATCATCTTCTGTATCACATTATCTGTCTCCCTACCCTTTCCTTCAGCTTATGCTTCCCTGTATTCCTCAAATGAAAAACTGATAAGCAAAGCCATAAATAAAAAGCTCATTACTTTTCCATGCTTCCTAAATACTGACATCTTTTTATTCTTTGTCAGTACAAAGTTTCCTAAAAGTTCTAATAATACCCGCAATGTCTTATTCTTCTCCCTTCTGGCATTCTAGAATACATTTCAATTTGACATTGTACTTACTTAAACACTCTTTTAACTATCATCATAAAACATTGCCATTATTCACTCATGATTCTACTTTTTTATCTAAATTGAATCTCTAGGATGTCTAATTTATTCTAGTATATTAAATATTCCTGGGGGAGCAGAAGAAAGAATATCTATGTACCTAAAAAGAGAATCAAAGTATCAATTACACCAAACACGAACTAATGAATTTAATGAAGTGGTTTAGGGTAGTGTGGGTAAGGGGCCACTTAAAGATCAGGATTGATTCAACTGCAATTGTACAACCTTTATATACTCATGTTAACATAGGTGATGAGCTGTGAAAGCTACAACCCTCAAACTGTGGCAAGACGAGACTTGCACACAGCTGATAAATCTGAGAATTTCCCCTTGACAGCCAGCATGGTCAGAGTTTCCTCCTCCAACTGCTGGGTACCACTTGTATAATCCTGTGGAGAGGTCCTCAGAGACATAGAAGTTTCAGCTTTACCAGATCTGTGATATTTGTTTACTTATTTCTAAGTCTCATGCATCTCTCATTCTTTCCTGAAGGAAATGTTTCAATTTAGAAAAAATGATGTAAACCATATTCACCCAGAGTAACAAGTTCTTGTACTATATTCATGGACAGCACAATTATTTGCAAATTTCATATACATCTAAATCATCAGGAGATATTCAAAAAGAAATAAAAGTAGTACATTTCTCTTCTTAACCAAATAAACACGTGCACAATTCCATCCTACAACAGTGAATAATATGTAAACTTTGCTTTTATTTAGGTCAACTAGCATTTCATGCTTTAAGCATCTTTTGTAAATCCATATCTAATGCATCAGAAAATGGCTTCAATTTGTTTTTTCATGTATACAATCTGGTTACTCCTTACCACCTTCGGCAGTGTGACTCACTAGAACATACTTCAGTATTCAACTTCTTTAAATCATTTTTCCTTTCAAAAGGGTTTTATATATTTTTATATGTTTCTTCCTCTCACAGCTTATCCTAGTTCTCCCCACACAAGCCAAATTCATCTTCTTAGGATCTCTTTCCCCAACAAATAAACAAAAAACAAAAACAAAAAAACAAACAAACAACAATAAGACAAAACCTACTAAAATAAAACAAACAAAAATCCCTCCACCGAAAATGGAGTCCATTTTGTGTTAGCCACATACTCATGGACTTAGATCCTGCCCTGGGTTGTGTTTGATATACTCATTGACACTTATTTTAAGAAATTAATTTCTCCTTTCCCAGCTGATATCAAAAGCAAATACCATCTTGCTTTGGGATGGGACTTTTCTTTTTCCATCTGCTATTTTGTCTGTTTTTGAAGATGTTCTGGACTTGTGTGTGCTGTCACAGTCTCCATGAGTTCATGTGTACTCCAACCTATTAGATCAGGAAGATGTCTCCTTGTCGTCATCTACCACCTCTGGCTCTTAAAACTTGCTGCCTCCTCTTCTGCATAGACCCCTAAAACTTGCAGAAAGGGTTTTTGTGTGTTGGTTTTGTTTTATTTTGTTATGTTTTTCATCTTTTTATTAATTGGTTTACCTACTCAAGCCTTACTGACCACCAGTTAATAACTTACTAAAATTATTTCCCACATTACTACACCAGTAATTTTGTTGTACATTTCTGGTGTTATGCTTTCTCCACAATGCTGAGCTATGCTCTCAAACTGTGAACCAAAATAAATATTCCCCCCATTTTCATTTGCTTTTTAAAATACAATATTTTATTTATTTACTAGAGGAGGTCATGCCCATGCCATGCTATACTTTTGGAGATATGGACAACTAAAGATAGTTTTCAGGATTCAGTCCTTTCTTTCTAATGTGTAAGATTCCAGGGATACAAGTCAGATCATAGGACTTGAAAGCAAGCAAGCATTCTGGTTGAAATTTCTTGTCAAAGTTTGAGCTGCTTTTCTGCAGGTACTTTATCATGGTAATACAAAAAGTAAGTAATGTTGGCACCTTAAGTACTATGAGGGGGTCACTGCCACTCTCATCATTAAAGGGGAAAAAAGGAGCATAAAGAAAATCACTCAGAAGACACTGTAGATAGCTTTGTCAATATAACTGCTACTTTTGATAAAAAATTACATCATGAACTAGGACCTTACTTTCTCTTTTAATTTTTTTTTTATTTTTGAGATTATAACATAATAACAAGATGTCTTCTTTTCATCCCTCAAAACTCGCCTATATGTCGATCCCCATTCTCCTTGAAATGTATGGCCTCTTTTTACATTATATGTACATAATACATATAATGCAAATTTATATACACACACACGTGTGTGTGTACATATGGATGCAGTATCAATTATATATGTATATATGCATATACAATAACTATATATAATTTTATAAACATATACTGTTAAATATAACTTACTCAATCTCTCAAATGTTATTTGTATACATGTTTTCAGACTTGACATTTTTCATTGGAAAACAAATTGTTATATTCTTCTCTGGAGAGAACTTTTCTATTTCTAATCTTTACTCAACTGTTCTCTGTGCATGGTTGATGCTATGTGGACTTCTCCATTTAGTTTCACATGTTAACTGGTGTCAATATTGTTCAGCTCATGATAGGGTAGTTGTGTTGGTGAGACATTATGGATGTAGCTTCTGACAATACTAGGAGACATACTCACACACAAAATTGCCTGATACACTGGATTTTATGATTCTCTGTTCCGTCTTCCTCAGTGTTCCCTCAGCCTCAAGTGTGAGACTATTTTGTAGATGTATCATTTAGAACTGGTCTCCAGTACACTGCATATTGATTTGTTGTGGTTTGACATAATGGTCTGTTGCACAAAGAATGCCTTTGATGAGTTGGATTTATACCTCTTTGTGGGAAAAAGGTCAAATGTTTATAGATTGTTGATAGAGATCATGCTGGTTTAGTAAATGAGTAGTTGTAGATTCTCCTTTAATAGCCATGAATTTGTGCATAGAGTGTGAAAAATCCACATTAGCACCTACTATATTGGCCAGTCAATTAAGCCATAGCACCCAATCCCTTTTCCCTCAAAAAACAGGTGCTGAAGAAAGTATAACTTTATAGATTGCAAGCCAGTGAGGATACCTACCTGTACACTGTTAGAATTTTCCTCAACCTTTAGAGTGATTAAATCTCTCCAAACTAGCAGACAAACTAGCTGATATAGTTGTGTAGGCCTTTGATCCCAGGATTTGGGAGACAGAGTCAGATGGATCTCTGAAGTCTGGACCAACCTGGTTTGCGTAGTGAGTTCCAGGACGTCCTTGGATATATTCTAAAACTCTAATTCAAAAAAAAATAATGATAGAAAAAGAGGAAAGAGAGAAAGAAAGAAAGAAAGAAAGGAAGAAAGAAAGAAAGGAAGAAAGAAAGAAAGAAAGAAAGAAAGAAAGAAAGAAAGAAAGAAAGAAAGAAAGAAAGAAAGAGAGAAAGAGAAAGAGAAAGGAAGAAAGGAAGGAAGAAATGTAGCAGGAAGAAGGAAGGAGGGAAAGAAAACTCCAGAAGAAAAAAATAATCTAAAACTAGTTTCTGCCGATCATAGATATGGTTATCTCTATTCCATGACATCCAGCCACTGAACAACCATGAGCATAACAACAAATAGTAACAATAAGTTTTATAGCTGCTTAGTGACTTATTCTTCATGCATACTTATAGAGTCAGAACATGAGGCTAGCCATGGGATGGGATAAGTGAAATATTTATACCTCAAATGCTACATTTGACATTGTAGAATTCATTGCAATCAGCAGAGAAGAATACTGTCCTGTAGTGTCAAAGGCCTCTCCCCTAGAATTAACCAAAATCTGTTTTCCTCCCTTTTCTCCTTTTCTTTTGTTCTACTGGGAAATGAATTCAAAGACTGAAAAAGTATGCATCATGAAACCAGCTAGATGCCAGCCTAGCCATAAATCATGTGCAATTTTAAAATAGAGTTATGTAAATATTTATACTCAGGATAATTTTGAAAATGAGTGTTAGAAACAAATTCCAGCATTCAGGAGATGTGTATCTGATAAAGAGAAGGTATCCAGAGAAAATAAAAGGAAGTATCCTTCTTCACTTATTTCCATCCTTTCTTTTCTTTTGTTCTTTCCTTCCTTGTCTTTCTCCTTTACTCTGCCCCTCTTTCCTTCTATTCTTTCTTACTTTCATCTCTCCTTTCCCTTTTTTCCCTTTTTCTCTGCATTCTTCTTGTTTTTCCTTCCACTATTCATTCCTTCTTTCTTTCCTTCCTTCCCTCCATCCTGCCATAGTCCTTTATTTTTCCTTCCTTCTGTTAGGTAAATCAATAAACATAATTGTGTTTAATCTTCTTTGTGGGAGAAGAGGTTGTATGCCTACAAGTATAGAAGCTAAAGAAGACTGCCAGGTATTCCTCTGTATCACTCTGCCTTATTACTTTAATATGGGTCTTTCATGGAACCTGTGGCTAGACTGCCAGCCAGCAAGTCTTGACATTCATTCCACCGTAACTACTACTCTACACTAGGATTAAAGAGGCAAATCACCATGCCTAGTCCTTAAACTGGGTTTTTGGGATCCAAACTAAGGTCCTGATATTTGTGTGATGAGTACATTGCCAAGAAAGCCATCTCCTCAGCCATTAATTCTATTTAAAAGTGACCAATGTGATATAGTGTAAAAGAAGGACAGTCATATTGTTATACACAACCAAAGATAAGATGTAAGTAAAATGTAGATGATTAGTGCAGATAGTGCAGTGAAATAATATGGGGCACTTTAGATCTCCCAGGTACCAAACAATAAACAGCAAAACAAGAGTCACCGGTGTCTGATTTGTCTACAACTCCCTCAGTACTTAGAAAAGTGCTATCCTCAAAATCAATGCTAAATAAAAACATCCTGAATGTAAGGTACAAAGTGAACACATACCAAAGCACTATCCCTCGTATCTGAATATAATGTACATGTCTGTGCAAAACTTTGCATTTGTGGTTGTGTATTTGTATGGATTTATACTTCTATAATTCTTCCTGCTAAGATGAATTAAATCATTAAATTTAAAGGTAAGTATCTATATTTTTCATATTATACTGCAGGTACACCTTCATTCCTAAGAAGGGAACAAGAAAAATAATCTGGAAGTGCCTTTGCTCACATATCATCTACAAAAATTTAATGAGCATGCCTCAGTATTTAAAGCATGTGTCAAATGTCATATGGTGTATTTCTATTAATCTGTTTATTATTTTGTGTATATACATATGAATCTAGGCATGCATGCATGTGTTTGTGTGTGCGCATTGTTGTTGCCATTGTTATACACGTACTTGGTTAGAGATAAGAAAACAGCTTTGTGGAATCATTCCTCTCCTTTGACCTTTAATGGGCCAGAAAATTGAACTCAAGTCATTGTTCTTATGCAGAAAGCACATTTACTAAGTGAGTCATCTTGCTAGGTCCACATCAGAGCATGCTAATGCCACACAGATGCTTCTGATAACTGAATGTTACTGTGTAGAATCTCCACCTCAGGATTCTAAGCTTCAGTTAAAGCATAGTGTCAACCTTCCAATAAAGAATAAATTTCAGGAAACGTAATTCAGGGTTAAAGACAAACACTACCTCAGAGTAAAGGGCTGGAAAACAATTTTCCAGGCAAATTGTCCCAAGAAACAGGCTGGAGTGGAAACAGAAGGACCACTACTCAATTCATTCTGTGAGGCAACAGTTACACTGATACCAAAACCTCACAAAGACCCAACAGAGAAAGAAAATTTCAGACCAATTTTCCTTATGAATATTGATGCAAAAATACTCAATAAAATTCTTGCAAACTAAATCCAAAAATGATCATTCACCACGATCAAGTAGACTTTATGCAAGGGATGCAGGGATGGTACAATACTAGGAAATCCATCAATGTATATTCCACTACATAAACAAACTCAAAAAAAAAAAATCTAAACCACATAGTCATTTCATTAGATGCTAAAAAAGCATTTGACAAAATTCAACATCCCTTCATGATAAAAGTCTTGGAAAGTTCAGGAATTCAAGGCCTATACCTAAACGTAGTAAAAGCAATATACAAGAAATCAGTAGCCAATATCACACTAATGGAGAGAAACTTGAAGCAACCCCACTAAAATCAAGGACTAGACAAGGCTGCCCTCTCTCTCCCTACATATTCAATATAGTACTTGAAGTTCTAGCTAGAGCAATTCGACAACAAAAGGAGGTCCAAGAGATATAAATTGGAAAGGAAGAAGTCAAAATATCACTATTTGCAGATGATATGATTGTATATTTAAGTGACTCGAGAGAACTGCTACAGCTGATAAACAACTTAAGCAAAGTGAATAAATATAAAATTAACTCAAACAAATCAGTAGCCTTCCCATACTAGAAGGATAAACAGGCTGAGAAAGAAATTAGGAAAATGACACCCTTCACAATAGTCACAAACAATATAAAGTATCTTGGTGTGTTGCTAACCAAACAAGTAAAAGATCTGTAGGACAAGAACTTTAAGTCACTGAAGGAAGAATTTGAAGAAGACCTCAGAAGATGGAAAGATCTCTCATGCTCTTGGATTGGCAGGATTAATATAGTAAAAGTGGCCATCCTGATGAAATCAAACTACAGATTCAATGGAATTTCCATAAAAATTCCAATTCAATTCCTCATAGACTTAGAATGAGTAATTCTTAAATTCATTTGGAATAACAAAAATCCAAGGATAGCAAAAACTAATCTCAACAATAAAAGAACATCTGGGGAATCAGCATCCCTGACCTCAAACTGCACTACAGATCTTTAGTAATAAAAACTGCATGGTATTGGTACAGTGACAGGCAGGTAGATCAAGGGAATAGAATTGAAGATTCAGAAATGAATCCACACACTTATGGTCACTAGATCTTTGACAAAGGAGCTAAAAGCATCTAATGGAAAAAAGACAGCATTTTCCACAAAACGATGCTGTTTTAACTGGCGGTCAACATTTAGAAGAATGCAACTTGATCCATTCCTATTTCCCTGTACAAAGCTCAAGTCCAAGTAGGGTAAGGACCTCCACATAAAACCAGATACACTGAATCTAATAGAAGAGAAAATGGGGAAAAATCTTGAACACATAGGCACAGGGGAAAGTTCCTGAACAGAACACCAATGGCTTATGCTCTAAGATCAAGAATCAACAAATTGGACCCCAAGAAATTGCAAAGCTTCTGTAAGGCAAAGGACACAGTCAATAGGACGAAATGGCAATCAACAGATTGGGAATATATCTTTATCAATCCTACATCCAATAAGGGGCTTATATTCAATATATACAAAGAACTCAAGAAGTTAGACTCCAGAGAACCAAATAAACCTATCAAAAAATGGACAACAAAGCTAAACAGAGAATTCTCAAACTTGAAGGGCTGAGAATCACCTAAAGAAATGTTCAACATCCTTAGTCATCAGGAAAATGCAAATCAAAACAACCCTGAGATTCCATGTCACACCAGTCAGAATGGCTAAGATCAAAACTCAGCTGACAGCAAATGCTGGCAAGGATGTGGAGAAAGAGGAATACTCTTTTGTTGATGGTGGTATTGCATGCTGGTACAACCACTCTGGAAATCAGTTTGGCATACGCTCAGAAAAATGGACATAATACTACCTGAGGACCCACCTATACCACTCCTGGGCATATATCCAGAAGATGCTCCAACTTGTAATAAGGACACATGCTTCACTATATTTATAGCAGCCATATTTATAATAACCAGAAGCTGGAAACAACCCAGATGTCCCTCAACAGAGGAATGGATGCAGGAAATGTGGTACGTTTACACAATGG
This sequence comes from Uromys caudimaculatus, assembly GCA_028551405.1. NCBI lineage: Eukaryota > Metazoa > Chordata > Mammalia > Rodentia > Muridae > Uromys > Uromys caudimaculatus. The sequence continues at coordinate 71,644,211 of CM052711.1, read as the reverse complement.
AATACGACTCAGCTATTAAAAACAATGACTCTATGAAATTCGCAGGCAAATGGATGGAACTTGAAAATATCATCCTGAGTGAGGTAACTCAATCACAAAAGAACAAAAATGGTATGTACTCACTAATAAATGGATATTAGCCCAAAAGTTAGGAAGCCCAAAATCCAATTTGAAGCAACCATTGGGCTGAACATTGTGTCCCAGATGGAGGAGTTGGAGAAGGGGCTGAAGGAGATGAGGAAGTTTGCAGACCCATGGAGGGAGCAACAATGTCAAGTGGCCTGACCCCCCAGTGCTCCAGGAGACTGGACCACCAACCAAAGAATACACATGGAGGGACCCATGGTACTGGCCACATATGTGTCAGAGGATGGCCTTGTTGGCCCTCAGTGGGAGGAGAGGCCCTTGGGTCTGAGGGTGTTAGATGTCCCAGTATAGGGGAATGCCAAGGAGGGAAGTTGGGAATGGGTGTGTGGGTGGGTGGGAGAATACCCTCATAGAGGCAGGGGAAGGAGGGATATGGTGGGAGATTCCAAAGGGGAGACCTGGAAAAGGGAAAACATTTGAAATGTAAATTAAAATTAAAAAAAAAGAGAAGGATGAAGAGGAGGAGGAGGAGGAAGAGGAAGTCGTCTTGTGCTCAGGGATGTGATCTGACAAGAAACTTTTTACTGTATCATTCTGTGATGGAAAACAATAAGGAGGAAAGTGTGGGAAAGGGGATGAGGGGGCCAAACACATCCCCTAATAGAAGTGCCCTGGCAATGTTTAACTCACCTCTGTAACAATGTCATTAATCCATCCAGTAAGGCATTATTCAAGCTCATCTCTTAAGAGTCCAGTCTTTTAGCAGTGTTATGTTGGGGTAAATTCTAACAAGCAAACTTTAGGAGACATTCAAACCATAGTGTTTCCCATGGCAGAACACAATATAACTGATGAAACCAGAGAAGAAGAGAAAACACCAAAAGGAGTCATGGTGGTATACAGAAAGGAAAGACAGTGAAGACAAGTATTGAAGCATTGAAATTTAAGAGTACAGAATTTCTTTGCCCAGAAACTATATATGTGTGTGTGTGTGTGTGTGTGTGTGTGTGTGTGTGTGTGTGTGTGTGTATAAAATAAAAACAAGATAATCTTTCCAAATAAAAACAGAAAAAAGATAAATTTGGATAATCCCAAATGAAAGAATTTTGGGTAGTTTTATTAGGAGAGAGGAATGCTTTGTAAAAATAGTTCCTTACATTTGCCATTTTGCAAATTTCTTGGCAACTAGACATCTCTCAGCTAGACATCTTGTTTATTCTGGCCCTGGGCTTCCAAAATATTGTTATATTAGAAGACACTGAAGTGTAATAAATCCAGGCTACAGTGAAAAGCTAACTTTGTTAGCATGAGGACCAGAGTTTCACCCACAGTGCACATGTACAAAGTCATCATGTTTACATTCCTTTGTAATCCCAGCTCTAGGTGAAAAAGACAAGCACTTGGCCCTCTGGCTAGCAACAAGGTGAATCTCCAGGCTGATAAGAGCCACTCTTTCAGCTGTTAAAAAAAAAAAATAGATAGATGGAGCCTGAGAAATAACACATTAGATTGGCTTATGGGCTTTATACTCAAAATTACTCATATGGTTACTCACTCATTTCTTCACACGTATGCAGGAGAGAGAGAGAGAGAGAGAGAGAGAGAGAGAGAAAGAGAGAAAAAGAGAGAGAGAGAGAGAGAGAGAGAGAGAGAGAGAGAGAGAGAGAGAAAGAGATTGCAGGGTTGTGGGTCCCTCATCCACTCCACCACTCCACCATAGGGCTTGAGGGGGATGTGGGGATTTTCCTCTGCTTACCCCACACCTTCCCCTTAGATACATGGGTGTTAGGCTACAGGAAAGCCCCAGGACACAGCTCTGGGGTTGAGAAAGCAGTCTGAGGCGCAGAACAGTTGGATTTGGATCTGGAATTCCCAGCTTGTGAAAAGGACAGGGCCATGGGGTTCCCAGGCACTTGGGCACTCAGGTCCTGCTGGAAGTTGCAGAAGATCTGAGAACATAATCTGGGTCCACAGGCTGGATCTAGCCTGGGGTGTGGGAGGCTGAAGGGGACCTCTGGCTGATCCCAAGGGGCAGACTACTTGGCTTTATGGCAGTGGGCTTGGGCTTGGTGGAGGTGGCTGGGAGCACAGAGAGGCCTTCTGTGAGAGACTAGATGGTGGCTCTATAGGTAAAGGCCTTCTCTATGGCTCCCCTTGGCGGATCCTAATGAAAAGAGGTAGTACATGGTTTTAAGGCATTTATTGTCATGGTAGAAAGTGGATATGTAAAACCATACCTCACTTCTCAGGATGGGCCTGAGATTAAATACCTTTAGCAGGGAGGAATGTCTGGGAAGGGAAGCTTATTGGCGAAGCCCTTTAGGTATCTCATTAAAATGGAGATCTCTGACTTGAGCCTGATTACAGGTCACATCCTTTTCCTCATCTACATGTAGAGGTCTTGTGGCATTGTCCTTACATGAATGATCACTACAATCTATGGTGGGCTCCGGTTAGTGACAGGGTCCTGATTCTGGGGAGCAGGCAAAGCTCCTACAATCCCTTCAGTGTCTCAGAGGCTTCTAGCCTTAGCTCTACCGAGAACCAGGCTATCTTCCATAATCACACAAAAGAAGGGGGAGTGGATTTGCAACATAATGATATTCCTCAGACCTCAGAACACAGCTATTAATAGTCTGAGATATCTACAGCAGGACATTTAAATAGAGAGCCAGAGATTAAGCTCATGGCACTTTCAGAAATCATTCTTCAAGATGTTATGGCACTGCTCTGTCTGCCTCTATCAGGCCCACAATACAGGGAACATCTAGGAGGGCATAAAAAGAAACATCTAGGTTGAATCCCTCTCCCCATTCACCTTCCTGCTCTCCAGGAAAATCACAGCTGCCCTGAGCTAGCTTTGAGTTGCCTCTTTAAGCTCCATTGTCTAGCCCCTTTCTGCCAGCCTCTATAAAGCCCTCCAAACAAGTAACATCTGTTACAACAAGAACATCCAGTCCGGAGCTGCCCACCTGAGGCATGCTTCTTGGGGAACATCAAAATTAGGCTTGTTTTCCTGACACTTGTTACACCAGGAACATCTAATGCCAACCAGATGGCTAAAGACCAACATTTGAACATGAACATCAAAAGCCAGAGCAATATGGCACCTCCAAAGCAATGCTATCCTACAAAAACAAGATGTGGATATCCTGACACAACTGATGTACAAAAAAATGACCCTAAACCCAACCTTACCAAGATGATGTATGCCTTTAAAGAGGAAAGGAATATATCCCTCAAAGAAATACAGGGAACTACAATCAATCTGTTAAAGGTCTTTAAAGGGGAAACTACTAAATCCCTTAAAGAAAAACAGGAAAACACAATTAAACAGGTGAATGAAATTAATAAAACAGTTGACATGAAAATAGAAATAGAAACAATAAAGAAAACTTAATCTGAGGGAATACTGGAGATAGAAAACCAAGGTAAGAAAACAGGAACAACTGACACAAGCACCACAAACAGATTACTTGAGATGGAAGAAAGAATTGCAAGAGTAGAAGATACAATAGAAAAGATTGACACATCAGTCAAAGAAAGTATTAAATCTAAAAAAAATTCCTGACATAGTACATCCAGGAAATCTGAGAAACAATAAAAGACTTAACCTAAGAATAATAGGAATAGAAGGTGAATGTACGAGTTCCAAAGACCAGAAAATATTCCTACCAACATACAAGAAGCTTACAAAACACCAATCAGATTGGATTCCTCCAAAAATACTCCCAGCACATAATAATTAAATGTTGTATATGCAGGAAAAAAAAGAAAAAATATATTAAAAGCTGCAAAGAAAAAAGACCAAGTAACATACAAAAGCAGACAAGAATTATACCAGATGTCTCAAAGAGACTCTAAAAGCTAGAAGGACGCAGACAAATGTCTATATATCCTCCCAGAAATTACACATGCCAGTATAGACTATTATAGCAGACAAAACTCTCAGTCTCCATATATGGAGAAAGTTAAAACCAAATTGAAACAATATTTATACACAAATGTAGCCCTGCAGCAAATAATTGAAGGAAAATTCTAAACGTAGGAGGTTAATGATACAGAAGAAAATATAGGAAATAAGAAATTCCACAACACTGAAAACAAAATAAGGCAAAAATTTACAAGTAAACATACAAACACAGACATATATACTAAAAACATCAACATCAAAATAACAGGAATTAACAGTTATTGGTCACTAATATCTCTCAAAATTAATGCATTTAATTACTCAATAAAAAGACACTCACACAATAGGCTAACACAATAGATTTGAAAACAGGATATATCTTTCTGTTTCATTCAAAAAACACACCTCAGCAACAAAGATATTACCTCAGAATAAAGGGCAGGGAAAATGTTTTCACACAGTGGGACTCAAGAAGAAATTTGGAGTAGCCAACTTCTAATATCTAGTAAATCTAGATATCTAAAACTAAATATCTAATATCTTCTAATTCTAATATCTAGTAAAATAGGCTTTCAGCCAAAAAATATTCAAAGAAATGGGGGAAAGACACTCGATATATCAAAAGAAAAATTTATCAAGATGACAACTCAATTCTGAACATATATGCCCCAAACACAAGGGCACCCATATTTATAAAAGAAACATTGCTAAAGTCCTGTAACCTATAAGAAAGTAGAAACAGTCATTAAAAGTCTCCTAACCAAAAAAGTCCAGTGTCATATAGTTTTTGGCGGAATTCTACCAGAATTTCACAGAAATGCTAATGCCAGTACTGTGCAACTTATTCCAAAAATAGAAACAGAAGAGATATTGTGAATCTAATTCAATGAAGCCATGATCATGCTTGTACCTAAAGCACACAAAGATGCAACAAATAAAAAAAAAAACTTCAACCCAATTTCTCATATGAAAATTGATATAAAAAATATTTAATAAAATACTTGAAAACAGAATTCAAGGAAACATTAAAAGCGTCATTCACCATGATCAATTAGGATTCATCTCACAGATTCAGGAGTGTTTCAACATACAAATATTCATCAATGTAACCCATGATATGAAAAAGAAATGAATGAAAAAATCCACATGATCATTTTACTAGATGCTGACAAATCCATTGACAAAATTCAATACCCCTTCATGTTAAGAGTCTTGTAGGGATGGATCATCGTTATAATGTGCATACCTAAGCACAAAAAGAGCAATATACAGCAAGCTGACAACCAACATTAAATTAAATGGAGAGGAAATTAATGCAATTCCACTAAAATCAGTGTCTATGACAAGGCTGCCCATTCTCATTCTATAAATACTTAACATATTACTTGAAGTTTAAGCTAGTACCATAAAGGAACTTAAGGAAATCAATGGGATATAAATTAGAAAGGAAGAAATCAAGTATTGCTACTCACAAATAGTATTATAATATATATAAGTGACCCCAAAAATTCTATCAGAGAACTCCTATAGGTGATAAACACCTTCAGAAAAGTGGGTGGATATGAAATCAACAAAAAAAATTCAGTAGCCCACCTTTATACAAATAAAACATAGTATAAGAAAGAAGTTAGGAAAACAAACTCTTTACAATATACAAAAATAATATAAAATATTTTGGTGTAATTCTAACCAAGTAAGTGAAGGACCAGTACAACGAAACATTAAGTTCCTAAATAATGAAATTTAGGAAAGGATCAGAAGACATATAGACCCCCCTGCTCATCAATTAGTAGGCTTAATATAGTAAAAATTTCCATCTTAACAAAAGCAATCTAGTACTCAATTCAGTTCGCATCAAAATTCCAGTGAATTTCTTTTTATAGACTAGCAAACAACAATTCTCAACCTCAAGTGAAAAAGCTAAATATCCAAGATAGCTAAAATAGTCCTGAATACTAAAAGATCTTCTAGAGGTACTAACATCCCTTATTTCAAACTATACTACAGAGCAATAGTATTAAAAGCTACATGGTATTGGTATAGCAACACCCAGAAGGTCCAAGGAAATAGAATCAATGACCCTGAAAAAAACTCACATACTATGGTCACTTGATAATTGAGACAAAAGCTAAAGCCTAAAATGGAAAAATGAAAGCATCTTCAACAAATGTTGCTGATCTTACTGGATGTCTGCATGTAGAAGAATGCAAACAGATACACAGCTATCACTCTGCATAAAACTCAAGTAGACATAGATCAAAGACTCAAAACAAAACTAAACACACTTAATCTAATAGATGAGAAACTGGGAAACAGTCTTGAACTTCTTGGCATGGGGGACAAATTCCTGAACAGAACACTAATGTCTCAGGCACTAAGATGAACAATTAGGCCACTGAAGCAGGAGTGGGTGGAACACCCTCATAGAGTCAGGGGTGGGAAGAGAGGATAGGGGCATTGTGGAGGGGAAAGTAAGAAGGGGGATAGCATTTGAAATGCAAATAAATAAAGTAATTAATAAAAAATGAAAACAAATGAGACGCCATTAAACTGGGAAGCATTTGGAAGGATAAGGACAGCATCAATAGAACAAAGGGGCAGGCTATAGACTGAAATAAAGATCTTCACCATCTTACATTTAACAGAGGACTAATATCCATAATATATAGAGAACTCAAGAAATTAGAGATCAACAAACAAAATAATACAATTAAAAACTGAGGTAGATATCTGAATAGAAAATTCTCAACAGAGGACTATGGAACAGCTTAGAATCATTTACATGATCAACATCCTTAGTCTTCAGGGACATGCAAATCAAAATGACTCTGAGATTCCATCTTATATCTGTCAGAACAGGTAACAGAACATATGGGAGATGATGTGGAACAAGGGAAACACTCCTCCATTGCTGTTTTAGAAATACTTAGAAACTGAATTTGGAATTTTTTTAAAAATCTGGAATTGTTCTAGCACAAGACCAAGCTATACCACTCATGGACCTTTTTCCAAAAGATACTTCATTATATCACACAGACAATTTGATCAAGTATGTTCATAGCAGCTTTATTCATAATAGCCAGAAACTGGGAGCAATGTAGATCTCCCTCAACTGAAGAATGTTTGAATAAAATGTGGTAAATCTATACACTGCAACACTATTAAGCTATTAAAAAAATGAATGACATCATGAAAATTTCAGGAAAATGAATCAAAATTTTGAATATCATCCACAATGAGATAATGCAGACACAGAAAGACAAGTATAGTATGTACTCACTGGAAATTGGACATTAGTCATAAATGCATGATAACCATGCTATAATCTATGGACCCCAAAAAACTGAGTAATAAGGAGGGCTCAGGGAAGAATATGTGAATTTTACACAGGAGGATAAAAATAGTCATTGGAGTTTGATGGAGAGAGGGAACTGTGTAAGAAGGAGAGTGTATGGGGTCTCTGATCAGGTATTTGGGGAGTGGGGACTGGAGAAGACAAGAGGTATGAATGGAAATCTGTAATGGGCATCTCTGGGATTAGCTAAAGACCTGAATTAGACTAATATTCTAGTACTGGGATGGGAGAGGCTATGGGGAAACTTTATGTGTGATCCTATCTGAGATTCCTATCACAAGGGTTATAGAGACTGGACTGACAACCTCATATAGCCTCAATGACTTCCAGTGGAAGGAGGGGGAAATAAACCCACCCACAATACCTTCAACCTTAAATTTGTCCTGCCAACTACATGTTCATGGATAAAGTTGGAGCAGAGATTGAGGAAATGGCCAACCCATGACTGTCTCAACTTGAGACACATCTCATGGGAGAGAGCCAACCCCTGACACTGATAATGATATTCTGCTATGATTGCAGACAGGAACCTAGCATAACTGTCTCCTGACAAATATTCACCACAAAAAAATATTCTGAGTAAAGCAAATTAAGGAGAAAAAGAATGTCTCTGGCTCAGAATTAAAAGTTAGAGTCCATCCTTGATGTGGATTCAGTCTAACACTTGTATTATGTTAATTGGTGTCCCAAAATTGTATAAGAATTCACATGTAAGATGCTGAGGGTCCTTGTTTCCAGTTAGTTTTGATTGGTACATAAAGTTGTCTATGGCTGATGACTGGACAGAGAGACAAAGGTGGGACTTTAAGATTCAAGGAAGAAAGATTTAGATTTGCCACATCAGGAAAAGAGCAACAACCAGGCCTTAGAAGTATAGAAGAGCAGACAGTGTATATCAATCATATAAGAGCCTGCAAAGAGCACCATGAGTGTATTCCTCCCCTATTGGGTCTACAGAAACAAATATTAAATAAAGACTTTAGTAAGTAATAACTCAGGAATATTGGAGGGAAGGTTTTAGCCAGATGGAAGTTTGGGAGTGACTCAGTCTTGTACTCTTTAAGACATATTAAAATATAAAGCTGCATGCTTCATGCAGCAACCCAGATCACTGGGAAGTAAAGAATGGGCCGCCTGGTTGATTTGAACAGGGTTAATGGGCAACTGCAACACATCTATGTAGTAAGGTCATAACAAAAAGAATTTGGGATAGCTTTGCATCCACCGTAATGGACAAAGAATGTGTGTCTATACTTGGCTAAGGTTATCCTTCTTATGAAGCCAGGATCAAGTGCAAGGATACAGTAGCACTAAAAGTCAGAAAGTCTTTTGTCCATAATTACCCTAATAAAGATGACCTCCTACAGGCATGTACAGAGGCAGGTCTCCCAGGTGACTCCAATCCTCAAGTTGACAATTGATGATATTTCTCTCTCTTCCCTCCCCCTCTCTCTTTCTCTCTCTCTCTCTTTCTCTACCTATCTAAATCTATCTATATCTACATCTATATATATATGACTAAAAATTGGCTAAAAACTGTCAGTTTTCAAAACAATTAGGCAACTCAAATATTTTCATTTTATAATAACAATAACAGAAGAAATAAAATAACTGACATTATACCTTAAAATTTCAACGTTTGATTTTAATTGCTGTTTAGGTTCTCAGACAAATTTTAATCAAAAAATTAAAGATATGATACTGGGAAAAATGGCATACATTTGTAATCTTGGGACTCAAGAGATGGAGGCAGGAGAATCAGGAGTTTAAAATTACTTTTAGTTACATAGCAAGTTTGATGCCAACCAAGAATACATAAGACTGTCTAAAAATAAAAAAGACAGAAAGAATTAAATCAAATTTATTTATAGAAGTCTAAGCACAACAGATTTTAAATAATTGTATGAAAATTATTACAATATTAATTCCTTTACAAAAATTCACTAAAATGAATCTTATTATTTCAAGAACATTCTAGAACACCTAGGACACCTTTTCTGTTTTTTTTCTCCCTATAGTTGTATTTCTGTTGTTATATTTCTTCAGTACCTCAATGATAATTTACAGTTTCTCATTAAGATGTTGGAACGATGTCTTGGCGGTAATTACTTAAAGTAGAGAAACTGGCTTAAAATAAATTAGATTATAAACAAACCACTGGCCTCTGAACATAAAGCAGTTTACAAATTAGGTATGATTTTGTAGTGGACCACGAGATATAGACTTGCAAGTATACAATTGACAACCCTCTTATGATAGAAGTTCTGGAGGGGACTGCAGAACTATGGACTGCAGTCTGTGTTTTGGCTCAAAATGTCCTCATGGCTACAGAGCAATTAATGTGCAGTTGTACATAATAATTAAAGTATTTTAAATGTTTAACCATATGCTTGCACATCTGTGAAAATGTCTCTTAATGGCTGCCTTCTGTCTATTTATTCTCTACTACTTTTCTTGCACCAGCAAAAATTCTGCACCACCTCGCTCATTTGACCAATGTTGAAAATTTTATTCTCTGCCATTAGCTCATACAATTAGGGATAACTGATAACTTGGCTCATTTATTATTTAAGAATGAGAGCCTGAGGTGTGAGAGTACAGTACCTGCATGTGAAAGAATACACTCATTAGCATTTTAGTTCCAGTGTTCTATTTTAATTCAAGTGCAGCTTAGGTTGACCATGAAGAAAAATAGCAGTAATAGAATACACAAAATTATCACAAAATCACTATTGGTAGTTGTAAACTCCAAAGAGTCTCACTAAAAAGTTGTCAAGAATTCATGGTATAGTTTGCTAATATAGATAGATAGATAGATAGATAGATAGATAGATAGATAGATAGATAGATAGATAGATAGATAGATAGATAGATAGAGATAGAGAGCTGTTGTTGAAAAGGTAACAGCAGCTGTCTCACCTTTGAGAGGCCAAGAACCCAAAAGAGAATCAGGCTTTGAGCCTTGTCTGGTGTCAGTAGCCAAAATAACTCCAGAGTGGCTGGTTCCCAATGGAGATACCAACAAACTGCTTTTTTGCTTAGACCACAGAACTAGGTTGCTCAGCAGTCTGAATTTCAGAAAAACTGGATAGCCTCTAGTTTTTACTCTATGATGCAATTCTGGGAACTCTGGTTTTGATATCAGCAGCAAAAGTAGGATAAATTGATTTAAGGGCAAGAGAGAAAGCTGAGTGGGCAAAAGGTAATTATAATTTGACTTTTTTTTTTTTTTTTTTAAATCTGGATGTTACCAGAAAATGCTTCCCACAATGGGGGTGTTTTTTCCCACATCAACTATGCAATCAAGACAGCATGATTGTTGACATCCCTTACTTGGGTGATTCTAATCTATGGCAAGTTGACATTAAAACCAACAATTTCAAAGACGGTTGCTGTACAAACACGAAAATGTGAGTTCAAATCCACAGCTTCCTGAAAAGCTATACATGACTGTCTGTACTTTTACCTCCAGCACTGTCAGGGGCTAAGGTTAAATGGGAGCAAACCTAATAGTATGAGTTCAATCTTCCGAGACCCATGAGGTAGGAGGAGAGAACAGATTCCCCATGCATATTGTCTTTTGATCTTCACAAATGTACTGTGTAGGGCACTTCCCCACCCACATAATGCATACATACATACATACATACATACATACATACATACATACATACATACGTACATATACACAAATAAATACAAATAAATATTTTTGAGAAAGAAAATATTTTGGAGGTCTTATAGCATTTGCAAGAGAGATAAAATACTTAAGCACCCTGCTCCTTGTAACTCATGCCAAACATCTACATTTAATTAACTTCTGAGTGAAATGTATTCTTTACTAAGTCTTTCTAGACCTGTCTCTGTGTGATAAAACTGGAAATTATGTTTATCAGAACATAATGTTGTGCAGACATGGGCAAAAATTATACATTAATAAACTGAGGGACTTGGACTCTTCAGTTTTCTGGGGACACATAAAGTCGGAACTTAGCATGTTCTGCTTGTATCTCAAGGCTGATTGAATTCTTACATTATTCCCATGTTCTCTTAGTAAAGTTTTGTTTTTTTTTTTTTTTTTTTTTTTTAGAATTTTGTTAAATTAAGAGATTCTGCTTTGGATATTTTCAGGTTTATAGAAATTTGAACCATCTCTGTAACCTTGAAAACATATCTATTAATAGATTTAAATTGTATGTTTAAGATTTTAAACCATTCTATGGAGACATTTTTTGTGACTAGTGAGGTAGAGTTAGTAATAACTAGATTCATTCTTATTTCTTAACATAGAAGCTTACATTCATTCATTATATTTATCTTCTTTTTAAAGACGTTCATCATCTGCACCATGTGTACTGTAACCAATGGACTTAAAGTTTACCATAAGACTTTCTCCAAAAGAATGGCTTTTCTTGAGAGGTAGAAGGAGGTTAGAACACAGTCAGTAAATCGTTTCTCATGCAAGATTGAAGACACAACTGTGGGTTCTATGGGTACATTAATTTCTGGTTCTACGCTCCTTTTTTCCCCACAATTGACAAGTATTCAGCTATTAAAGCAACTTGGAATCAAGTGGTCAACTCTTTAGTCCTTTCTTCAGGTATATATAACCTAAAGAATATTTTATAAGTGTTCTGGCTGATTAACTCTCTATTTTTCTTTTTTATGATGCCACCTATTACTCATTGCAGCTGCTATCATTTTCATATGTGTGTGTGTGTATATATTTTATATATATATATATATAAAATAGCCAAATACCTTATAGCCTGTGGTAGTTAGCTTTACCAGATGCAAACAAAAATTCTCTGGGAAGATAATTCCCCAGGAAAGACTGTCTAGATCAAGTTTGCCTGCGGACATGTCTATTGAATTCGGAAGACTGAGCCCAATGTAGGTGGCAAAATTTCAGTGATCCTTAACAATATAAGAAAGGATAAATCAATTTTACCCTAATCAGAAAATCAAGTAAGCATACCTGCATTCATTTCTCTATGCTCATGTCTATGTACAAGCTATGGCTAGTTTTTTAAAGTTTTTGCCCTGACTTCACCTCAAAACTTGGTGTTTATTTTTAATTTTATTTAATTTTTATTTTTTATAGTTCAGATATTATCCCCTCCAGGTCCACCCTCTGACTGTCCCATATTCCATACCTCGTCCCCCTGTCTCCACCAGAATGTCCTCAATCCCCACCCCACCAGACCTCCCCACTCCCTGGGGCCTCCAGTCTCTTGAGGGTTAGGTTTATCTTCTCTCTGACTGAGTCCAGACACAGCAGTCCTCTGCTGTATATGTTTTAGGGGCTTCTTATCAGCTGGTCTACGCTGTCTGGTTGGTGACTAAGTGTCTGAGAGATCTGGGTGTCCAGGTTAGTTAAAACTGCTGGTACTACTAAAGAGTTGTTCTCCTCTCATTTTCCAGCTTTTCCCTAATTCAACCACAGGGCTCATCAGCTTCTGTTCATTGGTTGGGTGTAAATATATGCATCTGACTCTTTTAGCTGCTTGTTGGGTCTTTTGGAGGGTAGTCATAATAGGCCCCTTTTGTGAGCACAAAATAGCTTCAGTAATACTGTCAGGCCTTGTGGCCTCCCCTTGAACTGGATCCCAATTTGGGCCTGTTGCTGGACCTCCTTTTCTTCAGGGTCTTCTCCATTTTTGTCCCTGCATTTCTTTCAGACAGGAACAATTATGGGTCAGAGTTTTTGACCGTTGGATGGCAATCCCATCCCTTACTTGATGTCCTGTCTTGCTTCTGGAGGATGTCTCTGCAAGTTCCTGCTTCCCACTGGAGGGTATTAAATCTAAGGTACCTCCATTTGAGTCCTGAAAGTCTCTCACCTCTCAGGTTTGTGATACATTTTGGAGGGTCCACCCCCCCCACCTCTTGAGGTTGTCTGTTTCCATTCTTTCTGCTGGCCTTCAGGGCTTCAGTCCTGTTACACACTGGGCCCTCCCTCCATGTTCCATTCCAGACCTCTGGAACAACCCAGAAATTTCCCCCTCACACATCTCTAATTTCCATTGTCTATCCCCTACTCTCTCTACAACTGATCATACCCCAGCAGCCCTGCTCCCTTCTCAATCCCCTCCTAAAACAATTTTACTTCCCCTTCTAGGTGAGTTTCAAGCACCCTCATTTGTGCCTTCCTTCTGGTTTAGCTTTTTTGGGTCAGTGGAGTGTAGCATGGGCATCCTGTACGTTATGGCTAATATTACTTATAAGTGAGTATATACCCTGCATGTCCTTCTGGCTCTGAGTTTCTTCATTTGGGATATTTTCTAGTTCCATCCATTTGCCTGAAAAATTTATGAAGTCCTTGTTTTTAATAGCTGAGTAGCATTCCATTGTATAAATTAACCATATTTTCTTTATCCATTCTTCAGCTGAGGGACATCTAGCTTGTTTCCATTTCCTTGCCATTATGAATAAAGCACTATGAAATCAGGTGAGCAAGTGTCCTTAAGGAATGGTTGAATATATTTTGCGTATATGCCCAGGACTGGTGTAGGTGGTTCTTAAAGTAAAACTATTTCTAATTTTTTGAGGAATTGCCCAATTTATTTTCAGAATGGTTTTATAAGTATGCACTCCCACCAGAAATGTAAAAGTTTTCCTCTTGTTCAACTTTCTTGCCAACATGTACTTCCCTTGAGTTTTTTATCTTAGTCATTCTCATGGGTGTAAGATGGTATCTTAGTGTCTTTTTGACTTGCATTTCTCTGAAGACTAAGGAATTTGAATATTTTAAAAACTGTTTCTTGGCAATTCCATATTCCCCTGTTGAGAATTCTCTGCTTACCTCTGCACACCATTTTTAACTGGGTTATTTGTGTTGTTTCTGTCAAACTTCTTGAGTTCTTAATATATTTTGGATATTAGCCCTCTGTCAGATGTAGGGTTGGTGAAAAATTTTTCCCAATCTGTTGGCTATTGTTTTGTCCTATTAATGGTGTCCTTAACTTAAAGAAGCTTTTGAATTTGATGATGTCCAGTCTATTTATTGTTGATCTTAGTGCCTGAGCCATTAGTATTTTCTTCAGGAAGTTGTGTCCTGTATCAATGACTTCATGGCTATTCCCTACTTTCTTTTCTCTTAGATTTATGTTTTTCTCAATGTGATAAATATAGATCTATTAACATTCTTCTACATGGAAACATCTGGTTAGATCAGCACCGTTTTCTGAAGATATTCTTCTTTTCCATTGAATAATTTTGATAGTTTTGGCATCTTTGTCAAAAATCAAGCGTCCATAGGTAAGTAGAATTATTTGTGGGTCTTGAATTCTGTCTTCGGGGTTTGAAGTTCTAATTACACAGCTCTTTCACTTGCTTGGTTAGAGGCACACCAAGATATTTTGTATATTTTGTGGCTATTGTAAAAAGTATCATCTCCTTAATTTCCTTCTCAGCACTTTTGTCATTTCTGTAAAGGAGGGCTACTGACATTGTTGAGTTAATTTTGTATCCAGACACTTTGCTGAAGGTATTTATCCTTTAGTAAAAGTAAGTGTTCTCTGGTGGAAATGCTGGGGTTACTTATTTTTACTATCATAACATCAATAAATAGGGATACTTTGACTTCTTCCTTTCCAATTTGTATCCCCTTGATTTTATTTAGTTATCTTACCGCTCCAGCTAAAAATTCAAGTACAATACTGAAAAGATAGGGACAGAGTGGGCAGACTTGTCTTATTCTTGATTTTAATGAAATTTCTTTAATTTTGTATCCACTTAATTTGAGGTAGACTATTAGGTTGCTGAATATTACAGGTATTATGTTTTGGTATATGCCTTGTATCTATGAACTCTCTAAGAGTTTTATCATGATGACTTGTTGGATTTTGTCAAAAGCTTTTTCAGTATCTAATGACATAATCATGAGTGTTTTGTTTTCCTTCAGTTTTTTTTACATGGTGGATTGTGTTGATGGGTTTCCATTATTGAACCAGCCATGCATCTGTGGGATGAAGCCTACTTGATCATGGTGGAGGATATTTTTGATGTGTTCTTAGATTTGGGTTAAGAGTATTTTACTGTGTATTTTGACATCAATGTTTATAAGAGAAATTGGTCTGAAATTCTCTTTCTTTGTTGAGTCATTGTGTGGTGGAGGTATCAGAGTAACTGTGCCCTCATGGAATGAGTTTGGCAGTGATCCTTCTGCTTTTATCTTGTTGAATTTCTCAAAGACTAACTCTTGGTTTCACTGATTGTTTGTATTGTTCTCTGTTTCTAATTAATTAATTTCAACCCTGAGTTTGATTATTTCCTGCCTTCTACTCCTTTTGCGTGCTTTTCCTTTTTTATTCCCTGGAGCTTTCAGATGTACTTTGTGAAGGTAGTTATTAATATAAACTTGTCTCTTAGTTTGGCTTTCATTGTGTTCCATAGCCTTTGATATGTTGTCCCTTGATTTTCATTGAATTCTAGGAAGTCTTAATTTTGTTTATTTTATTTCTTCTGTAACCCAGTGTAAATTCAGCAGAGGACTGTTCAGTGTCCATGAGTATATAGATTTTCTGGTTGTTGTTGTTAGTGAAGTCCAGCTTCAATTTATGGTGATATGATAAATTACATGGTGTTATTTCAGTATCCTTATATATTATTAAAGCATTCTTTGTGAGTGATTATACAGTTAACTTTGGCAAAGGTTCTAAGAAGTGTTAAGAAGAAGCTATATTCTTTTATGTTCAGGTGAAATGTTCTATAGTTACCTGTAAGCTCCATTTGATTCTTATCCTCCATTACATTCAGTATTTCTCTGCTTAGTTTTTGTCTAGATGACCTGTCCACTGGTAAGATTGGGTTGTTGGAGTCTCCCATTATTAATGTGTAAGTTTCAATGTGTGATTTAAGTTTTATGATGCTTTATTTTAACAACTTGGTGTGCTTTTTTGATTGGGGCATAGATGTTGAGAATTGAAGCATCCTCTTTGTTTGTTTTTGAGTATGAAGTGTCCTTCCCCATTTCCTATCAATAATGTTGATTGAAAGTCTATTGTATCAGATATAACTGCTACTAAAGCTTGTTTCTTTGGTCTATTTGCTTAGAAAACGATTTTCTGGTCTGTCACTCTGAGATAATGGCTATCTTTGTTACTGAGATGTTTCTTGTATACAGCTAAATGATGGATTCTGCTTAAACATTCATTCTGTTAACCCTTGTCTTGTTATTCGTAAATTGAGTCCATTAATGTTGAGACAAAGTCATAATCAATGATTGTTAATTCTTATTATTATGATATTGGTAGTTTCTCTCTCTCTCTCTCTCTCTCTCTCTCTCTCTCTCTCTCTCTCTCTCTCTGTGTGTTTCTTCTTTTGGCTCAATTATGTGAAATTATTTGTTGTGTTTTCTTGAGTGTAGTTAGCTTGCTGTTTTGGAATTTTCATTCTAGTATTCTCTGTAGGGCTACTTTGATGGAAATATATTGTTTAAATTTGGTTTTGTCATGGAATATACTGGTTTCTCCATCTATGTAATTGAAAGCTTTGCTGGTTATAGTAGTCTAGACTGACAACTATGGTCCCTTATGGCTTGCAAGACCACTGTTGAAGCCCTTCTTGAGTTTAGAGTTTCTGTTGAGAATTCAGATGTAATTCTGATATTTCTCCCTATATATATTAGTAGGCTTTTTCCCTTGCAGTTTTCAATATTATTTTTCTGTTCTGCACATATAATGTTTTAATTATTATGCAATAGGAGTATTTTCTTTTCTTTTCCAATCTGTTTGGTGTTCTGTAAGCTTCTTGAATGTTTATAGGCATCTTACAGATAGGTGAGAGAAGTTTTCTTCTATGAATTTGTTGAAGATGTTTTCTAGGTCTTTGAGCTAGGAATCTCTTCCTTCTTCTGTTATTCTTAGGGTTGTTATTTTCATAATGCCCCAAATTTTCTGGATGGGTTGTAACATGAAGTTTTAAGATTTTCATTTTCTTTGTAAATTGGTATCTTGTAAGCCTGAGATTTTATCTTCCATCTCTTGTATTCTGTTGGTGATGCTCATGTTTATACTTCCTCTTGACTTTCCTAGAATTTCCACTTCCAGGATGCCTCAGTTTTAGTTTTCCTTATTGTTTCTATTTCTGTCTTCAGGTCCTGGGCAATGTTATTCATATCCCTCATCTCTTTGAATGGATATTCCTACATTTTTTTAAGGGATTTATTAATTTTCTCTTTTAAGGTCTCTATCATCTTTATAAGATTGTCTTCTTGTGCTTCAGTTTCATTAGCATATACAGGACTTGCTGTGGCAAGATAGCTGAGCTTTGGTGGTACAGTATTGCCCTGGTCTTGTTGGTTGGTTTTGTTATTATGGTGTCATTTATGTAATTTTTCCCCAGCTCTTGTTGGCTGGATGATCCTGATGACATCATTACATTTCAGGAAAGTAGAGTGCCAATGAGCATCCTCAGTTTGGATAGTGGATCCTGAGATATGTGGTTGTTAAGAGTGGTGAAAGTATTTTTTGGTTGGTGGTCCAGCCTCCAGAAGGACCAGGGGGTCGGGCCAGTTGACACTGTTGCTCCCTCCATGGAACTGCAAACTCCCTTAGCTCCTTCAGTCCCTTCTCCAAATCCTCCATCTGGGATATCACTCTCAGTCCAGCAGTTACTGTAAAGTGAAACTTGGGTATTCTGAACTTTTGGGCTAATATCCACTTAATCAGTGAGTACATACCATGTTCATTCTTTTGTGACTGAGTTACCTCGCTTGGGATGATATTTTCAGGTTCCATCCATTTGCCTGCAAATTTCATTAAATCATTGTCTTTAATAGCTGAGTAGTACTCCATTGTGTAAATATACCACATTTTCTGTATCCATTCCTCTGCTGAGGGACATCTGGGTTGTTTTCAGCTTATGGCTATTATAAATACACATCAAGGGACCTATGGTTCAGACAACATATGTGGCAGAGGAGGGCCTTGTTGGTCACCAGAGGGAGGAGAGGCCCCTGGGACTGAGGGTGTTAGAGGCCCCAGTAAAGGGGAATGTCAAGGTGGGAATAGGGGAGTGGGTGGGCGGGTAGGTGAGAGGTAGAATACCCTCATAGAGGTGGGAGAGGGGGAGGGAACAGGGTATTTCCAAAGAGGAGACCTGGAAAGGGGGAAACATTGGAAATGTAAATAAAGTATCAATCAATAAATAAATAATAAAAAAAAAAACGAGTGGTGAAAGTATAAGGAAGACATCAGAAAAAAATTTATCCTTTAATAGAGAAAAAAATAGGATGCCATATATCAGGCATTGACTGGAACAGGGGCAAATTTAGATCCTAAAGCACATTAAGGATATCAAAAGAAAGTTTGGTGGTTATCTTAAACCGTGTTATTATTGCCTGGAGGAAGTTCCTCTCTTCTGGGTCACAAACTTTGGCTTTGGTGGACATCCCTCTACAGCTCAATACAGCTTTCCAGACAGCCCTCTACTCCAGACAGCTGTCTTGCTTGAAAAATTTCTAAGAACTCTCTAGATAGCGCAATAGCACATCACCTGCAAACCAAATGCTCAGTCTTATTTACATATCAATTCAATCTCAGGTTCTGCTCTGAATAAGCATCCCCTGACCCCAGCCCCTTGATTCTTAAAAAAGACAGCAAGTGTGTTATTTTTTCCTATTTTTTTTCTTAAAATTGCAAATGAAATCAAAATCTCTCTGCCCTTGTAAGCACAAACAATAAAGTTACTTGAGTCAGACCTTGCCCAGAGATCACCACTCCCTACATCTCTTTATCTCCTTCCTTAGTATCATTCTGACAAGCAGGCTCATAGTGCAGATGCCTCTGCTCTTATAGGTTCCTGTAGTTCCTTATACAATTCATATTGCATCTTTATATTCTGCATAGATGAGAAATTATATATTTTCACTCATATTTATATAGTCTCTTCCCAAGAATTAAAGGTTTTGTCAAAGGTTCCGGCATTAAATATTTTGCTGAGACATTAAGTATATACCCTTACCTTCGTGACTCATGCTGTCTTTGTAAGGCATTTCCTTTGTATGGTTAGTACCATTATCAACCTTAAAGGCTCCAGAATCACCATGGAAACAAACTTCTGGATGTTTTTGTGATAGAGTTTGAAAATAAGGTCTTTTGAGACAGAAAAACGTTCCATAACTGGTTGGTACCATTTCCATGGGATGTAGTCCAGGTGGTAAATGCTTGCTATGCAAGCAGGAGGACCTAAGCTTGATCCAAAAAAAGTGTAAAAGCTGCTATAAATCCAACACTGGGTAGACAGAGATATGCAGATCCCATAGGCTCACTAGTCAACCAGTCTTGTCTGATTGGTGAGTGTAGGTCTGAAGAGACGCAGGAAGCCTGCCTCTACTCCTTCCCTTTGCCTTGTATCTGGTGAGGAACTCTCCTTACTGGATGTGATTGACCCCATTTGAAATTATGTATGGTATCCCTGCCCCTATCATACCTAACCTCCAGTCAGCAGTTATTGATATATATATCAATTTGGTGGTTTCTCAGAAGATTGGAAATAATTCTGCCTCAAAACCTAACTATAATATTTCTGGGCATATACTCAAAAGATATTCCAGCATCCTACAAGGACACTTGCTCAACTATGTTCATAGCAGGTTTATTCATAATAGACAGAAACAACCTAGATGTCTCTGAACTAAAGAATGGATACAGAACATGTGGTATATTTACATAACAGAATACAACTCAGCCATTAAAAACAAGGAAATCATTAATTTTACAGGCAGATGGGTGAAATTAGAAAATATGATCCCTAATCAGTTAACCCATACTCTAAATAACATGCATGATATGTACACACTTTTAAGTGGATATTAGCCATAAAGTACAATATAATCATACTATAATCTACAGAACAAAAGAAGCAAAATGACAAGGAGGGCACAAGAAGGAAATCTGAATCTTTCTTAGAAGGGAAAAGAAACTAGATATTGGAGATTGATGGTATGAGAGAGCTGGATGGAAGAAGGGCTGAAAAGGGGAGTGAGGGAGGAGATCATATGTAGGGAGAGCAGAGGTGAGAGAAGGGGTTTCACCATGATGTGGGAATCCATATCTAGAAGTGCCAAATAATCTAGGATAGGGAGAAGCCCCAAAAGTCTGAATGGGCAACTCTAGCCAAGATTATATCAGGGGGTATATGGATCTTGTAGTGGCCACTTCCTATAGCCAAGCAGGACTCCCAGTGTTAGAATAAGGGCAGCCTTTGACCCAAAATGTGTCCTACATACAATAAGTGCAGGGATAAAGATAGAGCAGAGACCAAGTGAATGAGCAACCAATGCCTGCCCCAAATTAAGACCTATCCAATTGTAAGAACCAAAACCTGGCACTATTAGTGATTCTCTGTTATGCTTGCAGACAGGAACCTAGTACAACTTTCCTCTGAGAGGCTCCACCAACCAACCAATGGAAAGAGATTCAGAGAACCACATGCAAACATATACAGCTCAAAGAGTCTTACAGAAGAGTTGTAAGAAGAATTGAGGCACTTGAAGAGGACAGGGACTCCACTAGAAGACCAACATTGCAAACTAACTTGGACTCTTGCGGCCTCCAAGAGATGTAATCATCAACCAAAGCATAAGCACAGACTGGACCCCTGCACATAACTAGCAGATGAGCAACTTGGTCTTCATGTGAGTCCCTCAAACAACTGGACCAGGGGCTGTCAATGAGCCTTTTGCCTGCCTGCCTGCCTGCCTGTCTGCAGATTCTAAATGGACTGCCTCATATTGCCTCAGTGGGAGAGGACATGCCTAGTCCCTCCGCAACTTGTTGCATCAGGAATGGTGTATGTGGGATGTTTGATACCCAGAGGAGGGGTTTCTCCTCCTCAAAATAGAAGGGGAAAAGAGAATGGGGAGAGGCTGCAGAGGCTCTAAGGGAAAAAGTGACTCTAGCTGAGATTCCTAGTATTGGGGTATATGGATCCTGAAGTGGCCACTTCCTGTAGCCAGACAAGCCTCTCAGCGTAAGGATAAGGACAGACACCAACCCACAAAGCCTTTGACACAAAATGTATGATAGGCTACTCAGAGAAGAAGGGATGATAATTGGGTTGTAAAGGGAGTAAATGAATTAATTTGGTTAGAGAAAGAGAGAGAAAGAGAGAGAGAGAGAGACAGAGAGACAGAGAGACAGAGACAGAGAGAGAGACAGACAGACACAGACACAAACACAGATAGATACAGAAGGAAAGAAGTATGACTGTGGACAGCCATGATTTGGCTTCTAACTAGAACAGGAGGAGAGGTGGGGCATCGTGATGGTACCTGAGCAAGTGCCCTTTATTTTCCTAAATAAGCTTCTTTGGTAGAGACAAACAGTTGTTATGGTCAATGCAACGGGAGTTCTGAATGGAAAGAACATTCATTTCCAAAAGAGAATGATTGGTTGTGATTCTTAAAAGCGTTTGAGTGAGTAGACAAGTTTCGTATCACATGACCAGCCATTGTGTAGCCAACTTGTCTGGTGTCAGATTAAGGGTGACGTTGTAACTCAAGGTTGGCTTGATGCTGCTTTAATGCACCTATCCCTAAATACCATGTTAAAACAAAAGGCAGTACTCAGAAATTAATAGTATCTTTATACATAATAGCAAATAGTTTAAAAATATCTGGATGTCCTTGAAAGTATCAATAAATTAGACACCTATGCAATGTGATATTAATCAGCAAAAATAAAAAATTGAGTCCCGAGACACACATGGGTAAATTAGTTCAATCTCTGAGTAGTGTGTTGAATTTTTAAAATTTTTGCCTAAAACCATATTTTCTACAAGGAATAAATCTGCAGTGTTTAGATTTACAACTAATATCTACTCCTAACAGTGTACCAATTGCACTAAGAAATAAGGGGTAAAGATTGAGAAAGAAATGTATACTTAGTATTGAAAATGAGATAAAATCCCATGATCATATTGCCCTGGTTGAAGAATTGTAACAATTATTTACAAGATGTTAGACATTGTCTTTAAAGCAATATAATATGCATTAATATCCCTTCCATTGTATAACTGTAAAGTAGTGGTAGATTCAGTCAGCAAAGATTCATAGATCTGAGAGAGGACTAAAGGAGCAAAATTAGAAACTAGGAACTACTATTAGAATTATAAGTGTCATGGGTCTTTGGTACAGCTGATTCTACAAAGTCAGGCTGAGCTATTTATTGTCAATGTGATAATTACAGAGATAAGTGATAGTGGGGTGCAAAAAGGGGAGACTTACTAAACTAACTGTGACGACACTAGAAAGAGGAAAAAAGAGGCTCATTTGCCTTCACCATCTCCTAAGTCCAACTACAAGGTCATTATATAGAGTTTGGAATTAAATGTAAAAGAAGTAGAATAAACAATTAAGCTGTCCTGGTCACAGGGTGATCCTAGCCAACAACTGTCATGTCATTGTCTATCACCAGTTTGCCTAATGGAGTGGCCTGAAAAGTTATCAGAATGCTGTTAAAGGTCTGACTCAATGCTCAGTGTCCTGAACAAATGCTATTGCACTTTGGTGTTAACATATCTTACTCGTTTGAAATACTTTATGGTGCATGCCATTTTACAAACTCCATGCTGCTCCATTGTCTCAGGCTGCATTCTCTTGGCTTAGCTCCAGTATCTTGCTGCTGCCAGCCTATGCTACCTCCTTCCAAGGAGCTCCCTACCCTTCATGGTGAG
The DNA here is from genome assembly GCA_028551405.1 of Uromys caudimaculatus. Classification (NCBI taxonomy): domain Eukaryota; kingdom Metazoa; phylum Chordata; class Mammalia; order Rodentia; family Muridae; genus Uromys; species Uromys caudimaculatus. The sequence goes on along the minus strand of CM052711.1, from coordinate 71,621,175 downwards.
CTTCACTAAGCCACCAGCTGACTTTCTTAAGAATTCTAGAAACTGTTGTTCACGATCCACTGGTTGCCTGCTTTTTCCTCCTACCCTCAAAGCACCACAGATAGAAAAAACTAGACAGTTTTAATATTTTTAAACTAGCCAGATAACTCAGTGGCTTGGTGAGGAATTTCCTGACCTAAATTTTAGAAACCAACACTTTCCATCCTCCTTGCCCTCCTCCCATGATGGAGGCTACAAATTATAGGTACCCTGAGACCTACATGTCCTCTTTCTAGTCCCCATCTCTTCTTCCTGGGACCCAGAAGTCCCACCTTTTAACCTTTGCCCAGTGATTAGATTCTGTTCTTTTTATTGACACAATCAAGAACCAATTAGAGAATCAATACCTCCCTGTACAACTTTTCTGTATCATCAGTATTTCAAAAGCTGCAGACCTTGAAATCATAGTTATATGTCCCAGCTTTCTCTTGAATTACCCAGTTGAAACCTTTCCTGATATAATAGAAACCTAACTGACCACACTTAATTAAATTCTTTACCCTATTTGTCTAGTTTTCTCTGCCAATAAAATATTATTTTTAGAGAAAACAGAAAGTAGTGCATGAGGTAGGGGATGCTGCACAGAAAGACCTAGAGACATATAGGAAGCCCAAATGAAGGCAAAAGCAGCCATTTGTATCTCCCACCCCAGAGATATCCACGAGTCCTTTTATGATGCTCTAACATAAAGGAGGTAGCTACTGTGATTGCTTGCTTCATTTTTGTTTGTTTGTATGTCAAATCTTGATTAGGCAAAGGCTATACTATTATATCAAATATAACATTACAAAAATCATAATACATAATGAACAAAGTACTGTAGTTATTGGTTAAAGCAGTGGCCATATTAGAGAATTTAGAACTCAATAAATACTTATAACTTACAGTGTGTAATTTGTCTATAGGAAATTGTAGGGAATTTTTAAAAATAGATCTTGATAGTATAATATTCAAATAAATGTAAATTTACACATTAATTACTTTACCATACCAATTGTTTAGTGGATTGAATGTCACCCCTGAGTTTTAAACAGTATAATTCTTAGAATTAGAATGTTAAGCAAAAGAAATAATAACTTATCACCATCAATCATTATTGCATAAGTATGAACAAAGGTCCTTACATTCTTCTAGGCATTTAACTAAGTCCTGATAGAATCATGCTACGAATAAAAAATCTTTGAATATGGTAGAAAAAGTGGGGGCATGCTGGCAAGAGAGACAGTCCTAGGCTACTGTACCCCTGAGCTTATGTACAATGCTGTGACTGAAGCCTGGAGGTCCCAACACCCACAGTCAGAAATACAAATTAGTAGAGGAAATAGTTTCATTTAGTGAAGAGCCTTGGATTGAGAATCAAGAGAATGAAGAGGTCAGCTCAGAGCCATGGGAAAATTCCACCAGACCCCCAAGCATGTAGGCACCCCTTCCCTCCTGGAAGAGACAGGTTAGAGAGCATGTAGACTGGAAGGGAGTGGCTAATTAAACCCCTACTACCTCATTCCCTAAAGATCAATCAGTTTAAAGGATGCAATGTTCCACCAATCATACTGTGCCTAATTGCTGATGCTCTATTCTGCCCCTGGAAACTGTATAAAAACTCACCAAAGGGGCTTCCAGGGGTCGCCAACTCTCCTTTGGATACCAAAAGACCCCAGTGGACTGGAACAATAAATTCTTCTTGCTTTTGCATTGATCCTCTGCTCTATGTTGTTCATTGGGGGGAAGGGGGAGGGGCGGTGTCTCAGGTAGTTAAGGCTTGATGGAGACTGACAAGGACAGTGAGGAGGATTTTCTTTTTGAATAAAAAGATTACTAAATTGTTTTATAACCACATAGTTAGACAGACAGATAGTAGCATGATCAGGGCTCTGAGGATAATCCCAGCCCAGAAGGCTGAGAAAAAACTTAAGATAATGGAATTGTCATGGATTTCCTAACAGTAGGCAGGGAGTAAATGTAGTCACCAGTAGCACTTCATGACAACTGTGTTTGGGGATAATGAAAAACCTAGCTATGTAGGGAGTCTGTTAGGAAGTTATAATGTCTCTGGTTGGCAATCAGTTGGTGTCATGTCAAATACTATGGACAGAGGAAGAGAAAGTTGTGGTATCATAGCCTGAGCTGCAGTCTATCTGGATTCTAACATTTAAGTTGCAGCATGGGAAAATGTGGTAGAGACTTAGAGAAAATCACTTCCAACTTTTTAAAGGTGAAGATATGTTTATGAGATTTTGTGAAGAGATAGGTGAAAGATTCCAGAGGTTGAAATAGTTGATTGCTGTACCTAGATATCTCTCTCTCTCTCTCTCTCTCTCTCTCTCTCTCTCTCTCTCTCTCTCTCTCTCTCTCACACACACACACACACACACACACACACATATTCTGTGAAGGCTTTATAGGGCAAGAACTTGTTTTTCTTCTTTGAGGCCACTGTGTTTGTATCCTTGCTAATACACTAATTTTGCAAGAGAAAAACAAATGGTGTTTGAGAAAATGAAGAGGAAATATCAGTGAAAGCCTCTCCTTAGACCTCAGAAAACTATGTGAAATGTATAGCCTGTTATAGAAATCAAATAGAGAAGAAGGTCGAGTTGACATAGCTGAGGAATGCCAGAGCTCAGCAAATGCTGGCAAGGGCTATGAATTCCTTGTAAGACACAACTATATCTCTATAAATTCACTCTTATTTTCTTTGCATAAATTTTATTCTGTTTTGTTACAAGGCTTAATGATGAAGTTGGTGTAGGAAGACATAGGCTATTTGGGATAGAGATGCTAGGAAATATATAATGGGGGCCCTGACTTCATTAGACATACTCCATCATACTTAAGAATAACTGTTCTTTCTCTTCAGCTGTGAGTTCTGCACTACACATTCCTATCTCAAAGTAATATATGTGAAGAATAAGAGATGTTGAAAGTAAAAAAGATATCCTGTGTAAAAAAGTTACCATCATACTATACTCAATCATGTTTATTATTATATTTATTCTACCATATTTTTAATTATTGCTAATTTCTGTGTTTAATTTGTCAATTAAATATCACATTGAATAATACAGGTTTTAAAATAAAAACATATATACAATGTTGTGTACTATTTGCATTTTCAAACATCCCCTAGGGCTTTAGACTATACTTCTCCTGATTGCAAGGTAGTAAGACTAATACTGGATAATTGCACAGTTAAATATTTATAAGTATGGATACAAAATAAAAGATCAATTAGACGTTGGTATTGTGTGTGGACATAAAGCACAAGGCAATATCAGTGTCTGCATGTAGGAATATTGATCTAGTATTGAGGGAGACTGGCCAATGGCTCTTTCGCACATGTTTCTGTTTAGGTCAAACTGTTCTATCATTTAGTTTTCATTCTGGATAATTTTATTCACTTGAAAACCTACCCACTGTCCTATACTTCGAGAACTGTATGTTTACCTTTTATTTTAGTGCTTTAAAATTATAATTAAATCACATTGTCTATTGGTATTAATAAGTTGGTAAAGAGATCAAATTTTCAAGCTCAAAGCCCTAGAAAACATTTTTAACAAAATCACAGAGGAAATATTCATAACCTAAAGGAGGACATTCCAATAAAGGAACAAGAATCTTATACAACACCAAGTTCTTCAGACCAGAAAAGAAAGTCTCTGCATCGCACAATAATCAAAACATTAGATATACAGAACTAAGAATCTTAAATGCTTCAAGGGAAAAAGACCAAGTAACATATGAAGGATGACCTATGAGAATTGCACCTGGCTCCTCAATGAAGTCTGGAAGCCAGAAGGGTCTGGGCAGATGTCCTGAGGATGCTACTAGATGACAGATAGAAGCCAGGGCTACGATAAAGTTGAATTTAAGCATATTATATCCACAAATCTAGCCATTCAGAAGGTACAAGAGTGAAAACTCCAATCCAAGGAGATTCATCACACCCATGACAACACAGGAAATAAATAAGCTCATCCTAGCAAATATGAAGGGAGGCTCACTCTCTTTCTCTTTCTCTCTCTATCTCTCTGTGTCTATCTGTCTCTCCCTGTATCTCTTTCTCTCTTTCTGTCTGTTTCTCTCTGTCTCTGTGTCTCTGTCTCTGTCTCTGTCTCTCTCTCTTTGTCTCCACCATCTACACAAAAAATGAATTAGCAATCATTGGTATTTGGTATATTTTAGTATGAATGGTTTCAATTCCCCAATAAAAGGTCATAGGCTAAGATGTGAAAACACTTCCATCCTTCTGCTCCATATAAGGAGCAGAGCCTCAAGATCAAAAATAGATATTACCTCAGAGTTAAAGTTTGAAAAAGATTTTCCAAGCAAATGCATATAAGGAACAAGCTAGAGTGGCTTTTATGTTTTTTTTTTTTTTTTTTTTTTTTTTTTGATATTTTATTTACATTTCCGATGATTCCCCTTTTCTTTAGAAACCCCGTGTCCCCTCCCCCTCCCCGCCTCTGTGAGGGAATTCCTCCTCCCACCTACCCGCCCACCCATTCCCATATTCCCACCTTGACATTCCCTTTTACTGGTGCCCCTAGCACCCTCAGGCCCAAA
>CM052711.1:71596779-71616073 GCA_028551405.1 Uromys caudimaculatus | reverse complement strand
AAATATGGCGGCTATGAACATAGTGGAGCATGTGTCTTTATTACATGTTGGAGCATCTTCTGGGTATATGCCCAGGAGAGGTATAGCTGGCTCCTCAGGTAGTATTATGTCCATTTTTCTGAGGGTCCGCCAAACTGATTTCCAAAACCCTCAGTCACCTGGGTACGGGGAAAAGTTCCTGAACAGAACACCAGTGGCTTATGCTCTAAGATCAAGAATAGACAAATGGGACCTCATGAAATTGCACAGCTTCTGTAAGGCAAAGGACACTGTCAATAGGACAAAAGGGCAACCAAGAGATTGGGAAAAGATCTTAACCAATCCTATGTCTGATAGAGGGCTAATATCCAATATATACAAAGAACTCAAGAAGTTAGACTCCAAAAAACCAAATAACCCCATCAAAAAATGGGGAACAGAGCTAAACAGAGAATTCTCAACTGAGGAAATTTGCAGGGCTGAGAAGCACCTAAAGAAATGCTCAACATGCCTCTTCCTTTCCTTACCTGAAAATTACTAGGATGTGCACGTGTAGTCACTTTATATTACTTCAGAAATAGTAAATGCTATTATTATCTAAGTTTCTGAGTGACAGCCCCAGACTCAATACTAAATTTATATCATCTGATGAATATTTGATATCAGAATTATAAATATATTGCTATTTGGAATTAGAATAACAGGCTTTTAAAAGTGGAAACACTAATATGATTTAGCCTACTTAATTGTATCTTGTTCCTGATGAGGCAAACAGGTTTGAGAGCTGATGGACTGAAGCCTACTGCTATTCTTAGTTTTATCTGACATCTGTGCTTTTTACATGTATGTAGAATACAGACAGAAATTAGATACAGCCTCTAATAGAAGTCAGAATAGAGACTTTATTTCAAGATGAAAATTTCTAACTCACATGACAATTAAAGTAGTAATACTTTCATTGCTGCTATTTTCTAAAGACTTCGTGAGCTTAAATTCACATTCAAAATTAAATCCATAAATGAATATTTCGCAAAACTGAAGATTTTATAACTACTTTATTTAAAGGAAATTATTATAATTTGTAATTTTATGAATGATATAAAACAGCAGAACTAATCTTTAGGAAGCTATTAGTACAGGTCAACAGAGGTTGCTTAGCAACTTGGGAGTACGGAGATGGATGCACAAGTCATGAATGAATGAACCATGTGATAGCAGGGTGTTATTCATAGTGTATAGATTGACTTGTACTTCTACTGCAAAAAATCCCTATAAAAGTTACCCTTTTCTCTTTGCTACTAGTTGTAAGTCTGGTACTCCTGTGCTGACAGAGCAAAAAAGTTATGAAATTATTGTCCGGTTTAATCTCAACCAGAAGAGGAGTATAAAAATCAAATAAAGAAAACTGCCTGAGAACATGCCCACATTAAGTAGGTATGAGGGAAAAAGCCACAAAAACAGTAAGTCCTTTGATATCAGTCGACCTCTGTCATGATTATCTCATGTCAGTTGTATTATCAAAGGAATTATAGATGTTTTATGTATCAGTTTAGCATTTTATACGTGGATATATTTATTACCATGCATAGTACAGTTATTCATGACTTCATTAAATATTTAGCAGTTAATTACCTTTAATTTTGTTCTTTAATCTGAAGGACATCTTAGAGAAATAAATGTTTACTGAAAAAACCAAACTTCTATTACAGTAGAGGTTTTTGTTGGTGTTGATGTTGTTGTTTGTTTTTGTTTTCCTAAAAAGAGTTTGTGTGCACTAGGTATCCTGATTAACAGAATGGATAGCTAAGTATATTCTGAAAGAAATAAGTGATTCTGTGAAACTTTTATGCACCTTTTTTCTTTCAGTGGTTTCCATTACCCAGGTTTAACCAGATTCTAAAACTATAATACAATATAAGGGTTTTATGGTAATTGATTATGCTTACGATTTACTTATGTTACATTGAAATTCCAGTTTCTCCTACTTCCTCTCCTGCCAGTCCTCGCTGTCAACTCCCTCAAGCCCAATCCACCTCTTCTTCTCAGAAAAGAGGAGACCTCCTATGGATATCAACCAGCTTTCGCATAACATATTCCAGTAAGACAAGGAACATCTTTCTCTATTATATCCCAGTTATGGAGAAGAAATACAAAGGCAGCCAATGTAGTAGCAGATACAGCCTCTCCTGATTAAGTATTTCATGTGATGATCTATATGTATAACTATTACATATGTGTGGGTGGCCTAGATCCATCCCATGAATGTTCTTTGGTTATTAATTCAGTCTCTCTAAGCTCCTATGAACTTAGGTTATTTGATTCTGTAGGTTTTCTTGTGGCAGCTTGACTCTTCTAGCTCTTTAATACTTCCTCCCCTCTTCCACAGAATTCTCCAAGCTCCAGTTAATATTTGGCTGTGAGTGTCTGCATTAGTTTCCATCAGTTGTTGGGTGAAAACTCTCTGATGACAATTATGCTAGGTTCCTGTATGAAAGTATAGCAGAAAACTATTATTAGTAGTAGTAGTGTAAGAGGTGGGATTCCTCTCACAGCATTAGTCTCAAGATGGGCTATTGGTTGATCCTTCATTGAGAAGATAGAAAGGTCTCCTATGCTCATGGATCAGTAGTATTTACATAGTAAAACTGGCCATCCTACCAAAAGCAACCCATAGATTCAATGACATACCCATCAAAATATGAAACACAATTATTTAAAGGCATTGAAGAACAATATCCAATTTCATATGTGAAAACAAAAAACCCAGGATTTCTAAAACAATCATGGTATTTTGATCCCCAATTTCAATCTGTACTAGAGAGCAATAGTAAAAAAAAAAAAAAAAAAAAAAAAAAAAAAAAAAAAAAAAAAAAAAAAAAAAAAAAAAAAAAAAAAAAAAAAAAAAAAAAAAAAAAAAAAAAAAAAAAACATGGATGGTACTTTCATAAAAACAGACAGGTTGATTAAAGTAAGAAAATCAAAGAGTCATCTATATTTATCACCCTGAACAAAGCTCAAGTCCAAGTGGATTGAAGACCTCGACCTAAAACCAGATACATTGGATAGACAAGAAAGTGGGGAGATAGCCTTCGAGGCTTTGGCACAAGAGACAACATCCTGAACAGAACAACAACAGCTCAGGCACTATGGTCAGTGATTAATAAATGCCCCCTCATGAAATCAAATGCTTTGTGGTGCAAAATACATTGTCAAAAGAAAAAAAAGCAGTATATGGAATATGAAAAGGTTTCACCTTTTTTTCCTAGTAAGAGAGCCTGAACTAGAAAGAGTACATCTAGTTAATTTTTCTTAGAATATGGTTATATCACTTTTTGATACTATTACTTGTAACATATAACATATAAGGTATGTAGCACGTAACTATAAAAAAAAAAAAATCCACTCTTTGACTGGCTTTGGGGAGCACCAAGCAGAGGTCTGCCCTGGTTCCTGCCCATGGTTAGCTGCTGCAGACCACTGGCACTTCCCAAGCCTATGGAAACCGGCTGCAGCTTGCTCTGATCCCCTAGACCTGTAAAATGAAAACTCCAGAGATTACCAGCCAGATTTATAACAGTAAATCTTCCACCCCAAAATGCCCGCACAAATAACACCACACTCAATTGACATTAATTCAAGCTGCGCACCTAGATCAGACAAATGTGTCCTACATTACTCAATTATCTATCAAATCCCAGATAATTATGGCTCCTAGGATCACATAATTCTGGCTCATCATCCTCTTCCTCAGGTTCGATGTCTCTGTCTCTCCATCTTTCTCTATCCCCTCTCTAAAACTCTCAGGTCCAGCCACTCCTTCCACCGTCCAATCACAGGCTCTACTCTTATTTGACTAATTAAGATTTCACCTGACCTCACATGAGTACAGGCACCATTTTGAGGGGGCAGAAAAAACAGACAGCAATCCACAACAACTAAACTTTGACATGGAATTTAAAATAGGAAAAACAGCATAAAGTATGAAAAGTGATATATTATCAGTAGTTTTCAACATCTATCAGATACCTCTGGATGAGTCCTTCATATAAAAAGGAGTCTAGCGCATTTCTAAGAATATAACTATAATTTTTAAAATATATGACATTGTAAGAGTCTCAAATTTTTCATTTTATCTGCCATGATCTTTTGTTTCTTTTACTTGAGGAAATAAATGTGCTACCATCCAACACATGCATTTAGAACTATAATCCTTATTTCAACTTCCTTGAAGACATAGATCCACTCATGGCTGAGGATACAGTTTTGTGAAGTCACCTAATTTATGGAGGTTACAAACACCAAACAGAAAATTTGAAAACAGCCAGTAAGAAGAGAGACATGTCAATTATGTAGAGCAGGAAGATATGTCATCATGAATTTAAGGGTCCCTTAGTTATATTGAGACTGAACGATCCTAAGTTATATAGTGAGTCTGAAATAGGCTAACACCTTATCTCATAAACAATTAAAAACAAAAAAGAAGGAAAAGGAAGGGAAGGGAAGAGAAGAGAATGGGAAAAATGGGATGGGAAGAAAGGGAAAGGGAATGGAAAGAAAGAGAAGGGAAAATGGAAAGGTGAGGAGAAGAAAAAAGAGGAGAGGAGAGAAGAGGAGAGGAGAGGAGAGGAGAGGAGAGGAGAGGAGAGGAGAGGAGAGGAGAGGAGAGGAGAGGAGAGGAGAGGGGAGGGGAGGGGAGGGGGAGGAGAGGGGAGGAGAAGGGAGGGGAGGAGAGGAGAGGGGAAGAGAGGGGAGGAGTGAGCAGGGTATTAGGGGGTGGGGAGAAAAAAACAGAAAGAAAAGGGAAGGGAAGGAAAGCAGAGGGGAGGGAAGGGAAAGGTAGGGAAGGGAAGAGAAAGGAAAGGAAGGGAGGGGAAGAAGCTTTTCCTCTTGACTGGTGATTTAGTTTGACCTAACTCTTCTATCTATTTCCGTGACAATGCATATTTGCTATGAATCTGACTATCACATGAAACTGGAGAACTCTGAACATGTAAGTGTGAGACATTGAAGTCAGGTCCTCTGGGTAAAAATGGGACTACTATTTAGTGAATGATGCTGTGAAGGGGACTGGGGAAAGAGTATGTGACTGTTCTGTGATAGTTCTTATCCATGCATGAGAATCCATGCCTATTTAAGGAAAATACAAGTGGAAAGTCTAAAACACTATTTCTGGTTGTGTCTATTCTTCCAGAAATCTATTACTTTTTGCTAAGAGGAAACTAATTTTCCCACCATATACTCAGTTTAATGGTTGGCATTTGGGACTTGAATTAAGTATCTTTGAATATATCATAGTAGAAACAAAATATTTACCCAGGAGCTTCTTGGAATATTTGTTATACATATTAGCTTGTTTAATATTTGAAACAATGCTATGAAGTAAGTCCTTTTGTTGCACATAAGGTAGAAAATGTCTGCATTTTGCCCAAATTCCTAGTGCTAAAAATGGTCTCTTTCGCTCTTTGACGAGGATGTTTTATCATCTCTTAAATGTATATAGATGTGATTCTCTCCTTACCCCATCAACAGTATCAAATGAGACAAGTTTGGATGATACTTTGAAAGTTTGACTAACCCAGGTTTCCTAATCATGAATGGAAGCTTGCAGGATTTCCTCTGGGGTTATTATAGCATTTAAAGTTTATAAAGCTCTTATTTCATGATTGTTCAATAATTATAAATACCTGGAAAATGTATGTACCATGTATATTTGAGTATCTAATATGTCCCAGCTACTGAGCAAGATGTGTCTGGGGGAGGAAGCAGAGCCAGAGGTAGAATCTCTCTTAGGTCCTTCTAGAATGACCTGAGGAAAAGCTTGTAGATAGACCTTTCAACAGTTATTTAGATGAGGTGCTAGGCAGTGACATTTGTACTAACAAATTCATTTATTGGTTTTCTTTATGAACAATATAATTAAAGACCCGTGTGAGTTCTCAGTGAGTTCACATAAGCAGGTAAGAGTCAGATCTTTATTTCTACGAGCTACTGTCAGTTGCACCTTGTATCAGTCCCAGTACTTCCCATGTTTAGGGCTTTCCTCAATTATTCAGTGCTGCCTTGGCCCCAGGATCATGATTCTGAAAATAGCCATCATCTAGTGATTGGTAAAAGTACAGTATCTAGAAATGATATTGAGGATTAATGCAAAATAATTCTAAAATTGCAGTACTTAAACTAGCCTTCTCCATTGACCCCTGGGTTAGCATTTTAGATAATATCATCTTCTTCCCAAGCCTTTTCCAGAAACCTGGTTCACAATAACCACTGTGTATTGAAGTTTCTTTTCAACATGTGCTATTAAAGAAGCCATCTTGAGGCATGCAGCTTCCAATCTTCTGTAAAAATAGCTATGATGGAAAAGTAGTAGGCTATTAACATGCATTGAGTCTTTATGGTGTCAGTAGTCTGGAGTTTTAGACCACATACCTGCTATCCTCCGTTTCATAACATAATAGCAATTTCTACCACAGCAGCTTAGATGCATGGAGGTGTTAGTACAATGATTAACCATCAGGATTCCCCCCACTGCTCTTTTTATGTGGTGTATTTCTGTGTTCACACTGATATTTGAATGAATATGGATGTGCATGCCTATGTTTGTGTGTGTGTGTGTGTGTGTGTGTGTGTGTGTGTGTGTGTGTAAGTTGTTATTACAGCTGGAGTTCACAGATTCTTCAAGACTGTTTCTGTCTCCAAAGTGCATCACAATCCCTGGCTTCTTTTGTGGGTTCTGGGGTACTCAGGTTATCATGTTGGCATGGCAAGTACTTTGTTGACTGAATTCTTCAGCTCTTGTGCTTTTACTATTTCTCAGAATTGTTTTCTACTTATAGCATTTTAAAAATATTCCAGTGGCTGCATATTTAAATGGAATTTGCACATCTAAATTTGCATTATTTGTTGCAGAATACATTGTTTCTTGTTTTAATTAATTTTATATTTAACTCTCATGAGCAATGTCACACACTTCAGTTTTTGTCATTTTCCAAGTTGCATATTTAAATGTTGGTATCAACTTAGTCTCCAAATATCATATTCAATATACATGTGATACCTGGTCTCTGGAGAACACAGACTTTGAATTTTTACTACAAATTGTATTGATTTTTGTGTTTTCTCTTCACCATTATACTTTTCTTTTTAACCATAAAGAGTCCATTAACATCATCAGAAATAGATGCAAAAAGATGTCTTCTTGGGGAAATGGTGCCTTAGTGCTGTCATAATTTCAACTTTCACTGTCATAACTTTCCAGCACTCTGTCTTCAAAGCTCTCCCATGACATGTAAACCATTCGCTCAATGAACATTTGTCTTCTGAACTTGAGAAATCCTTTTACTGAACATTCTAATGTGTATCTCAACACCTCTTGATTCCAGATCTTGTTACAATTTTTTAAATATTCTCCAAATCTAAGCACCTGATTCTGGATGTAGCCTAGATATACCAAGAATTCATGTGGGATAGCCATGTGCAGGAAAAGACCAAGTACAGGCTATCAAAATCTGCTCAGAGGATTCCTCAAGCATGCTTTAAAGAAAGTGGAAATGCAGTTTCTGGAATTGTCTTTAAAAATATGTTCATTCATTCATTCATTCATTCATTCATTTAATGTATATGAATACACTGTTGCTGTCCTCAGACTCACCACAAAAGAGCATCAGCTCCCATTACAGATGTTTCAGATCTACCATGTGATTGCTGAGAATTGAAATCAAGATTTCTACAAGAACAGACAGTGCTTTTAACTGCTGAACCATCTGTCCAGGCCCCAGATTTACTTATTTTTTTAATAGAACATATACATGTATATTATCCTGTAACTACTTTTTTCTTAATTTTACTGCTATGGGCATTATCCACTATCAACTTGGTTAGATTTAGAATCACCATAGAACTATGGCTCCAGAGTAAATATAAAGAAGAAAGTAACTAGAGCAACAGGATGTCTACATGTCTGCTCCTTGATAGTCCATGCAAAATGATCAGCTGCCTCACACACCTTCTAGAAAAAAGAAGGAGGAGGAGGAGGAGGAGGAGGAGGAGGAGAACGAGGAGGAGAAAGAAAGAGAGAGAGAGAGAGAGAGAGAGAGAGAGAGAGAGAGAGAGAGAGAGAGAGAGACTATATTTTACCAACGGCATAAATTTGAACTCAGGTTCTCATGCTGTCACAGCAATACTTTACCCACTGAGTCATCTCCCCAGATGGATTTATTTTTAGTAAGCAGATACTCAGCCTCTCAAAAGAGCTATCTCTTTGTCTAATATAAATTGAAGCATCTATTAAATGCTTACAATCATTTCATCATTATTCACATTTTTTTACTGATTCTCCTCTCTGCTTTTTCAATCTCATGTCCTCATTGGTTCAATGAGACCATTTTAATTGTGGCTACTATATTAAAGAACAGTTACTAAATTGTGGTTCCCTAAGGTCCAGGGATGGTTAGAAGCAAATTAGAATCAGAGTTGAGATGTAGAATAAGCTTGCTATGTTTTGAAGTCACAGTCTTCATCTCCACATGTAGCAGAATAAGAATTGATGTTTCTGACTGAAAAAAAAAAAAAACAAAAAACACTGCCACACTTACTTATTCAAGAATCCTCAAAATTATTTATGAAAAATGAAAATAAATATTATTTAATATTGAAGTATTCATTTACTTATACATTTTACATTTATTTATCTGTTTGGAAGAGAAACGCATATGCCACTGCATGTCTGTGGAAGTCAAAGGACAGCTGGTAAAAATCATTTCTCTTCTTCCATTTTGTGGATCTGAGGCTTAAGCTCAGGTGTACAGACTTGGTAGCAAGTGCCTTTATGTGTTGAACAATCTAGAAGGCTGTAATTTACTTTATAAAATTGAAAGTATATTTTGAAAACAGTAGTTTTATAAATGTCTAATGTCTACTCAAGAGGAAGCATGTAAAAGAAAAAACTTTTACCGCAAATTAAGTAACCTTGAGCTTATGTCTCCAAACTGCTGAAACTGGTTTAGAACTAGGCACAAATAAGAGGAAATGATGAGGAAATACATTTTTGTCTCCAGTAATCTTGTGTCTTGAGTGCGAAGTGCAGTCTTTCTAGAATGAATTTCTGCAACTCTTCCTATATTCAGAAGGAGGGAATCCTTTATCTGTAGCTCAAAGGATAAGTCTCTGTTCCTTCTATGAGTACAGACTAAAAGGAGTCAATTAATTCAGAAGCTGGGTAAATAATTGTGCACACATTTTATAAACCCTGTGAATAATATTGTACTCAGTGTCACTTACAATGATACTGCTGACATAGTGTTGCTAGAGGATGCATATTAGTTTTGTGTTAAACTGTTGTAGCTTATTCCCGTGATATGCCTGGCTCAGCTGCCTGCTGTAACTTAGACCAACAGTGACAGAAAATCTAAATCATGTAAATAGCATTAAACAGTATTGACTGAATTGGAATATGTATTTTGAGTGGAATACTTGCCAACAACTGTAATTGGAACTTTAAAGCACTGTTGTATTCTTTATGAGAGGATAAGGTATTCAAACTATTTTATGACTGAAGAAAACTCTTTGTTATCAAAGAGAATTAATGAAATAACTTAGCAGTCAGTAAGTAAAATTATTTCCTCTGTATGGATATCAATCCATACTTCACATTGGACTCTACCAGTGAGTGTGTGTGTGTGTGTGTGTGTGTGTTGGACAATGATGAAGTGAATTAAATGGAAAATTATCATGTTATTTAAACAGTCACTGAAGAAAAGTGCTTAAGCTAGGATAGTTGTCAGAGACAAGTTATATTTCTAGATTCACTTGAGTTCTAGTTCAGAGCCTTAGAGAAATGCCTTTGTGTGTCCTGCATCATTTTCCTTTATCTTGACAAAGGAAGAGAGCAATTCATCTCATGATTTCACAGAGTTTTGGTCAAGTCAAAATATATGATACTGATTCTAAATCATAAACTTACCATTGGAGGACTGTGAAAGGCATCCTGGTTTCTGGTTGAGCTAATGTTTGAAACCTTGGTGACCCAGCAGGGTATAAACCAGCAGGGGATGACCCTGCAAGGGACAGTAGGCATTTTGCCATGTTCCTGGGTCCCAGGTTCCTGACATAAGGCCATAGCCCTCCATAATTTTGTGGCCATCAGTCACATAAGGGCAATGCCCCAAGCCCCCCACAGGTAGAGGATGTGACTTGACCACAGGTCTCTTAGCCTCAAGACAGATCTCCATTAATGAGGTACCTAAAACCTGGAGGCTTAGCCAATAAACTCCCCTTCCCAGACCCTCTTCACTGCAAAAGGTATTTAACCTCAGGCCCACCCTGAGAAAGTGGGGTACATTTTTACTCATCACCACTCTACATCATGACAATAAATTTCTTAAAACCATAGACTGCCTCTTTTCATCAGGATCCACTGTGAGGAGCAATGGAGAAGGCCTTTATCTAAAGAGCTGGGCACCTGATCTCCCGTGGAAAGCCTCTCAGTGCTCCCAGCCTTGACAACCATGCCAGCTGCAGGCCTACAAGCCAAGGACTCCTCCCTGCAGGACCCAGCTGGAGCTCCCTCCTCTTTTCCCCTTTGGCTTCACCTTATATCCAGCCTATGGACTCCCACCCCAATCCCAGCACTTCTGTGGCACTCAGTGGCAACTGTGTGCGCAAAAGCCTGAGAACCAGGCTGCAGGTCTGGGGATCCCCAGCTAACTCCAGCTGCCCCCAGAACCTCAGACAGTGGTCCCCCACCCTGGAGCAGTACCCTGCAGCTTCTCACAGCCTGACACCCAACCAACGGCAAAGTGGGGTGAGCATGGTCAAACTTCCCGAGTCCCACCTCCCTGAACAGACCTAGCCCTGGAGTGGACTCTGGAAATACCATTAACCCAACAATTGGCAAGTCTTAGCTTACTTGAGACCCCTGAGTGAACACAGTGGAGTCGGTGATCAATGCAACAGCCAGAGGAATTTATTAGTCCAATGCATTGGGGTTGAGGTCCTCCAGAACCTGAAGGAGAGGTCATGACCCCAGGCAGCCCATTAAGCTGGTCTTTAAACAGTTTTGAGAGCAACACCCATTAGGCACAATGTGATTGGCAGAAAAGTGTAACTTTTAAACTTATTGGTCCTTAGGGAATGAGGTGGCCAGGACTCCCCTTGTCTGTAGGTGGCCAACAGTTGGTCTGCCCTGCGGAATGTGTCTATATGCTCTGGGCACATCCCCTACCCGCAGGTGGCTGGTTGTTCAGTCTCTCACCTGTGGTTTGAGAAACGTAATTAGCCTCATTCTTCAGGATGGGAGAAGTGCCTCTGAGCTCTGTGACTTTACTCTTCTAGGAGGGGAGGGGTCTGGTGGAATTTTCCAAAGGCCCTGAACTGACTTCTTCATTCCTTCCCTTTTCTTGTGCATGCTTCAATCCTGAAACTATTGTTGATAGTTATGCAGCTCATATCTCTGGTTCCCTATATTTAGTGCTTGGTATCTTTGTCTCAGGACCATCAACTGTACTGTACCTATGCAATCTTTAATAAAAGCAACTGAGTGATTTAAAATGTAAGGGCCAAAGATCAGGAGCAGGAACAAAATTATCAGGGTTCCTAACAATGCAGAAATCAAGGTAGTAAACCAAGGGGAGCTGTTAAAACAAGACTCGAACCATCCTTGGGCTTGTTTCCTTTCTCTGTTTCTCTTGGCTATTCCCTCTCGTACTTTTGCCATAGAATCTTTAACCACCCCACTGGTCGAGGTAAAAACAACACTCTTCTCTTAGGGCTGCGTTAAGCCCTCCCTGATGTAAAATGAGTAAATCTAGACCATGATGGTTCTGTAGGACTACTTCAGTGAGGGAGGTTAGGACTACTCTTGAAGGTAGATGATTGATTCTTCGATCCTCTCTATGACTAAGTCTATGGCAGCCCTGAGCCTTGTTAGCTTTTGCCTTGTAGTACCAGGGAAGAAGTTCCTGTCACTACCCTTGCTGCACTTAGCCCCATAAGAGAGAACCCATCAAGGCAGTGATGGGCTCTCATTTGGCATGATAGTTCCCATCCCATCTATTTAACATTTCTTCATAAGGGTGGTAAACCAGCCTGAGCACTAACTGAACTATTATACAAAAATCTCCAGATATATTGAGGACACCAAGGTGCACACAGGGGGTGAGCCCAGTCAAGCAAGACCCAGTCTCACATAGGATGATATATGAAGCAGTCTGGGTAGGGGAATATGAGGTATTGCAAAGAGACTGGTGAGAGGAGGGGACATGGACCAGGCAGAGCCCCAGGCCTATCACTACCTGTAGGGAGAGTCCTACACCCGACTTCTAGGCCCATCAGCAGGAGGAGGACTTATTAGGCTAATATTGGGGGAAGCAAAGGCAACCTTTCATAATACGGGGGAGCTATGTCATAGCAAAGCCAGCAAGAGCAAATCACCTCGGGCCTGGATTCATTGAATACCAGGAAGGTCTTACTGATAAGTTCAGTCAGTGGGGCCAGTTCTGAGGGACCAGGAGGGGGTGTCTCCTGGATATTGGGGGTCATGACAGTAGTTGACCCCACCTGGGTTGGTGCTGGGGACTTGGGTAGCTTATGAGGAACACCCACAACCTCTTTATTTGGTCCCACAGGGACAGTAGGGGCTTCTATTTTGAGTTTAATGGTAAAAAAATTCCATTATGGTATCCTTCCTGGTATAGTCTGAGGCCCCATGTCCTACCCTTTAGCTATCTATCCTTGGTCTATTTCCCTTTCTGGGTAAACTGCCCAGTGATTGGGTTACAAGAAAAGTTGAGGCATTGACCCTTCCCGGTCCACATCCCTGAGGACTGTTGGCCTCCCCAGGAGACATTGGGACATGCCCCTGAATGAATATTCCCGACTGAGCTGTGGTGTCACCCGCAATTGGAGCATGAGAGTCCCCTTCCTCCAGAGGATCTTCTCGCTGTGATTAAATCCCAGCTTGAGTTCTGGTTCCAGTAGTTGTCTCCTGAGGTCTTATAGCCCCAGGTAGCATAGTAGAAGTTTTCTGGGCCCCAAACTGATGGGCTAAGGACCTGGATCTCTCATCTTGGGGGCATGCATAAATTGGGGCCTCTCTCAAGTGGTCTCTTAATTAGGGATGCCCACATCCTATGCCCCTTCCTTCCAGCCCCTTTTCTGGGCATGGCATTGGTGAACATGAGGCTTTCCCATGACATTCTGGCAAGCCCCCCTTTACCCCTTGATTTGGGATGTCCCAGGTTTCCAACCCGGCTACCAGGTCACACAGGTCAAAAGTTAGGGAGAGGCCACCAGGTGAAAAGTGGGTGGTCTTGGGTTACCCTGATCACCTCATCACCCGTTAGGGTTGATGATACAATCCAAGTCAGTCTGGCAGGCTGATGAGGTCTAGATTCAGCACTCAGGCCCTTATGCCTTATCAGAGTCAGAACCCACATCAGGGTCAGGAAATTCTTCATCCTTGGTGGCTTGCTGAGTGATCTTGACCTTTAAAGACGTACTTGTCTTCTTTACACTCCATAACGACCGATGGTCTACAAGGGGTGGACAGGTCACTGGTTTCATGTAAGAAGCATGTATCCAGACAGATATGTGTCCACCTTTATGGCCCTGGGGGAGGGGTCATCAGCAGCACCAAGTAGGGGCCCTTCCAGTGGACTTCCAGAGACTGGGTCCGATGTCACAAACATAGACAGTGTCACTGAGCTGGAATCGATGTGGCACTCCAGTTGTTCCTGGAACATAAAGAGCAGACAGCTGGGACCATATTTCCCTCTGAACTGCCTTGAGGGCCACCAGTCTTTTGACAAGATTTTGATCTCCTTCTTGAGAGATCTCTAGGTTAGGCCCAGTGGCCACCAATGGAGCTGTGCCTCCATAGAGGATCTCGAAAGCAGGTGTTGCAAGCACGGAACAAAGCCAAGTGAAGGAGAACCACCCAGTCTCTGCTAGTTTCTCAAGTTAACTTAGTCAAGGTCTCTTTTAGAGTTCTAGTTATTCTTTTTACCAGACCTGAACTCTGGGGACAGTTTGCACAATGAAGTTTCCAATCTGTCCCCAATACTTTCTCCAATCCCTGGCTTACCTGAGAGATGAAGGCAGGTCCATTATTGGACACAATTACCTTAAGTACCCAAACCTGGGAAAAATCTCTTCTAAGATCTTCTTGGCCTCGACCAGAGCCATTCCCAGTTTCATGGGAAAAGCCTCTACCCATCCTGAAAAAGTATCTACAAAGACTAGTAAATATTCATAACCATATTTTCCAGGTTTAACTCCTGTAAAATCTACCTCCCAGAAGACTCCTGGCCTATTTCCTCTAGGTCTTTTTCCTATACCTATCTTGATGCAGCAGGCATTCACCTGTTGACAGACTTTGCAGTTCTCTATTATTTCCTCTACCAGGTATCTTAGGTCTGTGATGAACATTCTGGATCCCTTAATGGCTTGTATCAGCCTTTTGCTGCCCAGGTGAGTCCATTTATGCATCTGTCATAGCAGATCTCGGACCTGGTCTGGAGGGAGGATGACTTTTCCCTCTTGGGTTTTCCACTGATCTTCACTCTTGAGATAGTAGATGGTAGGGTACCTAGAGATCTGTGCCTTCTCCTCTTTAGTGTAGACTAGATGGGGCCAGCTCTTGGCCCATTGAAGCCATTTTTAACTTCTCTGCTGGTTGGTTTTTAAATTTTTTGTTGTTGTTGGATCAGCAAAGATACAGTGTCATTGAGGGCTAACTCCTTGGCCACTTTATCAGCTAGATTGTTTCCTCTAGCTATATGGCTCTCCCCCTTCTGGTGGCCTGGACAGTGGTTAATGCTCGCATTGGTTGGCCTAAGGAGGGCTCTTAGGAGGGTTTTGATTTCAGCTTTATTTTTAACTTCTCTTCCATTTGAGGTTAAAAGTCCCCTTTGTTGGTAAATTGCCCCATGAACATGTGCAGTGGCAAAAGCATACCTGATATCAGCATAGATGTTGATCTTTTAGTCTGCTGCCAGGTCCAAGGCTTTGGTCAGAGCTGTCAGCTCTGCCTTTTGGGCTGTCATTCCCGGAGGAAGCAGTTCCACCCAGATGACCTGGTACTGGTCCACAATGGCGGCCTCCTCCTTGCTTTGTTCCTCCACCAAGTAGCAGGTACCATCAGTGAATTAGGTTGCCTCAGCATAGAGGAGCGGCTGATCTGAAAGGTCCTTTTACTATCCCTGATCCTCAGCTAGAATCTGCTGGCAATCATGAGCTTGTGAATGGAGTTCAGGGTCGGGTAGCAGAGTGGCTGGGTTGAGGGCCACTGGTGACGTGAAAGTCACCTGATCTGAGTTTAGCAACAGAGTCTTATAATGAGTCATGCAGCCTTAGCCTTGTGGCAAAGTTGACAGGGGCACTCCATTAACCCAACGTACTATCAAGGTTGTTACCGTTTGATTAACGTGTGTCCTTCAAGAGCATATTTGGAGTGTTCCTTACTGAGCTCATGGAAATATATTGAAATCTGTGATTACTTCATTAGGTTGAACATAGTTTGTAGAAATAAGTCAAAAGGGATGGTACTTATGTATTTGTCACTGATTGTCTAAGTCTGACTTTTCTTATTCCTTCCACAACATGCCATTTCATGCTCCTTTGACCTCCTGTTATGATCATTTCAAACATCTCATCTCTCTGAAACCATGAGACTTGATGTACCTATCATCCAAGATAATGGTTTTGTAAAGTGTTGGTTTTGTTTTTTTAAAGTGTCAGTAAAGCAACTGATACAAAGATTTTAAGACACCAGTGCTTTACCTTGGTTTAAGGAAAGTGGTACATATATAATCATTTCTTCCTGTCAAAAAATTGTGGATTTACAACCAGACAAAAAAAAAATCATAAAGCATCCTGTCTTCATCAATGATTGTAATTTTTGTGTCTATGATAAAATGCCAGCTGAACTAAACTTAGGGTAGAAAGTAATTTATTTCAACTCATAATTTCAGATTAGAGTTCATCATAATGCGGAAGGTAAGACAAGAACTACAAATACACAGTCCCATCAAATCCAGGAAAAAAGAGAGAAACAAACTTGTGCATGCTCACTTGTTTGTGCTCAGCTTGATTTCCCTGCTGTTCAACAGTTTGGAACCCTCTACTAGGAATTTTGGTAGCCACAGTCGGATAGGTCTCCACATATCATTTAACTTCATGAAACAACTCTCCACACACATATACACAGACTAGTCCAACATAGGCAATCTTTTATCGAGAATTTCTTCCTAAGAGATACACAATTTCATAGTCTTATTGCCAAAGCTAATTATCACACAGAAGTTACCACTTGGTAATATTCAAAGCATTATTTATGGAACATACTTCTAAACGTTAAATTTGCACTTGGAATAAGATATAGGACGAAGGAAATATGATGCCTTGAAAATATAAAATGAAAAGTATGTTCTAGACTAGGTATATAAGTTATTATTCTTATTCCTTTTTAGTGAATTTGAGACAAGCTAGGGTCATCTAGAAAGAAAGAATGTCAATGGAGAGACAAAATTCCTCCATATTATTGACCTGAAAACAAGCCTGTTGTGAATTTTCTTAATTGATGATTGATGTGAGAGAAACCAGCCCACCATAGGTTTTCCCATTCCTGGGGATGTGGTCCTGGGTGGTATAAAAAAGAACTGGTTGATCCAGCTATAGGGGACAGATAAATAAACATCATTCCTCTTAAGTTCCTACTTCTGTTCCTTGGTTTTGCTTGAGTGTCGGCCCTGTTGTCCTTCAATTATACTTGTGATTATACAGATGTGTAAGCCATATAAACTCTTTCCTATCCCAGTTGTCTTTACCTAGTATTTTATTGCAGCAATGGAAATGAAACTTTGACACTGGAATGCATAAACAAAATGTTTTACAGGATATGAGGATTAAGAATTCAGAATTAGTTCACTAAATGGGGTGAGATAGGAGTCATCATATATAAGTGCCTCAAGGTAAGAGGAATGTAGAGAGTGACTTCACAGAATTTTCAGAGATGCCAGCATATCTGAAGTGTGCGTGGGGGGGGGGGTGGACTAGCAGATGGGAGCCATAAAATTTTTCATTTCAAAATATTTTTCTGGGGTATAGAGAGATATCTCAGTTTGTAAACTCAAGGACCTAAGTTTCAATTCCCAACATCCATGTAACATGCTGGAGATAGTGGCCTATGTTTGTAATTCTGAGATGGGAAAGCAGAGATAGTCAGATTCCTGAGGCTAAACTGGTTAGTCTTTCTGTCCTTGATGGTAAGCCTCAATGAAAGATGATGTCTCTAGAAACAAGGTAGTTGTCTCCTGAGGAATGACACCCATTTTTGACCTTAAAACTTCGCACACTTATATATACATATGAATATATAAGGTGATTCGTTTTACATGAATATGGACACACATAAATACACACACACACACACACACACATGCACACACACAGAGGGAGAGAGAGAGAGAGACTGTGTGTGTGTGTGTGTGTGTGAGAGAGAGAGAGAGAGAGAGAGAGAGAGAGAGAGAGAGAGAGAGAGAGAGAAGTGAGATGTAAAACTATGCCAAGAAGTTTGATAATGAAGAACAAGTTGAGGGCCTGACACTTGCTGGGCACACACCTGAGGACTTAGACAACTCACAGATTCCTCCCTGACTCCTGACTCTGAACACATGCCATGTTTCTCACAAAGAAGAACCATGTCCTATGTTCACTTAGTTCTAAAGAAGAGTTATTAATGGCAATGAGGTACACCTGGACGGCTTAGTCAGTAAGTTTCCCTTCACAGACATTCTTCCCTGCAAAAGGTATGTAATCTGAGGGCCACCCTGAGATCTTGTTTGCATCAGTAGAGGATGTTGGTGCTTCTGGAATTAGTGTTCTCTTTACCATTGTGGAAGATTCCAATTAGTTATTTTTATAAATTGTATATATTTCCTTTTTGGAAATTTGTTATTAACTTCTCCCAAGTAGTTACCACAAGGTCTTTACCAGTCTCCATTGATCATCTATATAGACATAATCTCAGCCTTAGTGAGAAGTACTACAATATCCACCAAATTTGTTCATGACAATTATTTTCAATATGTGTCTTGAAGGTTTTACTCAGTTTTTGAGTTAGGAAAGCCATTCCTTAATACTATCTTCCCTTTGAATAATGAACTCAGTAGAAGAATGATTTGAAGGCAAAATGATCAAAACATAATCAAGTTTAGGATCAATTCAATCTCCACATGCATGTTGCAGTCTTTGATCTACAAAGGTTATCTTTTTTTCTGCTTCAACTGTTAAATTTCTTAGACTATTTAAATTAGAACCTTCATGTAATATTTGAAACCAACTATTAAACTTTTTTTTTGAGAGAGAGGGTTTCTTTGTGTAGCCCTGGCTGTCCTGGAACTCACTCTGTAGACCAGGCAGGCCTCAGAAATCCACCTGCCTCTGCCTCCCAAGTGCTGGGATTAAAGGCATGCACCACCAATGTCCAGCTAGTTTTTAATTTTTTTTTTCAGTTTTTTTTTTTTTATTGATACTTTATTTACATTTCCAATGTTTCCCCTTTTCTGGGTCTCCTCTTTGGAAACCCCCTATCCCCTCCCCATCCCTGCCTCTATGAGGGAATTCCACCTCCCACCCACCCGCCCACCCATCCCCATATTCCCGCCTTGACATTCCCCTTTACTGGGGCCTCTAACATCCTCAGGCCCAAGGGCCTCTTCTCTCTCCCTGATGGCCAATGAGGTCATCCTCTGTCACATATATGGTCCAAACCATGGGTCCATAGATGTGTATTCTTTGGTTGGTGGTCCAAATTCCAGGACGACCGGGGGGTGGGGGGGAAGAGCATTAATGCTCTTGCTCACTCCATGGGGATGCAAATTCCCTCAGCTCCTTCAGACCTTCCTCCAATACGTCCATCTGGGACCTCACTCTCAGTCCAGAGGTTACTATTAAGTGAAACTTGGGCATTCTGAACTTTTGGGCTAATATCTGCTTATCAGTGAGTACATACCATGTTCCTTCTTTTGTGACTGAGTTACCTCGCTCAGGATGATATTTTCAAGTTCCGTCCACTTGCCTGTAAATTTCATTAAGTCATTGTTTTTAATAGCTGAGTAGTACTCCATTGTGTAGATGTACCACATTTTCTGTATCCATTCCTCTGATGAGGGACATCTGGGTTGTTTCCAACTTCTGGCTATTATAAATATGGCGGCTCTGAACATAGTGGAGCACGTGTCTTTATTACATGTTGGAGCATCTTCTGGGTATATGCCCAGGAGAGGTATAGCTGGGTCCTCAGGTAGTATTATGTCCA
>CM052711.1:71472795-71596279 GCA_028551405.1 Uromys caudimaculatus | reverse complement strand
AAAAACCACATGGTCATTTCCTTAGATGCTGAAAAAGCATTTGACAAAATTCAACATCCCTTCATGATAAACGTCTTGGAAAGATCAGGAATTCAAGGACCATACCTAAACATAGTAAAAGCAATATAGAGCAAACCAGTAGGCAACATCAAACTAAATGGAGAGCAACTTGAACCAACTATTAAACTTAGCAGTACTTAACCCAATTGTAGACCTAAGTCAGTTAATATTTCTCATTAATTTTTGAAAATCATTAAGAGATTGTAATTGTCTCTACAGAGCTGTACCATTTGTAGTCAATTTTTTTGTTGAATGATTTTGTAACCCAAATATATAACGAAATCTTCTCTTTGTATTTTCTTGAGTAATTTTGTATCCTTGATCATAGAAGAATACTTTGTGTTTCCTTAAACATTTTCTCTAAAGCATCTTGTTCAGAATCAGTCAAAAAATGTTATTCATGTAATGATATATGATAGATTGAGGAAACTGCTACAATTTATTTTTAATGGTTGTTGTATAAAACACTGGTATAAAATTTGACTATGTAATATTCCCTGAGGAAGTACTTTCCAAAGGTAATTTTTTTAAATATTGAGAAAGCAAACCTTTCCCTATCCTGCTCATACAAGGGCATGGTGAAAAAGTAATCTTTTAAGTCAGTTATTATTATAGACCATGATCTTAGTAAAAGAAGATAAAGAAGTCTAGGCTGTAAAGGACTGATTGGTTGAATAATTCCATTCATTTCTCTTAAATTTGTTATCATCTGGTATTTTGCTATTTTCTTTATAATAAAAGCATAATGGAATTACTTGGGCAGTTAGATTCTTTTACGTGTTGAACATCCAACTGCCTATATAGCAGTTGCTCAAGTACCTGATTCTTTGTTATGGGCCATTGTTCTTGCCACGTACCTTTGTTTGTTAACCAGTTTTGGGACAAGGTTGTGGGTATGGAGCACCTTTTATAAATTTGTAAATTTAATACCTGTGATGTCCTGTGGAAAATGGGCACAGTTTGTGAATGTTGTCAATTACTTGTAACAATACCTTCTCCAGGAGCAACTACCATATCACCCATAATTTCATCATTTGCTGTCCCTGGAATTGTAGGAATATAAATTTGACGATGTCATTGTTGTAAAAGATACCACCCCCCCATAAATTTATTGGTATATCAACCACATAAGGTCTCAATTCCTCTTTTGCCCTTCTGCTTCCTACAGTTAATTCATCAGATATTTTATTTTATTTGTGATAATTTAACAATTCCTATCAACTGTGTGAAACCTTCTGAAGTAGCCAATCTGGATTCTAAGACTTTTGGGGAAGTATATTAATGTCAGCTCCTATACCTACCAAACCTTCTATTTCAGCACCATTCACTTGTACTATTAATCTGAGTTTCTCATCATTAACCACTGGTTGCCAGATCATGTTTTCTAGTACTCCTAAAAGCTCCTGTTTTTTCTAATGGAGTAGCCTTGCTCTTGATGTAAGGAAACAACAGCAGTTAATTATTTCTATTGTCTACATCAATTTGCATTGCTTTTTCCACATATGCCATGATTTTAATTTCTTCCTTGCTATCTCCATCTATGATGCCTGCATGCACAATAAATCCTTGAGAAGTTAATCTACTTCTTTCCAAGGTTATTTTTATTGTCCTTAAAGTTAAAGGACCATAAACAGCAGTAGTTAGCTAGTAACATTCAGCTTTTGGGGATAGTGAAATTGGTGTATCTGTAGCCAGATCCAAACAAGCCTTTCATTCTGTAGCAAGCAAATGATCAGCAATAATTAATTTTGATTTTCTTGCACACTTGGTAAGTCCTGGCTGACCAAGGGAAGATAAATCACATTACTTACTTTGGGGTCTCTAGCTGACAGGCCCTTCTGTTTGTTTCCTGATAACAAAGTATACATTGTTTGTTTTTTCTTGGACCTAAAATCTTTAGACTAATGCTTATCCTTTACAGAGTGGCTGCAATACCTTCAAAGCTCTTGTGTTTTATTGCAGCCAAAACCTGCTTGTTCTCTTCTAAAATACCATATTTCCCAGCATCAATGTACTTGCTACATTGACTTTTGAATTTTTCAGCCTCAAAATTTCTATTGAAATGGCCAAAATCACAACAATCATTAGGCATTTTGATTCCGCAGACTTCTAACTACAATTTGCTCTATAATGTTGGCATAAATGTTCCTGAGAACCAATACCAGTTGTGTCTCATCCATTTTGCTATTGGGGTTCAGTATTTGCACTTTCAAATGCTAAAAATGTCTATCAATGACTGTGTGGTTTCAGTGTCTGATATAGCTCTATTTGCAGGTGAACACAATCTCTGTAATAACTCACTAAAGGCTTCTGCAGGATAATTCATTTCCTTACTAAATGTGGTGGATTTTATTTCCAAGCTCCTCAACCATATACCAAGCTCCTAATTCTCTAACATGACTTTATTCAGTCATGATATCATCAGATTAGATTTTTATTTATATATCAACATCATGCCTTTAACAAAGTAGTTGTTCTTTAGAGACATTTAACCCAATTGCTATATTATGTTCTTCTAATTTTATTGCTTCATGCCTCTCCATGACAACCATTGTAATTACTCAGCAGCTTATAGCACAGCTGACACCAATCCATTCCATTCTTGGGGAATAACTATGTTGCCTAGAGTAGTTACTTCACATTTCTTTAGCGAGTGAAGAATGCCAGTGGTATAATACAGTTGTCTCTTTAAAATGTTTTAAGTTTAGTATTTCTATTGGATACCATGTCAACAATTTAGAGATGACAACCAGTATTGTCAGACTTATACTGCTCAAAAACTGGGAGGACAGGAGGTACTTGTATGTGCCCTGGCAAATTCTCTGTCAGTGCACTTGGGTGACTGTATTAATCCATTGTCCTTGTACTGCCTTCTGCTCTTCCTGGCCACTTGTCCCATTGAGGTCTTCAGGACACCGAGCAGTGAAAGTGCATGGAACAGGATACAGTAGCAGTTTGCCTTCTATTCTAGTTTTCTTCCTTCTTTTATCATGTGGTAAATTCCTGGTGTTAGTCATGAAGAATGAATCTTGTTGTTCTCCTCCCACTAATACCACAATTCTTTTTGTTTGTTTGTTTGAGATATTTTTATCCATTCCTCTGTGTGTGTGTCTGTGTGTGTGTGTGTGTGTGTGTGTGTATCTTTAAATATTAAGCTGAGAAATGTCTTTTCAAGACATATGATGAATTGTGTTTGGACTTTGATGAGGATTCCATTGAATCTGTAGATTAATTTTAACATATATAAGAAATTTGAGTAACAACCCATATCAAGACAGACCACTAAATATTAAAGATGGAGAACAACAACAACAACAACAACAACAACAGAGTCAATAGAAATATTACAGAGTCATGGAAACTGACCAACTATACTGAATGAAATAATGGGTCAAAGCAGAAATTAAGAAATAATTAAAGACTTTGAGCAATTGAATGAAAATTAATACATAACATACCCAAAAGTATGGAATATTATGAAAATTATTCTGAAATAAAAGTGCATAACATTAAGTGCTTATTTACAAATTTATAGAGATCTCATATGAGTAACTTGAGAACAGCTCTGAAATCTGTAGAACAGCATGAAGAAATCTCTCCCAAAAGGGGTAGATGGCAAGAAACAATCAAACTTATGGATGAAATCAATAATATAGATACAAGGAAAACCACTCAGAGAATGAGTCAAAAAGTTGTTCTGTTGGGAAAATCAAGAAGATTGGCATACCCTTATCTAAATTAACTGCAAGAAATAGAGAGAATATTTTAATTAACAAAGTCAGACACCAAGAAATCCAGAGAATCATAAAGACATATCTTAAAAACCTCTACTTCAGAAATTAGAAAATAAAAAAGAAATAGATAATTTTCTCTCCAGGTACCATGTACCTAAGTTAAATCAAAATCAAATAAACTATTTAAACACACATATAACCCTTAGTGAAATAGAAGAAAGCATTGAAATTCTCCTAAACCAAAAGAAGTCCAAAGCCAGATGGTTTTAACACAGAATCCTATTAGAGTTTCAAGGAAAAGATAGTGTCAGTACTCTTCAAATTATGTCACAAAACAGGAACAGAAAGAATATTGCCTTTTTTTCTTTATGAAGCCACAGTTACCCTGCTAACTAAACCATATAATATCCCAATAGAGAAAAAATTGCAAACCAATAATGAACACAGTTGCAAAAATATTCAATAAGATGCTTGTAAAGAACACATCAAAAGTATTGTCTATGAGTAAATAGGCTCCATATTTGAGATGTAGGGATTCTTCAATATATGAAAATCAATAAAGTAATCTACCATATAAGCAAATTGAAAGAAAAGGTAAAAACATATGATCATGTCATTAGATGTAGCAATGTCTTTGACAAAATCCAACACTCCTTCATGATAAAATTTCTTGTGAGATTAGGGATACCATGGACACATGGAAAAATAATAAAGAAAAGTTACAGGAAAGGTTATAGCCAA
This sequence comes from Uromys caudimaculatus, assembly GCA_028551405.1. Taxonomy (NCBI): domain Eukaryota; kingdom Metazoa; phylum Chordata; class Mammalia; order Rodentia; family Muridae; genus Uromys; species Uromys caudimaculatus. The sequence continues at coordinate 71,591,744 of CM052711.1, read as the reverse complement.
CATCAAACTAAATGGATAGAATCTCAAAGCAATTTCACTAAAATCAGGAAAAATACAAGATTGGCCATTCTTTACATATTTATTCAGTATGACACTTGAGATCTTAGCTAGAGCAATAATACAACTGGAGAGATTCAATGGGGGATACATATCAGAAAGGAAGATGCCATAGTATTTTTATTTGCAGATGTGATAGTATACATAATTAACCTTAAATATTTACCAGGGAAACCCTAAAGCAGATAAACATAGCAAAGTAGTCAGTCATAAAATTTTATGACAAAAATTCATAACCCTCTTATTTAGCAGTGGCAAATGGAGTGGGAAAGATTTCAGGTAAACATCACCTTTCAACTGATATAAAGTATCTGTAGGTAACTAGTATACAATATCTTAGGGTAACTCTAACTATTTGAGTTATTACTTGAATGACAATAATTTCAAGTCTTTAAAAAATAAAACTGAAGGAGGTGTCAGAAGACAGAAAAGTCTCCCAGGATCATAACTTGGTAGAATTAACATAAACAACAATAATAATTCTGTATTTAGTCATGTTTGATGCATCCTAGGTATACATGCCTTAAAGAACAGATAACAAAATTGAATCTGATATAGGAAAGTAATTCACCCATTCACTTATGTTCCCCAGACTCCAAAGAGCACTCCATTTTAGGCACAGGGACACACATCATTGGAGTAGATTTATATTTTTCTTCTCTGTCTGGGAACACTTATCAACATCTATCTATCTATCTATCTATCTATCTATCTATCTATCTATCTATCATCTATCTATCTATCTATCTATCTATCTATCTATCTATCACTTCATGCCTCTCACACCAGGTTACACTACATGCATGGCCATTCTGTATGACTGACTAAACTCTAATTTTGGAATCAATATAGTGTGTTACAGTACATAGTGACTGTACACTTACCAATTCAATATAGTGAATAAGGTAAGTAACATCATATGGTTTGTAGATATAAACCTGGCTTTCCATCTAATTTATGTATTGCTTGTGTTCTAAGTGAGTTTTAAATACTTCTACAAATGTTAATTTTAATTTTAAAAATTTAATTGAATTTGGCCTTAGACAATTTCATACACTATGTGATACACATGAGTAAGTGAATAAGCCTTTTATCTTTTACCTGCCTACTCTACCAGTTTACTCCTTCCTCCTAACCTCTCTCTCTCTCTTTCTCTCTCTCTCTCTCTCTCTCCCTCTTACACACACACACACACTTGTCTATATTGTTAGTTTCATGATTCACTGAACTTTACCAGGATTGCTGATGTGACCTTGTGTTTGAAGTTACTAAAGAGAGTGGAATATACTCAGCAGTGGAAACACAATTTGTATCAAAGATGCCCCATTTACAAGAATCTACCCACAGCCAACTGCTGTGCAGTTAAGGGTGCATTTCCTCACCCCTGGAATCTTCCATGATCAACTGTTTCCCTGGAAAGTCTTGAGTGGGCCCAGTGCCAGTGACAATAGTTTTTGTGAATTCAGCATTCTAAAAGTTATATGGTCTAGAGGATGGAACTCTTTAGCCATCGCTGTATCTTTCTGCTTATATGTGTTCCCCACTGTTTGTGGCATTTTGAGTTTCTATTTAGTTTTCCACAGTTCAGAAAACTCACTTTTATGAATATGTTATATTCATAGCACATGTTTGGTGATGAATAAATGATGGATGAGTAAAGGAAGCCATTTACTCCTTTGTTAAAACCATGGTCTAAAAACATTTACTGATTAATTGGAAGGGGACATTTTTAAGTTCATCATGTAGAAGGGAATTAAGAACTCAGAGTTTAGCATATATACAGCATCAACAGCAGTTACATCAGTGATAGACTGTATTGTTGTTAAGTAAAATGAAGTGAGCTTTGCCTTCTGTTAGAAAACAGTTTTTTAATAATTCTTCCTTTTTATGTCACTGACCAATGCTAAGTGCATGAGACATTATAGAAACTAGATAATTGAGCCCAGCATTCATTTCATTAAGTGTGAAAATTATTGTTTGATCTTTGACTTATTTAAAAAATACACAGTTCAAAAGTTTGTAATTTTTCTTAAAAGGACAGATTTCCATTTTGTATTCATTGATGTCTACATGTTATTGGTCACAAGTGTTCAGCTCCTCAGAAAATGAAGACAGAAAATGAAGAAATAATTACAATCATGTTCCAATAAAACTTTCCTCACAAAATTATTCTGTGTGTTTTAGTTTATTTAGATATTAATTGGTTTAATGGCTATAAAGTATATCCATACTACACTTAAAGAAAGATCACTGTATTATCTGAAAAAAGGAATATGCATATTTTAGGCCCAAAAGCAAATTAAAAAAAAATTCTATCCACACCAGATGAAATGACAACACAAGAGACTGCTTGGTATAATTTAAACCCTTGTAGTGATAATACTAAGTTGCCTTCCCTGAGGAAGAAGTTAGCTTCAGAAGTCCAACGGTTTTTAATGTACATTGTATAGCTTAAGAAGAATCTTTTTACAACACTAGGTACTTAGGCTGAAGATATGGTCTCATGCTTAAATGCATGTAACGTCTTTGGAGACCTAATTTTAGTTCACAGCACAACTGTCTGGCATCTCACACCTTTCTATTACTCCAGTTTTAGGCTAATCCAATATCTTTGGGTTCTTAGGGAACGTTTACTCAAGTGCAACTAAATGAACACACACAGACACACACAAACACAGAGCAAAAGAGAGCAGATCAACCAGATGTAACATGATTTTTGTTCATTGGTCAGGCCCAGTTCTCAACTGACCATCTTGTTGCTAGAGTCATTGGCTTGACCTTCTTGAAAATTTTACAATGTCCTGTGCAGATACAAATACACAAAGCCTAATGATAGGGGAGAGTGTTTCCTATTTGAGGATAGCTAGGAATACCTGGAAATTGTCTATTGTTGCATCTAAAAAATGACTCTTAAGACTGTGGCCCTGAACTAACTTCCTTATCCTCTAAGTAACAGCCCTTGTTTACTCAAGAACTGTGAGAGGAAGAACTCCAAATATGGCTGATTTTCAGATTTATTTGGTGTTTGCTTTGTTTAGTTTTTGAGAACCTAGACTCTATTTTTAAACCTTAGTTAACTTTGTTTTCCAAATGATTACTCTTCTTATTAATATTTTATGTCAAAACAAATGTTTTTGTTACCCTAATTGATTGTGTTGGTCAACATACGAAACGTTTAGATCACTGGAGGGTAGGATTTGATTGGTGAAGAAGAGACATGGAATGAAAACTTAGCAAATTTTACACTGAAAAAGTCTTTGTAATAGACTCTCCAAACATGAACAAAACAATGACAACACTAATGGGGATGCCAAAACATTCAGGGAAAGCCCCTAAAGAGATATAGGTAAATATGGAGAAGTTTCTCTTTTCAGAGAGATGCTCAGTGATGAGACTGAAAGCTGATCAAAGCTCTGAGAATAAGTGATAATTCACTGCTCAATCTCAAATGTGACATTGTACCACCAGCTCCTTTGAGGCCCAGAGAACATGATGAAAGGCACAAAAGAAAGATTGAAATAGCTATTGAATAGGCAAGCTGGTTTATAAAAGCTATCTTTGGATAGAACATTTCAAATGTAATCACGAATTCCCAAAAGCTTTGGTCTTCTGGGGAAAAAAAAAAACAACCAACAACCAATCATCAAAAAACAAACAACAAAAAATACAAAATGAGAGTTAGTAGGGATAAGAAGAAAGAGGGGGCATGGAAGAACAGAAAAACAGAGAAAAAAGATGAGGTGGAGGAAATGACAAAGATAGAGGAGGGACAAGGAGGAGAGGAAGGAAAGCATAGGAGGAATTAGAGGAGAATGAGGAGAGGAAGGAGTGAGAGGATAAATCGAGGAGGGAGGAAAATGCCAGAAAGAATGAGAAGGAGAAAGACAAGAAGGTATGAGTCATGATTGAGAAAGAGACAAAAGAGGTAAATATGATCACAGTACTTTATATAACTGAAATTGTTAAGAATTACAAACAGTTTTTTTTTTAAGGAAAAAAATTGGTTATTATTTGGCTACTATTTGTAAGCTATATTGCTTTCAACTTCAAATTTATTTTCCTGATTTACTCCATATTATAAGGATCCTAGGAAGCAGGGTTTCCTTTCCTCTAGCAAAAAACTGCTTGCCTGTTTCTTGTTAAACTGTTACTGGTTTGAGAGTTATAGTTCATCACACTGGAGGACCCTAGGAAACAATTGTCCACAACATGAACTCAGAGAATCAGAGTAAAAAAGAAAAGAAAAAAAAAAAAAACATTCCCACTGACATAATAAACACCTTGGTTGTCAGTAAAAGATTAAAGGTACACATTTATTCTCCTGGCTAAGGGCTTCACTCTAGGGTGCCTGAAATTCTCAGACTGGCTCACAATGGGAGTGACAGTGATATGTTTGTGTCTTTAAGAATAACCATTGTGACTGCCAAGTTGCAAAGATAAATCTTTCTGAAGAATAACAGGACACTTTTTGCTCCAGAAATGAATGGGCTCGGTTGGGTCATTTCCCAGGCTCCCTAGAGAAGAGCCACTTTTTTCCCAGGTTCTTTCTTTTCCAATACTGATTTTTTCCAGCTTTATGCCGTAGTGCTATTCATCTCTTTCTCCCTTTCAACTGTCTCATTTTAATAACACAGCCTATTCATTCTGACATTTAATGATTATAGCCCGAGAGCCACTATATGCTCTCTTTTGCATGATGTGTCCCTAGGCAAATCACTTTTACCTATTTTCTAATCATCATCCTTTCAAAATGAGTAGCTCTGTACATGAGTTGTGCACCTCTGTGCATGAGAATGAGGAATACAGAGGGTGCTGTAGAATATCTTCCGGAATTGGTAAGTAATTTCTTTGAGATATTGTTTTTCACCAGCATGGGGCTTGACATTACAGTCAGGCTGGCTGTCCAGTGACTTCAGAGACCATCCTTTTTCATCACTATGGCTCATATTTCATGCATGTAAGGTCACACCTGCTTTAAAGTGATTACTTTGGATCTGAATTCAGGTAGTTATGCTTGTGTAACTAATATTTTATTGAATAAACCATCTTATAATCATCTTTCAAAATTATTATATGTCACATAATTAAAGGAGTCAATTAAAATTTTAATTTAATTTAAAACTATTTTCAAAATGCTAAAAAAGGAAAAGTTGTTCAAGGATGCCCTATTGGCATCTCTACCCATATCCTTATTTCTGAGTTCAACTTCCTCAAAAGGCAATGTAATATATCTAAAGGGCCCACCATCTACTTCTATTCTGCCTTCTCTCCTTGTCACCTTAGGCTTCATACAAAATCTCTACATTTTCTATACTTGAAAATGTTTCTCTAGCCTCTCTCACAAATGAAATATGTTACTTTTTTACTCAGATTTGAAAGTCTTGGGATATTTAATGTGTAGAAAAAAGCAACCCAGACAGATTGGATTTACTTATTTAGAAGTATATTCAACAGCTAACATGCACTTACAACCAACAGATTGGGAAAAGATCTTGACCAATCCTACATCTGATAAAGGACTAATATCTAATTATACAAAGAACTCAAGAAATTAGACTTCAGGCAATCAAATAACCCTATTAAAAATGCGGTAGAGTGCTAAACAAAAAGTTCTCAACAGAGGAAACTTTAATGATTTAGAGGCACCTAAAGAAATGTTTATCATCCTTAGTCATCAGCTAAATACAGATGAAAACAACCCCGAGCTTCCACCTCACAGAAGTCAAAATGGCTAAGATCAAAAATGCAGGTGACAACAGATACTGGTCAGGATGTGGACAAAGAGAAACACTCCTCCATTGTTGGTGAGATTTCAGTCTGGTACAACCACTTTGGAAATCAGTCTGGTGGTTCCTCAGAAAATTGGACCTAGTATTATCTGAGGAACCAGCTATACCACTCCTGGGTGTATACCGAAAAGATGCTTCAACATAAAACAAGTATACATGCTCTACTATGTACATAGAAGCCTTATTTATAATAGCCAGAAGCTGGAAAGAACCCAAATATCCTTCAACAGAGAAATTGGTGCAGAAAATGGGGTACATTTACACAATGGAGTACTAATCATCTATTAAAAACAATGACATCAAGAAATTTTTGACAGTGTTCTTTGCCTTACAGAAACTTTGCAATTTTATGAGGACCCATTTGTCTATTCTTGATCTTAGAGCAAAAGCCATTGATGTTTTGTTCAGGAAACTTTCCCCTGTGCCCAGGTATTCAAGGATCTTCCCCACTTTCTCTTCCATTAGTTTTAGTGTATCTGGTTTTATGTGGAGGTCCTTGATCCACATGGACTTGAGCTTTGTACAAGGAGATCAGAATGGATTGATTTACATTGTTCTACATGCTGACTGCCAGTTGATCCCTCATCATTTGTTGAAAATGCTGTCTTTTTTCTACTGGATTGTTTTAGTTCCCTTGTCAAAGATCAAGTGACCATAGGTGTGTGAGTTCATTTCTGGGTCTTCAGTTCTATTCCATTGATCTATTTGCCTATCTCTGAAACAATACTATACAGTTTTTTTGTTTGTTTGTTTGTTTTTTGTTTTTGTTTTTGTTTTTTAATCACTACTGCTCTGTAATACAGCTGGAAGTCAGGAATAGTGATACTCCCAGAAGTTCTTTTGTTTTTAAGAAGAGTTTTCTCTATGCTGGGTTTTTGGTTATTCAGAAGGAATTTGCAAATTGCTCTGTCTAAATGTATGAGAAAATTACATTGGAATTTTGATGGGAATTGCATTGAATCTGTACATTGCTTTCAGTCAGATGGCCATTTTTACTATATTAATCCTGCCAATCCATGTGCATGGGAGATCTTTCCATCTTCTGGGATCTTCTTCGATTTCTTTCTTCAGAAACTTGAAGATCTTGTCATACAGATCTTTCACTTGCTTGGTCAGAGTCACATCAAGGAATGTAATGTTATTTTTGACAATTGTGAAGGGTGTCTTTCTCAGCCTGTTTATCCTGTTCGTAGAAGGAGGCTACTGAATTGTTTGAGTTAATTTTATATCCAGCCACATTTCTGAAGTTGTTTATCAGGTTTAGGAGTTCTGTGGTAAAATTTTTGGGATCACTTTAGTATACTATGATATCATCTACAAATAGTGATATTGTGACCTCTTCCTTTCCAATTTGTATCCCTTTGACCTTTGGTTGTCTACTTGCTCTAGCTAGGACTTCAAGTACTATATTGAATAGGTAGTAAGAGAGTGGTCAGCCTTGTCTTGTCCCTGATTTTAATGGGATTGCTTCAAGTTTTTCTACATTTAGCTTGATGTTGGCTACTGGCTTGCTGTATATTGATTTTACTGTGTTTAGGTATGAGCCTTGAATTTCTGATCTTTCCAGGACTTTTAGCATGATGGAATGTTGAATTTTGTCAAATACTTTCTCAGCATCTAATGGGATGATCAGGTAAGTTTTTTTTTTTCCTTTGAGATTGTTTATATAGTGGATTATGTTTATAGATTTCCATATATAGAACCATCCCTGCCTCCTGTTATGAAGCCTACTTGATCATGATGGATGATAGCTTTGATTTGTTCTTGGATTCCATTTGTATGAATTTTGAGTATTTTTGCACAGATATTTATAAAGGAAATTAGTCTGAAATTTTATTTCTTTGTTGGGTCTTTGTGCTGTTTAGCTATAAGCATAACTGTGGCTTCATATAACGAATTTGGGTAGTGTTTCTTCTGTTTCTTTTTTGTGAAATAGTTTGAAAAGAATTGGTATTAGGTCCTCTTTGAAAGTCTGATAGAATTCTGCACTAAAATCATCTGGTCCTGGGCGTTTTTTGGTTGGAAGACTTTTAATGACTGCTATTATTACTTAAGGGGTTATGAGACTTTTTAAATGGTTTATCTGATCACAATTTAACTGTAGTACCAGTATCTGTCTACAAAATTCTCAATTTCACCAGATTTTCCAGTTTTGCTGAGTATAGGCTTTTGTAGTAGGTTCTGATGATTTTTTTGAATTTCCTCAGTTTCTGTTGTTATGCCTCCTTTTCAGTTATGATTTTAATAATTTGGATATTGCCTCTGTGCCATCTGGTTAGTCTGGCTAAGGATTTATCTTCCTTGTTGATTTTTTTCAAAGAACCAGCTCCTGGTTTTGTTGATTCTTTGTTTAGTTCTTTTTGTTTCTACTTGGTTGACTTTAGCCTTGAGTTTGATAATTTACTGCCCTCTACTCCTCTTGGGTGTATCTTCTTTTGGTTCTGGACCTTTCAGGTGTGGTGTCAAGCTGCTTGTATATGCTCTCTCCAGTTTCTTTTTATAGACACTTAGAGTTATGAGTTTTTCTCCTAGCATTGCTTTCATTGTGTCCCATAAGTTTTGCTATGATGTGTCTTCAATGTCATTAAATTCTCAAATGTCTTTAATTTCTTTATTTACTTCTATGACCGAGTTTTCATTGAGTGTTGTTCAGTTTCCATGTGTATCTGGGCTTTCTGGGGTTTTTTGTTGTTGTTGTTTGTTTGTTTTTTGCTTTTTTGTGTGTGTGTGTTTGTTTGTTGATTTTTGGTTTTTGGGATTTTTTGGCATTGAAGACCACCATTAGTCTGTAGTGACCTGATCAGATGCATGGGATTATTTCAATCTCCTTGTTATCTGTTGAGGCCTGTTTTGCAACCAATTATATGGTCAGTTTTGGAGAAGGTACCATGACATATTCAGAAGAAGGTATATTCTTTTGTTTTAGGATGAAATATTCTGTAGATGTCTGTTAAATCCATTTGATTCATAAATTCTGTGAGTTTCACTGTGTTTCTGTTTAGTTTCAGTTTGCATGATCTGTCTATTGCTGAGAATGGGGTGTCAAGTCTCCCAGATTTACTGTATGAAGTGTGTTTTGAGCTTTACTAAAGTTTCTTTTATGAATGTGGGTACCCTGGCATTTGCAGCATAGATATTTAGAATTGAGAGTTCATGTTGGTAGATTTTTTTCTTTGACTAGTATGAAGAGTCCTTCCTTATGTTTTTTGGCAAATTTTCGTTAAAAATTGATTTTATTTGATATAAGAATGGCTACTCCAGCTTGTTTCCTGAGACCATTTGCTTGGAAAATTGTTTTCTAGCCTTTTATTCTGAGTTACTGTCTGTCTTTGTCAATGATGTACGTTTCCTGTATGAAACAAAGTGCTGGGTTCTGTTTACATAGCCAGTCTGTTAGTTTATGTCTTTTTATTGGTAAATTGAGACCATTGATGTTAAGAGATATTAAGGAATAGTGATTGTTGCTTCCTGTTAATTTCTTTATTAGAGGTGGAATTATGTTTGAGTGGCTAACTTCTTTTGAGTTCATTGGAAGAACATTACTTTCCTGATTTTTCTAGGGTGTAGATTCCTTACTTGTTTGGAGTGTTCCATCTATTTTTCTTTGTAGGGCTGAATTTGTGGAAAGATATTATGCAAATTTGGTTTTGTCATAGAATATCTTGGCTTCTCCATCTAAGTTAATTGAGAGTTTTGCTGGGTATAGCAGCCTGGGCTGGCAGTTGTGTTCTTTTAGGGTCTGTATGACATCTGGCGAAGATCTTCTAGCTTTCATAGTCTGGTGAGAAGTCTGGTGTAATTCTGATAGGTAGGCCTTTATATGTTACTTGACCAATTTCCCTTACTGCTTCTAATATTCTTTCTTTGTTTTCTGCATTTGGTGTTTTGAATATTATTTGAAAGGAGGAATTTATCTTTTGGTCCAATCTGTTTGCATTCTGTAGGCTTCTTGTATGTTTATGGGCATCACTTTCTTTAGATTACGGAAATTTACTTCTATAATTTTGTTGAAAATATTTACTGGCCCTTTAAGGTGGGAATCTTCACTCTCTTCTATACCTATTAACCTTAGGTTTGGTCTTTTCAATGTGTCATGGATTTCTTGGAATATTTGGGCTAGAAGCTTTTTGCATTTTGCATTTTCTTTGACGGTTTTTTGTTTTTTGTTGTTGTTGTTGTTGTTGTTTTGGTTTTTTCGAGACAGGGTTTCTCTGTGTAGCCCTGGCTGGCCTGGAACTCACTCTGTAGACCAGGCTGGCCTCGAACTCAGAAATCCGCCTGCCTCTGCCTCCCAAGTGCTGGGATTAAAGGTGTGCACCACCACTGCCCGGCTTCTTTGACTGTTATGTCAATGATTTCTATGGTATCTTCTGCACCTGAGAATCTCTCTTATATCTTGTGTTTTCTGTTGGTGATGTTTGTATCTATGACTCCTGATCTCTTTCTTAAGTTTTCTATCTCCAGGGTAATCTCCCTTTGTGTTTTCTTCAATGTTTCTACTTCCATTTTAAGATCCTGGATGGTTTTGATCAATTACTTCATCTGTTTAGTTGTGATACTTACAATAATTTTTTTTTGATACTTTATTTACATTTCAAATGTTTTTTCCTTTCCAGGTCTCCCCTTTGGAACTGCCCCCGCCCCGCCTCTATGAACATATTCCCCCACTCACCCACCCACTCCCATCTTCCCTTTGGCATTCCCCTATACTGGGGCATCTAACACCCTCAGGCCCAAGGGCCTCTCCTCCAAATGATGGCCAACAAGGCCCTCTTCTGAAACATATGTGGCTAGCACTATGGGTCCCTCCATGTGTATACTTTGGTTGGTGGTCCAGTCTCCAGGAGCACATGGTGGTCAGGCAAGTTGACACTGTGATTTCCTCCATGGGGCTTCAAAATCCCTTAGCTCCTTCAGTACAACTCCTCCATCTGGGATCCCACGCTCCGTCCAAAAATTGCTATGAATTGAATCTTGGTTATCACGAACTTTTGGGCTAATATCCACTTATTAGTGAGTACATATCATGTTCATTCTTTTGTTACTTAGTTACATCACTCAGGATGATATTTTCAAGTTCTATCCATTTTCCTGCGAATTTCATAAAGTTATTCTTTTTAAAAGCTATGTAGTATTCCATTGTGTAAATGTACATTTTCTGTATCCATTCTTCTGTTGAGGGAAATCTGGGTTGTTTCCAGCTTCTGGTTATTATAAATATGCCTACTATGAACATAGTGGAACACATGTCCTTATTGGAACATCTTCTGGGTATATGCCCAGAAGTGGTATAGCTGGGTCCTCAGGTAGTATTATGTCCAGTTTTCTGAGGGTCCACCAAAATGATTTCCAGAGAGGTTAAATCAGCTTGTAGTCCCACTAACAATAGAGGAGTGTTCCTCTTTCTCTACATCCTTGCCAGTATCTGTTGTTACCTGAGTTTTTACCTGAATCAATCTGCCTGGGTGAAGTGAAATCTCAGGGTTGCTTTGATTTGCATTTCCCTGGTGACTAAGGATGTTGAACATTTCATTAGGTGCTTCTAAGACCTTCAATTTTCCTCAGTTGAAAATTCACTGTTTAGCTCCGTTCCCCATTTCTTTTCTTTTCTTTTTTTTTTCTTTTTTTTTTTTGTTTTGTTTTTTTGTTTTGTTTTATTTGAGACAGGGTTTCTCTGCGTAGCCCTGGCTGTCCTGGAACTCACTCTGTAGACCAGGCTGGCCTCGAACTCAGAAATCCACCTGCCTCTGCCTCCCAAGTGCTGGGATTAAAGGCATACACCACCATGTTCCCCATTTCTTGATAGGGTTATTTGGTTCTCTGGAGACTAACTTCTTGAGTTCTTTGTGTATATTGGATATTAGCCCTCTATTGTACATAAGATTGATAAAGATATTTTTCCAATCAATTGGTTGCAATTTTGTCCTATTGACTTTGTCCTTTGCCTTACAAAATCTTTGCAATTTCATGAGGGCCCATTTGTTGATTCTTTGTTTTGTTGTTTTTTTTTGTTTGTTTGTTTGTTTGGTTTTTTTTTTATTTTTTCGAGACAGGGTTTCTCTGTGTAGCCCTGGCTGTCCTGGAACTAACACTGTAGACCAGGCTGGCCTCGAGCTCAGAAATCCAACTGCCTCTGCCTCCCAAGTGCTGGGATTAAAGATGTGCGCCACCACCGTCCAGCTCATTTGTCAATTCTTGATCTTAGAGCATAAGCCATTGATGTTCTCTTCAGGAACTTTTCCACTGTGCCCATGTTTTCGAGAATTTTCCCAATTTTCTTTACTATTAGATTCAGTACATCTGGTTTTATGTGGAGGCCCTTGATCCACTTGGACTTGAGCTTTGTACAGGAAGATAGGAATGGATCAATTTGCAATCTTCTTCATGTTTACCGCCAGTAGAACCAGCACCATTTGTTGAAAACGCTGTCTTTTTTCCAATAGAAAGTTTTAGCTCCTTTTTTCAAAATCAAGTGACCTTAAGTATGTGGGTTCATTTCTGGGTCTTCAATTCTATTCCATTGATCTACATGCATGTCACTGTACCAATACCATGCAGTTTTTGTCACTATTGCTCTATAGTACAGCTTGAGGTCAGGGATGCTGATTACCCCAGAAGTTCTTTTATTGTTGAGAATAGTTTTTGCTATCCTTGTTTTTTTGTTATTCCAAATGAATTTGAGAATTGCTCTTTCTAAGTCTATGAAGAATTGAGTTGGAATTTTGATGGGGATTGCACTGAAAGTGTAGATTGTTCTTAGTAGGATGGCCATTTTTTCTATATTAATCCTGCCACTCCATGAGCATAGGAGATCTTTCCATCTTCTGAGAATTTCTTCAATTTCTTTCTTCAAAGACTTAAAGTTCTTGTCATACAGATCTTTCACTTTTTGGTTAGAGTCACACCAAGATACTTTATATTGTTTGTGACTATTGTGAAGGGTGTCATTTCCCTAATTTCTTTCTCAGCCTGTTTATCCTTTGAGTTTAGGAAGGCTACTGATTTGTTTGAGTTAATTTTATATCCAGCCACTTTGCTGAAGTTGTTTATCAGCTGTAGAAGTTCTCTGGTGGAGTTTTTTGGGTCACTTAAGTGTATGATCATATCATCTGCAAATAGTGGTATTTTGATTTCCTCCTTTCCAGTTTTATCCCTTTGACCTCCTTTTGTTGTCTAATTGCTCTAGCTAGAACTTCAAGTACTATATTGAATAGACAGGGAGAGAGGTCAGTCTTGTCTAGTCCCTGATTTTAGTGGGATGGCTTCAAGTTTCTCTCCATTTAGTTTGATGTGGGCTACTGGTTTTCTGTATATTGCTTTTACTATGTTTAGGTATGGGCCTTGAATTCCTGATCTTTCCAGGACTTTTATCATGAAGGGATTTTGATTTTTATCAAATGCTTTTTCAACATCTAATGAAATCACCATGTGGTTTTTTTTCATTGAGTTTTTTTTTTCTTTTTTTCTTTTGAGGAAAAGTCAAAACTTTAATGACATCACAGACATAGGTTGGTTTGGACTGTCCTCTGCTATTGTAATACAAACACAAGAACAGAAGCATGGGACCCTTGCATTTCATTTTAGCTATTAGTATGTTTACACTGCAATAAAGGGAAAAGCTGCATTCATCTTTTTGGTGTCAATTAAAAGGATTTGTGCCCTATGTGCAATCGGACTTCATGAATACCTGTCTTCTCAGTGCCAGCTTTTCAAACAGTCCACTCTCCAAATTTCCCATAATAAGGAGCACTGCCCAGAAGTCTTAGAACTACTGCTCAGGTTTTCCAGTTAGAAGCCTGGTTCATCCTGGAATTTTCCTCATTCACTCTATGTATGTCGTTTGACACTTTCGCATGAACCTTGAACAAGTCTTTCTTCCTCTCTCAGCTCTGGTAGGCCTCTAGGACAGCCATAGATGGTTTGCTGTGAGGGCCCTTTACAGCAGCTCTGTCTTCTAGTCTACTATCCATATGAAAGCCTGGAAGCTTAACTTGTGGCCAACCCTTTTCCCTCCAAAGAAAAAATTTAAGTGTGAAATCCAAAAGAGGCTCAGGTTTGGTCTTGGGCTCCTGTCCTGCCTCTGGGGACTCGGTTCTCCTCCAGCCTCTCACTTCCTTCAGTTAAGTTCTGTGCTGCTTGGTCTTCATTTCTATTTATTTATTTATTTGTTTATTTATTTATTTATTTACTTACTTATTTATTTATTTATTTATTTATTTATTTTTGATACTTTATTTACATTTCCAATGTTTCCCCTTTTCTGGGTCTCCTCTTTGGAAACCCCCTATCCTCTCCCCCTCCCCGCCTCTGTGAGGGAATTCCTCCTCCCACCTACCCACCCACCCATTCCCATATTCCTGCCTTGACATTCCCCTTTACTGGGATCTCTAGCACCCTCAGGCCCAAGGGCCTCTCCTTTCTCCCTGATGGCCATCGAGGTCATCCTCTGCCACATATGTAGTCCAAACCATGGGTCAATAGATGTGTATTCTTTGGTTGGTGGTCTGAACTCCAGGATGACCAAGGGGAGGGTCAGGCCCATTGACGCTCTTGCTCCCTCCATGGGGCTACCAATTCCCTCAGCTCCTTCAGACCTTTCTCCAACCCCTCCATCTGGTACCTCACTCTCAGTCCAGCGGTTACTATTAAGTGAAACTTGGACATTCTGAACTTTTGGGCTAATATCCGCTTATCAGTGAGTACATACCATGTTTGTTCTTTTGTGACTGAGTTACCTCACTCAGGATGATATTTTCAAGTTCCATCCATTTGCCTGCAAATTTCATTAAGTCATTGTTTTTTATATTTTTTTTTTCATTGAGTTTTTTATGTAGTGGATTGCATTGATTTCTGGGTACGACACCATCCCTTCATCCCTGGGATGAAGCCTACTTGATCGTGGTGAATGATTGTTTTGATGTTTCTTGGATTAGTTTTGCAAGAATTTTATTGAGTATTTTTCATAGATGTTCATAAGGGAAATTTGTCTGAAGTTTTCTTTCTTTGTTGGGTCTTTGTGAGGTTTTTCTATCAGTGTAACTGTGGCCTCATAGAATGAATTAGGTAGTATGCCTTCTGCTTCTATTTTGTGAAATAGTTTAAGAGTATTCATATTAGGTCTTCTTTGAATGTCTGATAGAATTCTGAGTTAAACCCATCTGGTCCTGAGCTTTTTTGGTGACTTCTTCTATTTCTTTAGGCATTATGGGACTGTTTAAAAGGTTTTTCTGATCCTTAACTTTGGTATTTGTTATCTATATAGAAAATTGTCTATTTCAACCAGATTTTCCAATTTTTTTGAGTATAGGCTTTTGTAGTAGGATCTGATGATTTTTTCAATTTCCTCAGAATCTATGGTTATATGCCCCTTTTCATTTCTGATTTTATTAATTTGGATACTGTCTCTGTGCCCTTTGGTTTGTCTGGCTAAGGGTTTATCTATCTTGTTGATTTTCTCAAAGAACCAACTCTTGGTTTTGTTGATTCTTCCTATAGAATTCTTCCTTTTTGTTTCTACTTGGTTGATTTCAGCCCTGAGTTTGATTATTTCCTGCCTTTTACTCCTCTTGGGTGCATTAGCTTCTTTTTGTTCTAGACATTTCAGGTGTGTTGTTAAGCTGCTAGTGTATGCTCTCTCCAGTTTCTTTTTGGAGGCAATCAGAGCTATGAGTTTCTTCGTAGCACAGCTTTCATTGTGTCCCATAAGTTTGGGTATGTTGTACTTTCATTTTCATTAAATTCTAGGAAGTCTTTAATTCCTTTCTTTATTTCTTCCTTGACCAAGTTGTCATTGAGTAGAGCATTGTTCAGCTTCCATGTGTATGTGGGCTTTCTGTTGTTGTTGTTGCCATTGAAGACCAGCCTTAATCCTTAGTGATCTGATAGGAGGCATGGGATTATTTCAGTCTTTTTATATCTGTTGAGGTTAGTTTTGTGACTGATTATATGGTCAATTTTGGAGAAGGTACCATGAGGTGTTGGGAAGAAGGTATATTCTTTTGATTTAGGATGAAATGTTCTGTAGATATTTGTTAAATCTATTTGATCCATAACATCTGTTAGTTTCACTATGTCTCTGTTTAGTTTGTGTTTCCAAGTTCTGTCCATTGATGATAATGGGGTGTTGAAGTCTCCAACTCTTATTGTGTGCAGTGCAATGTGTGCTTTGAGCTTTAGTAAAGTTTTCTTTATGAATGTGGGTGTCCTTGAATTCGGAGCACAGATGTTCAGAATTGAGAGTTCTTCTTGGTAGATTTTTTCTTTGATGAGTGTGAAGTTTCCATCCTTATCTTTTTGATGACTTTTGCATTCCACTCCCTGGCCCCATAGAGTTGTTTAAACATATGAGTCTATGGGGGCCAAACCTAAACATAGCATAATGCAAAATACATTTAATCCAACTTCAAAAGTGCCCTTAGTCTATAGCAGTCTCAACAACATTAAAAGTCCAAAGTTCAAGGTCTCTTCTGAGATTTATCCAATCACTTAACTGTAATCCCCAAAGCAAGAAAGGAAACTAGACAGACAATGTCCAAACTCTGAATCTCCATGTCTGATGTCAAAGTGGTCTTCAGATCTCAAACTCTTTTTTCATTTTTGTTGACTGCAATTAACCTCTTTCTACAAGGATGGTTCCACTTCCTGTTAACAGCTTTCCTCTGCAGATAGCCTATGAATCTGAAATCTCAAACATCTTGGCGTCTCCAAGGCAACTTCAATACTACCACATCTTGTTTCAATTTCTGGGTTGTACACATAATCTGGGCTCCTCCAAAGGGCTGATGTCAATTCTCCAGCTCTACCCTCTGTAGCACTCTAAGGACATGTTAATCCACTCCACTGCTCCTGCTGTTCTTGATGATCATCCCATGGTACTGGCATCTCCAGTACACTGGTGTCTTCTGTTAAAACTAAGCTTCACCAACAGTATATCATAGGCTCTCTTCATGGTGCCAAGCCTCATATCCTTTGCATGTACCTTTCAGTCCTGGCCCATTAACTACAACTGAGGCTGCACATTGACCAATGGCCTTCCCTGGCCTCTCACAGTACCAAGACTTAGCTGCTCTTCATGACCCCTTCATGCCTTCAAACCCGTACCAGATGGGCGACCCTTATACATTACCAGGTATAGCTGCAGCATGAGATATAACCTTGTCTATCTCTGGAACACAGCTTTTTTGTGCTCTCAAAAAACACTTCCCAGAAAATTTCACCTCAGTGATGCTGGTCTCTTCTTAATCACCACTAATTTCTTAGTTCCAGCTAATCAGCATCAATTTTCCCAGTAGTCCCTTTTATTTTTCACTCTAAAGCCAGAACCACATGGTGGAAGTTGCTGTGTTCTGCTGCTTTCTGGGGCTGGAACATAGCCCCCTTGTTCTATTATCACTAGCTTCCTCTTTTCCAACTCCTTCACTGTCAAAGTTTGGTTGTGCTGTATCTTGCTCTGCACATTGACCTTGTACAGAGACTGGCATGGTTCTGTCTTCTATAATGCTCAGATTAAAGGTGTGTATCACCATGCCTGGATTTAAGCTTTTCTTCACCTAGAACCTGCTTTGACCCAGGCTGGACTTGAATACAGAGGTGTGTTTTGTCTTTGTCTTCTGGGACTATAGGTGTGTACCATGCCTGGATCTAAATTTTGCTTGGTAGGATCTCGCTCCCCCAAATCCCTTAATCTGTTATATTCAAAAACACAGGATTCAGTTCCATTTTACTTCCTAGTACCCCTTTAATACTTAAACCATATATTTTATATTTTTTTCCTTTTCAGCTTGCTATGCTTATTTAAAATACTGCTCATGAGACTTAATGAGAAGACAAAGTCTATGGTGGGCATTTCTGAGACTTCCTTTGTCAATGCAATTAATCTGAGTTTTTTTTTTTTTTTTTTTTTTTTTTTTTTTTACATTAGCCTCAGGCAAACTCTTCAAACAAGGGCAAAATAAGTAGCCACATCCTAGTGGAAGACTGACTTCCAGGCAGCTAGAGTGAGAGCTGCCCACGCCCATGCTCACGCCCACCATGACACACCTATTCCAACAAGGCCATAGCGCCTAATAGTGCGACTCCTTGGGCCAAGCATATACAACCATCACAGAGTCATCATATTCTATATTCTGATTATGCCATTCTGAATGTAAATGAAATAATTTGATAATTTTCTCTCTGCATTATTTATCGTTTTGTATTCTACCCCATATTTTCATCACTGTGTCTTTCAATAAAGTCATCTAATATGCAAAAATATATGCAATATGTGAGTAGAAAGCATATCACTTGCCATCTAAAGTGTTCATGAGATATCTTTCTACAACTGATCATCTTTCTTGTTTAAGTTCTGCACTATCTGTTAGCTTTATGCAAAGAGATTTTACTAATACTCTAGGCCAATATTTTACCTGCGTTATTTTGTATTCATGGTGATTCAGCTATTGTATCAAAAAAGTGTTTTTTGTTTTAATGTTAAAACTTAATTACATATTTGCAGATCACTGACAATATAAAAGTTTTCTTGCTTGTTAAAACAGCAGATAGGAGTATTTTCAAAAGTTGATTTCCATTATGTGTATATTGTTTATATTTTGTGAAGTTTCAAATTATAGGTGTACTGGAAGGTATTTTATTACTTTGTGTTTTGAGAATTCTGAATATTATAATACATCCCATTAGAATCAATGTACTGTATCATTACACATTACAGATAAACATACCTCTAATGTAAGAGGAGTTATAAAACTGAAATAGAATAAAATTTTTCCCATTTCTCTAGTGCTTTATGAACTTCATTTACTAAAAAACATAAAATGGTCAGTAAATATTTATTAGTACTTTGAAAGCCTCTGAAGAAATAAACTGAATTGTGCAGTATATCTGGCTTTCTATAAAGGACCTTGCTTCGAAACACAGCAGTCTGGCTTTTATTTTATTTTGTCTTTTTTAAAATTTGAGTTTACATGTTTTTCAATGCTAATCTACTTAAATCTAGTAGAAGCAGATATTGTCTTTAATGCTAACAAATTTTTACATGGGTCTTGTGGATTTTTAGGTTTTTTTACCAGAACATTTATGATGTTTTTGGTGTGATATATATATATATATATATATATATATATATATATATACATATTCACATGTATGATAGATTTTGTGTCAGATAGTCATGTACATGATGCCATTGTGTCTTGCTCAAATGCTTTGCACTTTACATACTGAGCGGCAAGTTTTTACTCTGAAACAAGAGCTTTCAGATTAGGCTAATCTAG
This sequence comes from Uromys caudimaculatus, assembly GCA_028551405.1. Classification (NCBI taxonomy): domain Eukaryota; kingdom Metazoa; phylum Chordata; class Mammalia; order Rodentia; family Muridae; genus Uromys; species Uromys caudimaculatus. Next base: position 71,572,627 of record CM052711.1, on the reverse strand, counting down.
GCAGGTATCTTTCTAGTTCCAGTGATCTTTGCCTCTTCCTCCTGAGTGCTAGGATGACAGGCATGTTGCCACACAAATATTGATTTGTTGGGTTCTAGTGATCAGGACTCTGGCTCATCTCCCCAGTGCATACATTTGCATTCATCTATAATCAAAAAGCTGAAGATAAGTGTGTCTTGGAACAATTGTCTCTATTAGACATTTCCACTATTTTACTTGCAGCTTCTACTATGCTCCATATTCTGCTAGTGTGTACTTTTCTAAACTTTGACTATCCACCACAGGACATCAAGGATCAGCTCAGATCTCCAGTCGTTAGTCTGTTTTCTTTGAATATACCATGGTATATTAGCTAAGAATGAGGGTTTAAGGTTTACAGTATCTTTTAGCTACTAGAATACAAAATGAAGGAGGAATTGGGAGTATAACAACACATCTTTTTGGACATCATAGTTGGTCCATATAGGTTTCAGGTATGATTTGGAAAATGCCTGTACTGGAGTTTAATATCCATTCTTTTAATTCATCTCATACATGTATCTCTCTCTCTCTCCCATGCAATGGGAAAGGATGATACAGAAACAGGTATTTCTGGAAATATGTTTCTCACTTGGTTTTAAATAGTTTGATTTGGTTTGTTAAGTAAAAAATATTGCCCACTCATTTCTTTAGTATACAAGTCCCTATTCTTCCATATAGTTCAATTCTTTCTATTCCCTCTATTTATTAATTTATTTATATAATTTCTATATTTTTAGGCAGAGTCTCACTGTGTTACCCTGTCTTACTAGAATTTTCTCTGTAAACCAGTTTTCAGTAAATTCAGAAAATTCCACCTATTTGTGTCTCTGGAATACTTGGATAAAAGGTGTGCACCACCGAAGACTCCCAGGGGTGGTAACATTTAATTGTCATCTCTGAAACCTGAAAATTACACAAGAAGAGAGTTTGACTAAGGAACTGTTTACACAAGGTAGTTTTGTGGGCATATCTGCAGGGATTGTCTTGATTGTCTTAACTGATATAGGATGGGGAAGTACCATTCACTGATTTGGGGACCAGATTATATAAGAGTGGAGAAAGATGACAGAGTATTGAGCATGGTGAAGTGTAACATTCCTCACCCCCTCACAGTAGAAGTAACTAGGTGCTTTAGGACTTTCTCGCAGGGATGGATTGGTGTTGAAAGTTAAAATAAACCTTGTTTCTCATAAATTATTTTGTCAAGTTATTTTAATAACAACACAAAGGAAACTATAACTCATCTAAACTTATTTACAAAAATTATCACAATAAACATTGACTTTAGCATACGAGAAGATAATTTGTTTTCTGTTACTTTTAATGACTGAATAAAATATATTGTTCTGTCAACCCAACCTTTCATATTAATTTGGAATACTAAATTATTCATATTTGTCTATTTGTTCTACATTTTCTACTATATTTAATCTTATTGTTTCATGTTCTCTCTCTCTCTCTCCCCTCTTCTCTATTTCTCGTGTGTGTGTGTGTGTGTGTGTGTGTGTGTGTGTGTGTGTGTGTGTGTGCACTTTTCATGTATTCTTTTATGTATGTATTGGAGAAGCTGCATGTTCATGGTTAGAAGACAATTTCAAGTGTCATACTTTAGATACCATTATCTTTTATTTTTTTTAATTCAAGGTTTCTCACTTAGGTGGAATTCTGTATTTTAACTAAGCTGACTGGGTAGTGAGCAGCTGTGATTACCTGAACATAATCTGAGCATGGTCAAGCCAGTCAACATTATAGTTTAGATGAGAAAGGAATTCAGAACGACTCTATCCCTATCTAAGTTAGTATTTACAAATAATAGCTCTTGCAGCCTAGAGATGCAATTTTCTTCAATGGTATTTTATCAGTTGTACTTCCTAATAGCCAAAGCAAACAAAACCAAACAAACACTATAAAAACAAGAGCAACTCAGGAAGTAAACGTATTGTTTAGTGTACCTGATTGTAGTCTATTATCCAGAAAAGAGGGTAGAAGCCTGGGAGGCAGGAAGTGAATCATAGGCCAATAAGAATTGTTTTTAACTGGCTTGTTCTTCAGTCTGCTTTCTTATAGTACCCAGGGACACTAGTCCAGGAATGTACCATATACCACAGTGAGCTGGGCCCTCCCACATCAATCATCAATTCTTTCCAGAAGATGTACCAAAGAATTTCCCACAAACCAATCTAGTATGAATGTTTCTTAATTGATGTTCATTCTTTCAAAATGATCTAGCTTGTGTCAACTTGCAATTGAAAGAAGCTGCACAGATATGGTTCCTCTTAATTGGTCTAGTGACTGGCTATATCAGACTTTCTGCAAGGAAATCCAATGTTTGGCTGAACAAATACAAGACCTCAACCTAATTAGAAAGCTAATTAGAAAGCTAAAATGACTAAATTTATGGTCCCTGAAGAATAACTCAAAACTTTCATTCATCCTATGTGACAGTAGATGTTTATTATATCAAATTTATGTATATGTACTCATAAACATATGCTTTTATATATAGTGTCGTGCTCGCATATATGACTTTAGTAATGCATCTAGGTGCAGGGATATAGCTATATAACTTCAATTAAACTGAATAGCATATAATTTAGTAATTCAAATACCTACATCAAACATTTTTCAGTAAGTATCAAATACTTGAAAGCACTGCCAAAAGTAATACTGATCCAAAAAGTAGGAAGACTTAGGAACCCAGTGTGGGCATTAGTACAGTAGCTAATCTAATACATTTATAAAGGTTTTTTACCATTTCAAAATAATTTGAAAGCATTATTTTATTTTTCCATTAAATTATTCCATGATAGTTTGTCAGCCTCTTACCATTCCCGTTTTATGGAACAATCTGAATAAAAATATTTTGTGAAAATTTTACAGGGCTCAAAGATTAATAAATTCTTAGATTATTTTACTTTTGTTTTGTTTTTTTTTTTAGAAGTAAAAATTTTTTGATATTTTATTTACATTTCCAATGTTTCCCCCTTTCTAGGTCTTCTCTTTGGAGACCACCTATTGCTTCCCCCTCCCCCCTCTCTATGAGGGATTTCCAACTCCCACCCACCCGCCTGCCCACTCCCATATACCCACCTTGACATTCCCCTTTACTGGGGCCTCACCTCCCCCTGATGGCCAACAAGGCCCTCCTTTGCCACATATGTGGTCCGAACCATGGGTCCCACCATGTGTATTCTTTGGTTGGTGGTCCAGCCTCCAGAAAGACCCGGGGGGGGGGGTGTCAGGCCAAGTGACACTGTTGCTCCCTCCATGGGGCTGCAAACTCCCTCAGCTCCTTCAGTCCCTTCTCCAACTCCTCCATCTGGGACCTCACTCTCAGTCCAGAAGTTACTGTAAAGTGAAACTTGAGTATTCCAAACGTTTCGGCTAAAATCCACTTATCAGTGAGTACATACCATGCTCGTTCTTTGTGACTGAGTTACCTCACTCAGGATGATATTTTCAAGTTCCATCCATTTGCCTGCAAATTTCATTAAATCATTGTTTTTAATAGCTGAGTAGTACTCCATTGTGTAAATGTACCACAATTTCTGTATCCATTCCTCTGATGAGGGACATCTGGGTTGTTTCCAGCTTCTGGCTATTATAAATATGGCTGCTATGAACATAGTGGAGCATGTGTCTTTATTACATGTTGGAGCATCTTCTGGTTATATGCCCAGGAGTGGTATAGCTGGGTCCTCAGGTAGTATTATGTCCATTTTTCTGAGGGTCCACCAAACTGGTTTCCAGAGCAGTTGTACCAGCTTGCAATCCCATCAACAATGGAGGAGTTCCTCTTTCTCCACATCCTTGCCAGCATCTGCTGTCACCTGAGTTTTTGATCTTAGCCATTCTGACTGGTGTGAGGTGGAATCTCAGACTTGTTTTAATTTGCATTTCCCTGATGACTAAGGATGTTGAGCATTTCTTTAGGTGCTTCTCAGCCCTGCGAATTTCCGAAGTTGAGAATTCTCTGTTTAGCTCTGTTTCCCAATTTTTGATGGGGTTATTTGTTATTCTGGAGTCTAACTTCTTGAGTTCTTTGTGTATGTTTGATATTAGCCCTCTATCGGAAGTAAGATTTGTAAAGATCTTTTCCAAATCTGTTGGTTGCCATTTTGTCCTATTGACAGCGTCCTTTGCCTTACAGAAGCTTTGCAATTTCATTAGGTCCCATTTGTTGATTCTTAATTTTATATCCGGCCACTTTTCTGAAGTTGTCTATCAGCTTCAGCAGTTCTCTGGTGGAGGTTTTCGGGTCACTTAAGTATACAATCATATCATCTGCAAAGAGTGATATTTTGATTTCTTCCTTTCCAATTTGTATCCCTTTGAACTCCTTTTGTTGTCTAATTGCTCTAGCAGGGACTTCAATTACTATATTGAATAGATAGGGAGAGAGAGGGCAGCCTTGCCTAGTCCCTGATTTTAGTGGGATTGCTTCCAGTTTCTCTCCATTTAGTTTAATGTTGGCTACTGGTTTGCTATATATTGCTTTTACTATGTTTAGGTATGTGCATTGAATTCCTGATGTTTCAAAGACTTTTATCATGAAGGGATGCTGAATTTTGTCAAATGTTTTTTCAGCATCTAATGATATGACCATGTGTTTTTTTTCTTTGAATTAGTTTATGTGGTGGATTACATTGATGGATTTCTGGGTATTGAACCATCCCTGCATCCCTGGGATAAAGCCACTTGATCATGATGAATGATCGTTTTGGTGTGTTCTTGGATTCAGTTTGCGAGAATTTTATTGAGTATTTTTGCATCCATATTCATAAGGGAAATTGGTCCGAACTTTTCTTTCTTTGTTGGGTCTTTGTGAGGTTTTGCTGTCAGTGTAACTGTGGCCTCATAGAAGAAATTGAGTAGTGTTCCTTCTGCTTCTATTTTGTGGAAATAGATTGAAGAGAATTGGTATTAGGTCTTCTTTGAAGGTCTGATAGAATTCTGCAGTGAACCCATATGGTCCTGGGCTTTTTTTGGTTTGGAGACTATTAATGACTGTTTCGATTTCCGTAGGCATTATGGGACTGTTTAGATGGTATATAGGATCCTGACTTAACTTTGATATTTGGTATCTGTCTAGAAAATTGTCCAGTTCATTCAGATTTTGTAGTTATGTTGACTATAGGCTTTTGTAGTAGGATTTGATGATATTTTGAATTTCTTCAGAATCTGTTGTTTTGTCTCCGTTTTCATTTCTAATTTTGTTGATTTGGATCCTGTCTCTGTGCCCTTTGGTTAGTCTGGCTAAGGGTTTATCTATCTTGTTGATTTGCTCAAAGAACCAACTCCTGGTTTTGTTGATTCTTTGTATAGTTCTTTTTGTTTCTACTTGGTTGATTTCAGCCCTGAGTTTGATTATTTCCTGCCTTCTACTCCTCTTGGGTGCATTAGCTTCTTTTTGCTCTCTAGCATTCAGGTGTGCTGTTAGGTTGTTACTGTATGCTCTCTCCAGTTTCTTTTTGGAGGCCCTCAAAGCTATGAGTTTTCCTCTTAACACTGCTTTCATTGTGTCCCATAAGTTTGGGTATGTTGTACTTTCATTTTCATTAAATTCTAGGAAGTCTTTAATTTCTTCCTTTATTTCTTCCTTGACCAAGTTGTCATTGAGGAGAGCATTGTTCAGCTTCTATGTGTATGTGGGCTTTCTGCTGTTCTTGTTCCCATTTAAGACCAGCCTTAATCCATAGTGATCTGATAGGAGGCATCGGATTATTTCAATCTTCTTGTATCTGTTGAGGTTTGTTTTGTGACCAATTATATTGTCAATTTTGGAGAAGGTACCATGAGGTGCTGAGAAGGAGGTATATCCTTTTGATTTAGGATGAAATGTTCTATAGATATCTGTCAAATCCATTTCGTCCATCTGTTAGTTTCACTGTGTCTCTGTTTAATTTGTTTTTCCAAGATCTGTCCATTGATAATAATGGGGTGTTGAAGTCACCTACTATTATCGTGTGAGGCACAATGTGTGCTTTGAGCTTTATTTAAGTTTCTTTTATGAATGTGGGTGCCCTTGCATTTGGAGCATAGATGTTCAGAATTGAGAGTTCTTCTTGGTAGATTTTTTCTTTGATGAATATGAAGTGTCTTTCCTTATTTTTTTTGACAACTTTTAGGTGAAAGTTGATTTTATCCGATATTAGAATGGCTACTCCAGCCGGTTTCCTGGGACCTTTTGCCTGGAAAATTGTTTTCCAGCCCTTTACTATGAGGTAGTGTTTGTCTTTATCATGGAGACGTTTTTCTTGAATGCAGCAAAATGCTGGGTCCTCTTTATGGATCCAGTCTGTCAGTCTATGTCTTTTTATTGAGGAATTGAGTCCATTGATGTTAAGAGACATTAAGGAATAGTGATTGTTGGTTCCTGTTATTTTTGATGTTATTTTTACTTTTATGTGGCTATCTTCTTTTGAGTTTGTTGAAAGATTACTTTCTTGCTTTTTCTAGGGTGTAGTTTCCCTCTGGGTCTGGGTGAGAGGTGTTGCTCCCCTGAACCCCACTCATGGCTTTTCCAAGCTCCTGGGAGGGTAGCTTTCTCCTGGTGCTCCTTGGCTATGGACTCCTGGTGGCCCAGGCAGAGGTCTCCACCCACAGGTGGAAACCACAGATTATTTTACTTTTGAATTGTGTTAGATATGAAAGCATTTATTTGGATGTACACAGTAGAAAAAATGAAAACTAACTAGTTTGTTCATGTTCAGGAAGGAACAGGAGAAGTCTCTACTTATCACCATCCTGTCCTCCCATTTCAAATTGGAATGCATCCCTAACAACTGTTCTAGTAGCTCACATAAACCTATAGTTCTTTTATTTTTTTTAATTTTGATTGTTTCATCATTATTCACCATAAAAGTAATAGGTTTCAGTGTAACAATGTATACTTATTGTGATATTTCAAAATGTAATGTCTTTCTCACAGGTTCAGACATTTAAACACTTATGAGAGTTTATGAAACTTTTAAACATGTGAGAGCCTTGCTAGAGGAATTACATGATTTGGGAATAGGTTCTTTGAAAGTGCAGTCTCACCCCAGCTTCTGTTAACTTTCTGCTTCCTGTGTGTGTAGTTAAAATTACTTCTCAGCTTTTTGCTTGTGTTTTCATGCCTTCCAACTTTTATGTGCATCTGGCTCTCTGGAAACATAAACCAAATGAAGCTCTTAAGTTGATTTAATCATGTTATTTAATTATAGAAATAAAGACACTAATACCCATACCTTATTTAAGTAGATCCTCCTCACCCAGTGTTCGGTTCCATCCCTTGTATTTCCAGCAGGGACTAAGAAAATTAACATAAAGCACACATTCTTCCTTTACAACCACTCATCACCTCCAGTGGTTCTCTTTTTATATCAATGGTACAAATATTATGATTCCTCCTCTTCCTTCTCAACAACATTTCCCCTCTTATCTTCCATCTTCCAGTTTCATGACATCCCCTAATCAGTAACATTTTGTTATATAAATACAATTTTTTCTGTGCATCTATGCTTAAGTATACACACACACATACATACACACACATGTACTCATCCCATTGTGACATTATTCTCTATTTATAAAATATACTTTTTCATATTCTTGTAATCATGTGAAAAAACATTGTGACTTACAATAACTCAATTAATAAATTAAGTCTGGTGATAATTCTTTCAATTTAAAAGTGGTGAGCTAATATTAGCCTTTGATGAACTCAGTTAATGCTCTTAGTCTCCCCTTAAAAACTTGAGAAGTGAGGAAGTAGAACTTCCTGATTAGCCCACTCTCAAAACTTGAAAAAGAGAATAATACTTCAAGTCCTGCAGGTTTCCTTGCTACTGAGTAGCAAAGGTAGTAGTAGGCTTGGTGAGTTCAGGCTTGTCCTGTATCATTACAGGTCTCCAGCAAGTGTGCATGTCCCACTGTGGTTAGACCAAACACAGGCCTGTGGTGAAGCAATTTTTCTGTAGGTTCAAACATTCCACCCTCAAAAGAGGTCCTTATGCTTGGCAGATTCTGAGTTGACAGAGAGAGCAGAAAGGCACAGGAGACTCTAACAGTAAAGAACACAAGGCAAAACAAGTTTCTGAATCTAACAGGATACACACATCCCCTCCTCAATGTTATAGAAGCAGTAAACGCTTCTAGGGAAAGAAATTCTCCAACTGGTCATGTAGCCCTGGATGTGTGTCATGCAGAGAGCTCTAGACATGCAACTTTGGTGTTTGTAACTCTACGTTATATCTCTGCAAGTAATTCAAATGTATTGGTTTGCCTTTTAGACCTTGATATAATCACTCTTTTGGTCTGTCTCTTTTTCCCATAATGAATAAGTACATATTTGGGTTATTTCTCTAGGAATGTCTCACATAATTCCTTCTCACTTGATATTCCAGGAAGTCTAGATTCATTTTCTGTTCTAAAATGATTCAAGATGCCTTTACTTCTTGAATACTGAGAATGTATCAAGCAACACATGTTGGGCAGAAAAGCAATCTCGTTTTTAAGGGACATCTTCATTAGGACTAGTTATTTTTACTCAGTGCCCTCAGCAGACAGAGTTCAGGAGAAACACTGGGAATTGACCATGTTATTTGCAGCTTTTGGCACTGGTCAGGAGTTCTCTGTATGTCACCAGCAGTCTTTACATATGAGTTTCTCTCATTCTCTTTCTGCTTTTTGTATTTCATTGCATGATCATAAAATATCTTTCTTACATTTTTTCTTATTTTGTTTCATTTTTTACTTTTAGTTGTACACTCATAATTCAGTCACAATTTGTCCACTTGTTTGAAGGTTATGCTGGGGTAAAGATTTCTAGCATTTGTATGAACCCCTTTTCCCAGATCATAGACTGATTGGCTCCCAGATTATGCATTGTAAAACAGAAGAACTCTGAGAGCACTGAAACGTCATGAGTAGAGTTGTATTGGAATTTATACCCTGAAATGTTATACTGCCAAATATCTAGCCATTTTTCATCTACTTACTTGATCTCAGTCTTCATCATCTACCATCCCTGAATATTTGTATCACAGCTATTCATCATGAAAACAATTTACATAGTGAAATTCACAATGCAGGACATTTACTAAAAATAAAACATTCCTTTTAAATAAATTGACATTTAAGGTATATTTTTAATGCAGTATGTATATACAATGGAATGTTTTTATCATAAAGGAGAATAAAATTCATATTGTTTACTCAAAGTAGACACAATTGGGAAGAATCATATTAAGAGTGAGGTCCCTGATGGAGGAGTTGGAGAAGAAACTGAAGGAGCTGAGGGAGTTTGCAGTCCCATGGAGGGAGCAACAGTGTCAACTGGACTGACCTCCCTGGTGCTCCTGGAGGTTGGACTGCCAACCAAAGAATGCACATCGAAGGACCCATGGCTCAGACCAAATATGTGGCAGAGCAGGGCCTTTTTGGCCATCAGGGGAAGGAGAGGCACTTGGGCCTGAGGGCCTTAGAGGCCACAGTAGAGGGGAATGTCAAGGTGGGAAGACTGGAGTAGGTGGGCGGGTGGGTGGGTAGGGGAACACCCTCAAAGAGGTGCGGGAGGGGGGAGGGGATAGGGGGTTTCCAAAGTGGAGACCTGGAAAGGGGGAAACATAGGAAATGTTAATAACGTATCAAAAAAATTAAAATAAACACACACACACACACACAGAAATTTATAGAAAAACAAGTATTATATTTTCATTCATTTTTACAATGACTTATTTAATTATGTGTTTCCTTTTATGTGACTGTGTATATGTGTGCTTTCAGAGACCAGTAAAAGGCATAATGGAATGGGTAGTAGTGAGTCACTCAACATGAGTGCTAGGAACTGAACTTGGGTCATTGGGAAGAACTGCAAGGAATCTGCTAAGCCAACTTTCTAGCCCTTTTTCATTTGTGGTTACTAGATTTTTTTTTCATAGTTATACAAACTCAAGTACAAATATATAATCAAAGTAGAAATTAAGTTGTCCAGTGCAAGAAAAGAATACAAAAAGAAGAGTTAAAGGAATAGGAGAAAACCGAATGGAAAATATATACTCAACATTCAGTATAGATGGCGTGAGCAATTAAAAACAAAAGTCAAGTATTAAAATTGTCTGTACCTTTCTATGTGTCATTATGTGCAAGTAAGTGCAGGAGTCCACAGAGGCTGGAGATAGTAGATCTCCCTGTAGATGGAGCTAAAGACAGTTGTGAGCCTCCAAACATAGGTTATGGGAACAAAATTGGAAACCTCTGCAAGAGCTGTATATGCTTTTATCCACAGAGCTATCTATCCAATCTCAAAATTTAAAAAAAAAAAAAAATTAAAAAGAAACATTTCTATTTATATATTATTTTAAAATAGAAAATACAAAAATGGATTTTAGCATTACACTTGCTGAGTGCTTAACAAAATATTAATACATTTGGAACACTGGATAGCTTTTAAATTTCAAAGTGATACCAGATGGCAGAGTGGGTGGAAATATTCCCTGGTAACCTGTCAGCTTGATATTCTCTTCTATCATTGTATCAATCTATGTTAAGGTGCTTTTCTTGTGTATAGTGTCTAAGGCAACAAAAGTAGTAGCATTTTTCTTACATGAACCTAAAATTTTGACGCCATGATAAGAATTGGAAAATGTTTACAGACTAGAAATATGTTGCTTTGAATATGAAATGTTTCCTGTAAACTCACATGCTTTATCAAGTGTCCAAGCACAGCCCATCCTCATAGCTTGTAATCTGTTTTAAACAGAGATCTTGAATAGAGCTGCCATGTACACTAACACTCTAGAATCTCTGAACAATGGGAAAGAGTGTTCTGTCAGGGGATGAGAAACACTGTGAAGACTGAAAGAAACAATGCTAACTTTCCTAGTTTTTTAGGGCCACATACAAGATTAAGATCTGAAAAATATCCAGGATGTGAAGTGACCGTAAGAATGTCCTGATATGTCCTCATGGTCACTAATGAATCTGGGCTACACATCTCACACTGAGAACAGATATTTACATAACTAGAAACGGGATCTGCTTATTAGACATTGCAATCTTCACAGATGATCTAATACCTGATTGAGTTTTAATAATATGGGTTTGAGACTGGGACTGGCTAGAAGGTTCAGTCTGTAAGTGTACTTGCTATACAAGCATGAGGATTTGAGTTTCAGTGCCCAGCAACATGGAAGTCTGTGTGTGCCTGTGGGTGCCTTTAACAACACTATGGGGAATGAGCATAGAGTGGAAGATTTCTAAGGCCTGTTGGCCACCTACCTCTTCCTTGTTCAATGAGAGTTAATATCTAAGGGATTAAAACATAAAGTGATAGAGAAGAATATCTAATAGCTTGCCTGTATCCCTATGTCCTCTACCCTCAATATGTGATGTTCAAGAACATGCACATATATACATCTTCTCACTCTCTCCCTTGAGAGAGAGGGGGGAAAGGGAGAGGAAGAGGGAAGGAGAGAGAGAGAGAGAGAGAGAGAGTTAAAAGACCTGGACAGGTATGAATTAATTGTTGTTGAAAATACCTGGAATATGGTGTTCTGATATTAAGTTTCTTGCAACTGTACAGGCACAAAAGGAAAAAAAATAGGGTAGCTATAGCTACATATACATGCATGCTTAGTCCACAACTGATGAACTCTGAGTAGAATTAGGTGGCTTAGCCTTGTTGGAGGATGCATAGCCTTGATGGACAAGATGTGTCACTCCAAGTAGACTTTGAGCTTCAAAAGTGGATATCATGCTGTTTTTCTCTCTATTTTACACTTTCTTTATACATTCTTTCTGTAGATCATGATGTACACCTCTCAGTTACAGCTCTGTGTGGTACCTGAGTTCCTTGTTCTCCCAGATTCTGTCTCTCTTTGCTCATGGAGTATATGGCCCATGTTTCCCTTTGGAGTTTCAGTATGATGCTGCTCACCAGACTGGAAGGGGAAAGTGGGGTCTGAGGTGAAGGATGTAGTTCCTGTTTTCCTCTCTGGGTACCCATACATCCCTACTGTATCACCTGGAGAGGAAATCAGGGACAGGGATGGGCCTTAGAGGATACAAGTCTCCCTTTGGGATGTGATGAGCATGCCCAATACATGCCAGACCTATGTGAAGGCAAGAACTGGACCTGAATTGATCAGGATCTGGTCTGTTTTGTTGTGGGTGCTGAGTGTCTGGAGTGACTGGAGAATAGAGAAGGGCTTGTCTGGGAGACTTAGTGTCATGGCTGGTTTAGGCAAAGACATACCCTGTGTCGATCTTTAATGAAGCAACTCTCTGTGAATATATATTTTATTGGTGGTGGATGTGAAAACATACACTGTATTGGGGTGAACCATAGATTATAGGCTTTTCAAGGAAGGGGGTGAAATATCCTGGAAGGGAAGGTCATTAACTAAAGGCTAAGACTATCTAGATACCACATTAGCATGGAGAAGAGCACCAGGTGCTATTCTATATGAGTGAGTCTATGGTCCTCTCATTTGGTGGCCATGGTTACATGTTCCAGGGTAGACATAAGAGGCAGACAGTAGTCAGCTCCATTCCTACCATCTAAGAACACTGAGATTCCTGGGCTTTGAGCAATCCCCACTTCATTAGTTCTTATGCCAGTCTGGTAGCACATTCCCACATACCCCATATCCCTAGTACAATGACTGTCTGGTTCCCATCATGGTGTTCATTGATTAACCCTTTAAAACTATAAGCAAGCCCTCAGTTAAATGTTTTCTTTCAAAGGGGAAGCCATAGTTATGCTCTCTCCTTATAGCAATGAAACAGTAGGATACCAGATTTCCCAGAGATTACCCAGTGATTTATTAGAGCACATGCTGATGGCATGCTGCCTTTACCAAATGATTCTGAACTTTTCTAAATGGCTTTCCTGTTTTGTTTCTCTATAAATTCATCTTGCTTTCTTCCTTGCTAATCTTAAAAGTTATCACTGTAGTCATACACACACACACACACACACACACACACACACACACACACACACACACACAAAATCTCTTTCCCTCTTCCATAATTTCTTTTCAACAAAGAAATCGGTAATGATAATAGAAGTTGAAAGTCCTTGAGGGTATTTTAGGAGAGTACGTCCTTGAACTTGCCCAGGGAGTATTAATTACTCTACTTCCTAGATGAGAAATTGAGGCTTCAAGAATTCAAGAAACCTATCCTAGGCTGCATAGGCATTAAAAGACATAAATGACTAAGGAAATGGTCTTGACATTTTTGTATCATCACTCTCTTTGACTCACTGTGTCTTTGACATTGTTTCTGGGAAATTAAGAAAGAGAACATCCTTCTATGGCCATTCCCAAAACATAACTTTCATTGTTCGTTATTCCCTTCTAATTTCTTCTTGATGCTTACAATTACTCTTCTTAGTGACTGTATTATTTAAGTCTATTAATTATTTAGTAGTGTAGTATTAGCCATGACACATAAAATAAAGTTGTATTAGCCACAAGATGCAGATTCACACATAAATTATTGTCAAAAAAAAAAAATAAACAGAAGCACAACACAGAGAATGATTATAGCCCCAGGGTTCTTAGTCATGTGCTTCTACTCAGTTCTGTACATTGTTCCTCCCAGGCTTGGGTTCTGCCACTGCAATTATATGCTGATATCCTGAAAGCAAAATGACTTCATTTCTGTTTTTTCCTATGTGACAGTTTCAGGACTAGTTTGAGAGTGATGTCACTGTGTCAGTACCAAAGAATCCATGTTCCTCATAAGAAGTAAAGAATAGAAATCCCTTGGATGATTCAAGTTTTATGTCCATAAACTGCTTCCATTTCCAGGGTAGGCAACTCTAACCTGTATATCATTGGCAAGTAGCAGAATGAGGACACTACACTTCCTTTCTCTGAGGTTAACTGGAGCTTACTCACTGTCTTCAAGCTATCACTTTTTCTCTTCTCTATCAATAATTTGGGTCTGGAACAAGGTTACCTTTGTCAGAGAGAGCAGGCCTATTGTTGCTCCCTGTGTAATTTATTTTGTAGAAACTCTGGATATCTCTTATATTTCCATTCCATGTCCTTGTCACGTATTTTTATATATGCACTGTGACAAATAATGCATAGTAAAAATATGTCTCAACCTTCACTGTCTTAAATATACATGTGTAAGAGTCTCCGGCATATTATATATATATATATATTATATATATTATATATATATATAAATATATATATATATATAATATATATATATATTCATTCCTGAGTCCTCTCCTACTTTCAGATTCTGAATCCAACTCTAACTTCTCCCAATTCAATGATTTTATGACCTACTAAGTCCAGTTCTTGCTGCCAATATACTCTTGAAAGTGGGTCTATCCACTGGAGGAGCATGGGGAACTTTCCAGGAGCCTTGTCCTTCAAGAAAGTTGACTCCCTCTGCCATCATCTGTCAGTATGCCTTCCCAGGAGCATTGGTCTTTTCATGTCCAAAACATACTCTTCCTCTCCAGTTCTCTACTATCCCTGCTTCTTACAACCTCCACTCCATTTTCTGCTGTGGTCCTTGAGACATTTGAGAGGGCATATAGAGATGGTCTGTTAGTCATTGAGTACTTCACAGACACTTAGTCTCTATATTTTTTCAGATGTGAATTGAAATACTGCATTAACTGCTTTCTGATGCACAACAAAATTCTGGTGAGGTTTGAGTGCTGGACTGATCTATGCCTGTAGAGACAAGAGTTTACAGGAAAGTCTTACACTATGTCCTTTCATGAAAAAAAAATATGCCCATGCCTGGGGGACTGTGAGTGCTCCAGCAGCAACCATTTTCTCCAATTTTAACAAGATGTGTGAGTGAAATTATGTGTGTAAGCACACTTGACCTTTCTTTAATGTGTGGTACCAGATTTCAATAAATGGTATGTTCTTCAATCACTCTGCAACATCATTTTTGGATACAGTTTTTGAAGCTAGAGCTAATTAATTTCCTTTTAGGCTTGTCTGCAATTTACTTTCAAGGATTCTCCTGTCTCTGATTTTGGGTCACAGCTAAATTCCATGTTCAGGTTTACACAAGTGTTCAGAATACAAACCTTAATTTAAACAAATGTTTACTGTGGAATTTTTTTGGCTGCACATTATTTTAGCCAAGATTAAACACTTAATATACAAAGATGAAGAGTTCAATTTCCTCATCCTAGTTGAGTTGATATTAATGAAATAAAGGCAAAAATATGTGAAGTTTATTTCTGGCAATGAAAGCATAAAAAGGGGATTTGGTAATATGTTATTTGTTGAGTGCTTCATAAATGAATATATGACTGAGTGAAGTGAAATGATCAATCTTTGTTCCCAGATGGAAAATTAAATTAACAGTGATGGAGAACCTAGGAAAGAGAGTCTCCCAAGCTTAATGACCTAGGCTGGAGCCTACTACCCACATGGAGATATAGTAATGGTGTGTCCCTGTTGTTCTCATACTGAAGAGTGTCAGGAGCCATCTAGGATAGACTAATGCTACTAGGGGGCCTTACTGGAGAGGCCGACCATATTTTGCATGGTCTGTGATAGGTGAGCTCTGTGAGGCAAGGTTCCAAAAGGACTTCTTCCCATATGCCTTTCCTTATTATATATCATTATATATATATATCACTATATATATCACTAGATAATAGCCAACACTATTGGGAAGATTTCTGCAGATCAATGAAAATGTACCATTTTATAGTGATGCTATAGAGACAAATAAATGGTTTTTTAAAGTTCTTAATGATGATCCTATACAGACAGGAGTCTAGTATGGCTGTTTCCCAAAAGGTTCTACCAGCACACAACTAGTACAAATGAATATACCCACAGCCATCAATTGGACTGAGCCTTGGGACCCCAGTGGAAAAGCTAGAGAATGAACTGACAGAGCTGAAGGGGATTGCAACCCCACACAAATAACAATATCAACTAACTGGACCACCCAGAACTCCCAGGGTCTAAACCACCAACCAAAGAGTATACATGGAGGTAGCCAGGGATCCAGATACATATGTAGCAGAGGATGGTCTTATCTGACATCAATTGGAGGAGAGATTTTGTTCCTGTGGAGGCTTGATGTCCCAGCATAGTGGGATGTTAGAGGGGTGAGGTGGGAGTGGGAGAGTGGGAGGAGGAGGACCCTCATAGAGGCAAAGGGGAGGATGGAGAAGAAGGATGGGATTGTGGTTTGCAGAGATGTAACCTGGAAGGAAGATAATCATTTGAAAATGTAAACAAATACAATGATTAATAAAAAGAATTTCTAAAATTATTTTAGTAATTGTTAAGCCTTTTATAATAGAGCTGTTATTAAACTCCTCTCTGATATGAAAAAGTGCAATTAGATCTCTGGCAGTCTTCAAGTGTCACAAGTTAATTGCTTCTGAAATAGAAAATGGGCATTTATTATTTATAATACACTCCAAGAGGTTGTAAAATAAGTAAACATAGGTCATAATAGAAAACTAATAATTTATTATAGGTGAGAGGAGAGAAGATAAAATAATGACTGGGTTTATCTATATAAACCTTCTATGATAACTTAGTCACGAGATTCATGATTTTTAACTTCCGGTGAACCTGTAGAGCTAGTGACATGTAATGAAAGTCTAGCTGGACAACTAGTATTAATGGAAACATGGGGAAACATCTCTGTTGTAAACTTCTTCAATTTATGATTCAAATTTTTGTTTGAACTTGTAGTGAACTCTTATAAACAAACAAACAAAAAACCTGATGCTTGGAAAAACCAACTGATTTATCCCCTCTGAAAAGATACAAAAAGTTAGGCATGATTACATTACATGTCATTATTAGATCAAAGCTGGAGAAAATAGCAAGATTAGGAGAAGGAATGAGGACAGCAGAGTAGAGTAGCTTAAAAATTAAGAAAGCGATTTAGAAATTATGAAAGCATATAGTCTGATAGGTTTTTCTCCCTTTTACTTTCCCTTAGAAATAAAGGGGACATTAGAGTAAGAGCAGAAGTAGAGAACAATATGGAAAATGCACAGAGATAGAGACAAAGGAGAAGCTGCAGAGAGAGCCTGAAGAGTGAGCAGGCTTCTCCTTACCATGGGACAGAATGGTTATTTCTTAACAGTTAGGCAGGTTTAGTCTTATCAAAGAGGACAAAGCTTTCTTCTTACAGACTTGGGTTTAATTCATTTAGTAATAAAAGGGTAGAGATTTTTTCTTTCTCTATTTAATAAAGAGGGGAGTTCATTTCTTTTTCTTGTTTTGTTTTTGTTGTTGTTGTTGTTGTTGTCGTTGTATTTGTGGCTTTTGTTTTTGTTTTTGTTTTTTCCAGAATGAGTGAGCACTTTCTGCACTGGCATTTCTGCTTTTCTCCATAAGCATATCTAAGTACAAATTTGTGTGTGTGTGTGTGTGTGTGTGTGTGTGTGTGTGTGTGTGTGTGTAGGTGTGTGTGTGTTTGTAATTATGAGTTAAGTAAGTAAGTAGATGAGTCCAACTGGAATGCATGAAGTTATTTTAGTACATATGTATGAAATCTGATTATGAATGTATGCAAGTTTATGTATATTTGCTTGTCCTTTTATGGAAAGGTCTCATAGACACCTTTAGACGAATAGAGAAATGATCAAAGGATAATCATAATGGATGACACATTAGAGTAATATAAAGCCCCCATACACTATAGAATCTAGAGTTTCCACAGATCTGGGAAACTGTCTACTAAAAAAATCTGCGATGTTTTTCAACACAATCTACTTTTGCGTAGTACCATTGTCCAGTCATTTATTTCTTTTAACTGATGGATGAAAAGAACCCACCTTCTAGCTGAAAGGATTTATTACTAGACTATATTGATTTTAATTGAAGTTTAGGCTAACTTTTTCTTCTATAATTCATTAATTAAATACACATAAAATTTTACTACCATTACAATTTTATGCATATTTCTGTTGTTCTAAAAATGTTCTTTGTTCTACCTGTGTATAACTCTTTCCATCACCAAGGTCTTAACAAGCAGGTATATCTTCACATTCTTCATAGTTTTGCCTTTGCTAGTGTTGTTCACAAATAAGAGATGAGGGATTGATAGATAGATAAATGATAGATAGATAGATAGATAGATAGATAGATAGATAGATAGACAGATAAGCAGACAGAAGATAGCTAGCTACATAATTAAACACTATGAATCTTATTTTACTTAACAATAAATATTTAAGTTTCTTCCACATTGTATGTATGACTTAATTCCTCATTCTATATTCTATTTTCATGTTCTTGGTTTTTTTTAAAAATAGAGTGAATTATAGTTCTATTGTCTCAAAGTAAGGACATTTTTAGCAATTATAAAGTTCCTTTGAGTCTCTCTCTTTCTCTTAACACTTGAAAGAAATATTCATTCCTTAACATCAATTCTCTATTATTTGATGTTCTGATTTTCCATTTAGAATCTAATATGAGTGTATACAAAGAGTTTTCTAAGCCTTTTGTGTTTATTTATTACCATAAACATTTATTAACTACTTCCTTTCTTAAAAACACTATTTAGAGATTAACAGATAAGAAATGTCTCTTGGGAGACTTCCTAGTAGTATTTACGCATTTCTTCCAAAGGGAGGCAACTTTTTGCTTTCTTCTTAGCTCCTGTGGCCCTCAACAGTCTGTCTGATTAATTTACTTTGACAAATTTCATTGAAATCAGATGTGAAAGAAAATGCCCAGAGTTTTTTTTAAATTGGATAGCAGGATAGCACTTGTCCCATTGGCTCCAGAAGCCATCAAAACCGGATATTTTTAAAAGAATGAATAAATATTGTTTATTAATTCCAAACATACCCTGCACTCCTCAGACCCCATTCACGTAACTATAAATAAAGCTGTGCTGACTGATTGTATTCCTTATTCTGGAAATTAAGTATAGGTAAGTATCCAAGTGCATTAACTGTAACACAAGCACTAAGAGGCAAGATGATTGCTGTGTATGAGTAACCTGTTATGTTCAATGATCCATGGCAAAATTAAAAAAAAAAAAAAAAGGCAACATGAATAGCTTGGCATGAGAGAGTCCTTTTGCATGCATTCAGATCTGAATTCAAATCTATAGCACAAATGGAAAATAGTTAGACATGGCTGTAGATCCCTGTAATTGCAGCATTGTGGAGGGAAGACAAAAACAAAAAAACAAAAAACAAAACACTGAAACACTGGGACTTGTAGACTGCCAGCTCTTCTAAATGTTTACTGACAGATTCTATTTCAAATGAATGCAGGAGACATGTACAGACCAAGACACTTAGTGTCCTCCATTGGCTTTTGAATACAAGAAAAAGCACATAAACCACTCTGTATGCACATATAAAATAAACATGCCATGCTTTTCTCTCTCTCTCTCTCTCTCTCTCTCTCTCTCTCTCTCTCTCTCTCTCTCTCTCATGCACACACACACACACACACACACACACACACACAGAAATGCACACTCAATAAAATTTTGCAAATTAGTGAATAAGCCAAAAAGCAAAGCAATCATATTTCTATATAATATCTGGTTTAGATCTGGTAGCACTTAGCATGTACAGAGCTTAGAAGGGGTCTACTATGTATATGGCACGGTTCATCTCATTTAGTACTTAAGTAGGAAATCAGCTTTGTTAGCATCATTATATTGTGAAGTGGAAACTTGGAATGCATCTTTACTTGGCACAAAGATAATTTGATACCCTTCTCATTTTATCATTTTAAGATCCCTTTATAAAAGAATCTGCAGTGATCACATAATGTTCCTAATTGGCCACTAAGTGTGTACACACATTTAGACCTTACTACCTTCTGTGTTTAAAAAAAATTCAACCTTCTGATGCAACTAAAAACTTGGGGAATTTGAACTTGCTGTTATTTTTCATTACCTATATTTACCAGACACTTTACACTATATTTCATTTAATAAAAACCATGTTGCTACTACACAAAGGTGATATGGATAACTTAAACTTTAGAATACTCATTGGAGATTGGAAAAATAAATAAGATATAAAACAATTATAGGTAATTTATTCAATTATTCTATAGTGCTTGATTAAAAGCAGTTGATTGAAAACAATATTAAACACTATATTCATGCTCTTAGCCTTTAACCAACCAGTTCATAACAATAAAGGGATCCTACTTTATTCTATCCTTCAAATACAGCTAAAGTGATTTCTACGTATGGATGTATGCCTGAATACAATTGCACTTGGGAAAATATTTTCTTATTCATTTTGTCCTTTACAGAGTGTTTACTTATGTGTATATCTGTGTGTGGGTATGTGCATGTAGGTACAGTGCTCCTCCCTCCTAATGGTCTTAAGAAAGTAGGATAGATTCCTGAAGGCTGCAGTTACAGATAGTCTTAAGCCTCCCAACCTGGGTGATAGGAATAAAGCCTTAGTCCTTTGCAAGAACAGCATGGGATCATATCTATTCATTCAAATTGATCAAATCAATTCATTCAAACTCAAATGAATTTCTATTTTGGATGTGTCAACAGTTCTTTATATTTACCTTGCATTCAGAATTCTTTGAGACTTAATAGTCCACATAGATTTCAGCTATTAATTGCTACTACAGAAATTCCTCATTATTCATGAGACATGGGCATGGAAATAATTAACGTGATCAGACTAGAAACCAATTCTTTGTTGTTATTGCTCTTTGAGACAAGCTCTAACGAAGGTGATGGTCCAAGATGACATTGAACTTAGGGTTCTGCTGCTTCCTAAGTGAAGCGGTTAAAGTCATGGGCCACTTGAAGAGGCAGTTTGCAGAAAGAATGCAGTTCTTTCCTTAAAATAGTTAGAGAAAAAAGGCAGATGCATTCTTGTCATTTTATGGGAAACAAATATTTTCAATTTTGTGTTTTAATTTTTCTACATAGTATTCATGTTAATATGAGCAAGTGTATCCAAAAAAATTCTACCAGAGTTCTCCTACTGCTGATAAACACCTGCAGCAATGTGGCTGGATATAAAAATAACTCAAAGAAATTAGTAGCTCTCCTTTATTCAAATGATAAATGGGCCAGGAAGGAAATTAGAGCAATCACACCATCTACAATAACCATGAATAATATAATTAACATATATTGGTATAACTCTAACCAAGCAAGTAAAAGACATGTATGACAAGAAATTCAAGTTCGTAAAGAAAGAATTTAAAGAAGACACCAGAGCTTGGAAAGATATTTCATGCTCATGGATAGGTAGAACTAACATAGTATAAATGGTCACCTTACCAAAAGCATTCTACAGACTCAATGCAATTTCCATTAAAATTCCAACAGAATTCTTTACAGATCCAGAATGAAAAATACTCAAATTGATATGGGAAACCAAAAACAAACAAAAATCCAGGATAGCTAAATCAATCCTGTACAATAAAAGAACTTTCTGAAGTTATCACCATTCCTGGTTTCAAGCTATACTACAGAAAAATAGTAATTAAAACCACCTGATATTGGCCTAAAAACAAACATGTTGATCAATGGAATAGAATCAAAGAATCAGAATTTAACCCACATACCTAGCAAGATATTTTTTTTTTTAAAGAAGCTAAACTATACAATGAAGAAAAAAATCTCCAGGAAATGGTGCTGGTCTACTCAGATGTGTGCACATAGAAAAAAATGCAAATAGATCCATATTTATCACTCTGCCCCAAACTCAAGTTCAAGTGGATCAGAGACTAAATCTGAGAGAAGAGAAAGTGGGGAATAGTCATGAATGCATTGGCACAAGAGACCACTTCCTGAATAGATGACCAGCAGCTCAGGCAATAAGGTCAACAAATATAAATGGGACCTCACAGAACAGAAAAGCTTCTGTAAGGCATAGAACACTGACAAATGGACAAAACATCAGCCTACAGAGTGGAAAATATCTTCACCAACCCCATTTCAATGAGAGGGCTGATACAAAAAATATATAAAGATATGGTTTTGTTACAACTTTTTGAAATTCATAACATACAATTGAATCATGTATCCTTTGTTGCAGCTGTTGAGCTTTTAATGAAGTATTGTTTGAGTTTTCATCAAATATGAGGATATCTAATTTATTAGTATATAATATGAAAAATAAATATTTCATATGCATATTTTTGCATGTATTTCTCCATGGAATGAAAAAATGAGTTTTTATTGTGTGGTTCTAGCAGAATAACTGCTTTGAATTGGTTTGCTCTTTTAAATTTATTAAATTTATTGCTTTCTTTATGAATTTGTTGGATGCCACAGCATGGCCTGTGTAAATGATGAAGACAGAGGACAATTCTGAGAGGTGTGTTGTGGGGTCAAATCTGACTGCAAGTTTAGGCAAACGTTCAATCTCTGAAGGTGAGAGCATTTTCTGAAAAAGTATTTCCACATTGCATGACATTTCAGAATTGTTTTCCTTAAAGCATCACAGCATTATTCTTGCCTTTTAAATCAATATTGTTTACTTCTGTGAGGTCTCTTGGTCTTCATTTACTTGTGAGTTTTGGAAAAAAAGGCTTAAGAAAGCTCATGCAAATTCCTGCAACTCTGTATTAGTGTGGCATTAATTTTCCTCTAGCTTGTAATTTTCTAAGAAACAGTTATTCAGTTTCCACTTTCTATAAATTGAAAGCTCAATTCCCAACTTAGTGAACCTTCCAAACTCAGCTCATCTTTTTTTCTGGGGTAGAAATTGCATGTGGCAAGCAATAGAGTTCAGTATATAGCCATTGAGTTAGCATGAGCTGGCAAATGGGTTTGATCAGAATTGAAAAGAATCAAAATGAGGGAATGAAGGGAAGAGAGAAGAAAGGAGGCAAGAATGAAGAAGAAAAGATAGAGTGTTTGGAAGAAAGAAAAAGAGGGAGAGAGGGAAGGGAAACAAAGAGAATGGAAGGGAGATAGGAAAAGATGGATTGGAAAAGAAATAGAGAAGGAAGTGGGGGGAACAGGGAGGAAAATACACATGGTAACACACATTTAGGATCAAATGGTTTGGAGTGAAGTCTCACATGTCCACCCTGGTTGCTGTGGCTCTGGGAGGGACTGGACACAGACATGTGTCCTCCCACAGTCCGCTGGGCAGGGGCTATGTGAAGCCTCAAGGACACAGCCTGTGGGTGGGGGAAGGGGCGGTTCTCGGGAACGATGTTCAGCTCTGGAGTTCCCAGGCTCTGGGCATTGTAGATGCCGCTAGATGACACAGGAAAGCTGGGAACAAATGGGGCCGCAGAGCACAGCTGGCATCCCACACAGACCCGGTTGGCGACTTGGGCGCCAGTTAGCTGCTTTTGCTTGGGCGGAAATCTGCTGCAGCTGGAAACACTGAGATGGCTTCGACTGGAGGATAGACATGCGGCTCTTTAGGCAAAGGCAGGTTCCATTGTTTCCCATGGCAGATGAAGATGAATAGAGACAGTCCATAGTTCTAAGGCGTTAACATGTGGAGAATGGCTTGGATGAGATCATAGTCAGCAACCTCCAGGAGGGGCAAGGTTAAAATAGTAACTGGGAAGGGGCATGGCTAAATCTCTAGGTGTCTCATTAACATGGGGATGGCTTGGGGTTGTGTGGCCATGCCTCTACCTGTGGTGGGGTTTGGGGGCATGACCACGCCTCTACCTGAGGAAGGTTTGGAGGGCATGACCCTTTTTTATATGACCTAATGTTACAGACCTTTGGAGAGATGTAGCCACATGTTATAAGCTGTATTCTAGGAGCTTTGGCAAACAGTTGCCATCCCTTATAGGCTGAAGACAGCCTATTGAGCCTGCAACATTCTAACCTTATCTCTACCAGAAAACAGACTGCCAATCATGGCCCAGCACACACACACAGAGATAGATAGATAGATAGATAGATAGATAGATAGATAGATAGATAGATAGATAGACTGAGAGACTGAGAGACAGAGACACAGAAACACAGAGACAGACACAGAGATATAGACATACACAGAGAAAGACAGAGTGATAGACAGAGTCAAAGACTAAGAGATAGGTAGAAGCAAATATGCATCTGTATAAAACAGCTGTTCTTTTGCTCACTAAACTGTCCCTTTATTGTGTGACAGTGATTATTACCAGCAGTACAATTTCTAAGGACAACTTGTTCTTTTAAGTTCTTCTATGTGTCATTGCTATATTACCATGGTCATTTCAGAACATTCTACCTCTCATAAAATAAAAGCAGAAGTTTTCCCAATACTCTCCTCTCCTGTTTAGTTATGAATACATGCCTTTTATTCTTTCTCAGTGAGGGCTGTGGCATACTGGGTGATGTCCTTTCAAATAAGTTATTCAGAATTCTAACACTAATCCTGACAATTTACACTGTTTTAGTCCTGTAGCATCACATTTATAACACTTTGTGTTTAGTGAAATTAGAATTAGAATTTATTTTATTTTATTATGTAAGTGGGGGATATTCATGTATCTCTGTGTGTGTGTGTGTGTGTGTGTGTGTGTGTGTGTGTGTGTGTTTGCAGGTGTGTCTGCACATGTATGTGTATGCACAAGTATGCATGCACATGTGTGCAAGAATCTGCAGAGCCTGGAAGAGAACATTGTATTTCCTAGAGCTAGAACTATATGTGGATTTTCAGCTACCTAATGTGGTACTACACACCTAAATTTAGTCCACTCCAGCTCTGTAATGGAAATTCTTGAAAATAATTTATTAATACAGGAAAACCAGTCTAATCTCTATAAAGAAGAAAAACAGAAAATTGAGTTTTACATCAGTAGAATAAACTTATTTTTAACTATTTCCGGGTTTAGAGACCCTAGAAATATTTACCTGTCTCTCTTCATTCCTGTTTCTTACTTATTTTAATTTTCTTCTATTGTGTGTTTGAAATAGAATATTTCATATTCAAGGCCTGTCATCAATTCACTATGTAAGCCAAGGAAGGCCTCAGACTTCAGGTCTTCTCATCTCTACCTCAGAAGTTCTGAGATGACAAACGTGTAGCACTATATTTGTGTTTCATTTCATCTAATTTTATTCTACCTTTTGCATCTTCACTTATTTTCATCATCTTCCACATTTACAGTTATTAATGGCACTCTACAAAGGAACAATGGAATTATAATGTATTACAAATGTTCCCTATCTAGAATGTTCCAGGTATGAGAGGAGAGGTTCAGCAGGATTAACTTAGTTTGAGAACCATGGTCATGTCCTGAAACCAGCTTGGGAATTGTTGGGATTATTAATAACCAAGAAGACATGTTCAGCATATGATGACACATTAATTAGCATTTTAATAACACACTTTAATCCTCATTATTTCTGAACAAAAACAAATGTTTGGATAATAGAAGAAAAAAGTCAATCCTATGTAGCTCTTTCTCAAATTTATTTTATGCAAGTCTCACACTCACACCTGGCCTGGCCCGCCTGGCTCAGTACACATTCAATGACATGACTTTTCTAACTTGGTTAAACCACAATTATCACTTTCCATTTGTGGTATCTATCTCAAAAACCATCTATTTCTTTTAGATTTCCCAATTTTGTGGAGTGCAGGCTTTTGCAGGAAGACTTAAGCTGGAATTCAACAACAGAAAACAAAGAAAGACTACAAACTCATGGACACTAAACTCTCTATCCAATGACCACTGTGTATAAAGAGAGAAATCAAAGACTTTCTAGAATTCAATGAAAATCAAAGCACAACATATCCAAACTTCCGGGACCCAATAAAAGTAGTGGTCAGTGGAAACTTTATAAAACTAAGTATGTTAATACAGAAATTGAAAATATCTTACAATAGAAACTTAACAGCATACCTTTTAACTCTAGTACAAAAAAGAAGAATAAATGTCCAAGAGAAATAGACAGGAGGGCTGAAATCAGAAATCAGAAAGAAAGAACAATACAAAGAGTCAACAAAAACAATAAATGTTTTTTTTGAATAAATCAACAACGTAAAAATACCCTTAGCCAAGCTAACTAAAAGATAGTATTCAAACAGACAAAATCAAAAATGAAAAGGGAGACATAACAACAGACACTGAAGAAATTAAAAAAAAAAATTAGGTCTTACTTCAAAAGCCCATGTGTTTTTATATGTTCATTGAAATTGCCTAAGGTTGCAACTCTCAAAAGAGTTCAGAAATCTATCCTAGTTCACTCAAAACATGCATTCCTCATGACTCCACTTCTTCCTTCCTTATCACAAACACTGGGTTTTACTTCCAGATATAGTCTTTCCTCTACTTCAGTCCATAAATGGAGGAGATTAACTTAGAAAAATATTCTCTTTACACTTACATTTGATGAATGCAGTTCTCCAGGAAACTAGTTATACAAAGATTTGTGCTGGTTTCTTTTGAATAAAGGATATAGTGGTGGGGAGGACACTGTGTGCTATTCTTGAAAGCCATGATAATTAATTTGTCTGTCTACTCCAGGGGTTTAGAATTACGATGTAAATAGATTTCCATGCATTCTGTAAGGGAGTTTGTAGGTCAGTACAACTGAGGTGGTAAAACCTATCCTTATAATGCATAACATCATATAATGGACTGGGGTCCCAGACTGAAGAAAAGGAAAAAGTGAGCTGAGTTCCAGTCACTGTCACATTCTTCTTTCTGAATGTAGATGGCATGTGACCAACTGCCTTCTCTTCTTGCCGTTGATTTTTTCTCATAGTAGATGGTACCTACAACTGTGAGCCAAATAAATTCTTCCTTGCTTAAATTGTTTTTGTCAGATATTTTTTGTCTCAGCAAGGAGATAAGGATTTAAGAGAAAGCCCTACATTTCAAGTGAAAATAGTATGCTTCTAATGTACCTTGTGGTCTAAGAAATTCCTGTTAATAAAATTGCTAGTCCTGAGTCAACAAATTATAATTTATGATGACATTTCTGGAATCTCAGCCAATCCTGAATAAGCTTTAGTTTAGCTGTGACTCTGGACTACGTTATTTGGTGACATGATGTTCTCTAAAGGGACAGTCACTGCCAGTTGTGTGCTGTTGAATGAGCAATGTTTTTTCAGAGCCAGCATAATCACCATCCATTCATCATTTTTATTCCAAAATGGCATTTCTATAAAGACTATGCTACTAGGATCATAGGTAAAGGTGTCTGTATAACTCTGATATTTCTTCCTGTGTGGGGGCATGGGTAAATCTGAGATATTTCTGAAGCTTGAGCACCCATCTATTAGTTACAGATGCCTTTAGAAGCAGGACATTTTGGACAGATTATCTTTGATCTCTGGGTGAAAATTTGAGTTTAGAATCTTTATGTTGATAATAATGAATCAATCATCATCTACACAGAATTCTCTTTCTCCCCCCCCTCTTGCTATCCATGTGTGTGTGTGTGTGTGTGTGTGTGTGTGTGTGTGTGTGTGTGTGTGTGTGTGTATGTGTGTGTGTGTGTGTGTGTGTGTGAAGTAAATAAATATATGTGATGCATATGGGCATATAAGTATATATGGATATATGTTTGTATGTGTGATTCTGAACACTAATATGAAGTGTCTTAACCTGAAGAGCAAGATTCCTTTAAATATACAAGAAGCATACAGAACACTAAATAGATTGGACCAGAAAAGAAATTTCCCTCAGCATATAATAATCAGAACACTAAACATACAGAACAGAACAAAGCAAGAATATTAAAAGCTGCAATGGATTTCCCTGATGACTAAAGATGTTGAACATTTAGGAAAATGCAAATCAAAACAAGTCTGAGATTCCACCTCACACCAGTCAGAATGGCTAAGATCAAAAAGTCAGGTGACAGCAGACGCTGGCAAGGATGTGGAGAAAGAGGAACACTACTCCATTGTTGGTAGGATTGCAAGCTGGTACAACCACTCTGGAAATCAGTTTGGCAGACCCTCAGAAAAATGGACATAATACTACCTGAGGACCCAGCTATACCACTCCTGGGCATATACCCAGATGATCCAACATGTAATAAAGACACATGCTCGACTATGTTCATAACAGCCATATTTATAATAGCCAAAAGCTGAAAACAACCCAGATGTCCCTCATCAGAGGAATGGATACAGAAAATGTGATACATTTACACAATGGAATACTACTCAGCTATTAAAAACAATGATTGAATGAAATTTGCAGGCAAATGGATGGAACTTGAAAATATCATCCTGAGCGAGATTACTCAGTCACAAAAGAACAAACATGGTATGTACTCACTGATAAGTGGATATTAGCGCAAACGTTTGGAATACTCAGTTTTCACTTTTCAGTAGCTGCTGGACTGAGAGTGAGGTCCCAGATGGAGGAGTTGGAGAAGGGATTGAAGGAGCCGAGGGAGTCTGCAGTCCCATAGAGGGAGCAACAGTGTCAACTGGCCTGACCCCTGGTCCTCATGGAGGCTGGACCACCAACTAAAGAATACACATGGAAGGACCCATGATTCTGACCACATATGTGGCAGAGTAGGGCCTTGTTGGCCATCAGGGGGAGGAGAGGCCCCAGTAAAGTGGAATGGCAAGGTGGGAATTTGGGAGTGGGTGGGCAGGTGGGTGGGAGATGGAATTCCCTCATAGAGGTGGGGGAGGGGGAGGGGGAAGGAATAGGCGGTTTCCAAAGAGGAGACCTAGAAAGGGGGAAACATTGGAAATGTAAATAAAGTATCAAAAAAAATGAAAAAGAAAGTATTCTTATCTTATGAAAAATAAAAGCTGCAATGGAATAGTAAAAGTAGCACATAAAGAAAGACAAATTGGAATTATACTTGCTTTCTTGAAGAAAGTTCTAAAAGACAGAAGGGCATGATAAATATATTACAGATTTTAAAAGACCTCATTGGCCAGCCCAGAGCGCTACACACAAAATCTTTGATCATCATAGATGAAGAAATTAAGTTATTACATGATAAAGTTAAATTTAAATAATACTGATCCACATTTCCGATTGTTCAGAAGATAACAGAAGGGAAACCTTAACTCAAGTAGACTAAGTATACACATGAAACACAGGCATACATAATGTTACACCAACAAAAACAAAAGAACATACAAACACACACAGCAATAGCAGCAACAACAGCAATAACAACATCAGCAGCAAAATGATGGGAATTAACAATGATGGTCACTGATTTCTGTCAATATTAATACTCTCAATTATCTAAAACTAGACTGAGACTAATGGAATGGGAAAAAACAGGATTCAAGCATCTGTGGCAAAAAGGAAACAAAAATGAACTTTCTAGAATTCAATGAAAATGAATGCATAGTATACACAATCTTACAGAACACAATGAAAGTGGTGCTATAATAGTCACAAATAATATAAAATACCTTGGTGTGACTCTAACCAAGCAAGTGAAAGATCTGTATGATACGAACTTCAAGTCTCTGAAGAAAGAAAGCAAAGAAGATCTCAGAAGATTGAAAGAACTCCCAAGCTCATGGATTGGCAGGACATTTTATTTTATGCAAGTCTCACACTCCCACCTGGCCTGGCCCTCCTGGCAGGATTAATAGAGTAAAAATTAATAGAGTAAAAATTCATTTGGAATACCAAAAAAACCTGATAGTGAGAACTATTCACAACAATAAAAGAACTTCTGGGGGTATCACCATTCCTGATATCAAGCTGTATTGCAGAGCAATCACGATAAAAACTGCGTGGTATTGGTACAGAGACAGGCAGGTAGATCAATGGATTAGAATTGAAGACCCAGAAATGAACCCACACACCTACGGTCACTTGACTTTTGACAAAGGAGCTAAAATCAACCTGTGAAAAAAGGACAGCATTTTCAACAAACAGTGCTGGTTCATCTGGTGGTCACCATTAGAATAATGCAAATTATCTCCTTGTACAAAGCTCAAGTCTAAGTGGATCAAGGACCTCCACAAAAACAATCACACTGAAACTAATAGAAGAGAAAGTGGGCAAGAGTCTCTAACGCATGAGCACAGGGGGGAAATTTCTTGAAGGGAACACCAATGGCTTATGTTCTAAGATTAAAAAAAAAAAAAAAAAAGGCAAATGGGACCTCATAAAATTGCAAAGCTTCTGTAAGGCAAAGGACACTATCAATAGGACAAACTGGCAACCAACAGATTGGGAAAACATCTTTACCAATCCTACATCCAACAAAGGGTTAATATCCAAAATATACAAAGAACTCAAGATATTAGACCCCAGAGAACCAAATAACCCTATTAAAAATGGGGTACAAAGCTAAACAAAGAATTCTCAACTTAGGAATATCAAATGGCTGAGAAGCACCTAAAGAAATGCTCAACATCGTTATTCATCAGGGAAATGCAAATCAAAACAACCCTGAGATTCCACCTCAAGTCATTGAGAATGGCTAAGATCAAAAACGCAAGTTACGGTAGATACTGGCAAGGATGTGGAGAAAGAGGAACATTCTTCCATTTTTGGTGGAATTACAAGTTGTTACAGCTAATCTAGAAATAACTCTGGTGGATCCTCAGAAAATTAAACCCAGCTATACCACTCCTATAACAAAGACACATGCTCTCCACTATGTTCATAGCAGCTTTGTTTATACTATCCAGAAGCTGGAAAGAACCCAGACATCGTTCAACAGAGGAATGGATACAGAAAATATAGTACATTTACACAATATAGTAATTCTCAGCTATTAAAAACTATGCCTTCATGAAATTCTTAGGCAAATGGATAAAACCAGAAAATATCAACCTGAGTGAGGTAATCCATTCACTGATACGTGATTATTAGCTCAAAAGCTCGGGAATACCCAAGATACTATTCACAGACCACATGAATCTCAAGAAGGAAGACCAAAGTGTGGATGCTTCAGTCCTTCTTAGAAGAGAGAACAAAATATGGAGACAGAAATATGGAGAAAGAAAATACAGAGACAAAATGTGGAGCAGAGATTGAAGGATAGGCCATCCACAGACTGACTCACCTGGGGACCCATCCTATATACAGACACTGAACCTAGACACTATTGCAGATGCCAAGAAGTGCTTGTTGAAAGAAGCCTGATATAGCTGTCTCCTGAGAGGCTTTGCCAGAACCTGACAAATACAGAGTAGGATGCTTGCAGCCAACCATCGAACTGAGCACGAAGTCCCCAATGGTGGAGTTAGAGAAAGGACTGTAGGAGCTCAAGGTGTTTGCAACCCTATATCAAGAACAACAATATCAATCAAACAACCCCCTAGAGCTCCCAGGGACTAAACCACCATCCCAAGAGTACACATGGAGGGACCAATGTCTCCAGTTGCATATGTAGCAGAGGATGGCCTTGTCAGACATCAACAGGAGGAGAGGCACTTGGTCCTCTGAAGGCTTGATGCACCATTATAGGGGAATGCCAGGACAGGGAAGCGGGAGTGGTTGAATGGGTTTGTCAGGGTGAGTGGGAAGGGTATAGGAGGTTTCTGGAGGGGAAACTGGAAAAGGGGATAACATTTGAAATGTAAATAAATAAAGTATTCAATAGAAAAAGAAAGAACTTGGTGCTGATAGGAAAGTTCATAGCACTAAATCTGTACATAAAAAAAATTAAATAAGATTGTGTCGGAACTCCTGTCCTGGTCTTTTGCTTTGTTCTCTCCAGACAAGATGAGCTACCCCACTTGCTTCATCACCTTCTCCACCAAATACTGGTTCCTGGGCTCTGTGCAGTCTCTCAGCCAGCGGGTTCAGGCTGCCAGCAGAGCAGTCAGTGTCTATGCAGGTGCTGGGGGCTCTTCCGGGTCTTGGATATTTATGTTCTGTTCTGTCTAGGGTGGCTCTGTGGGGTTTGCAGGCCGGGCGGGAATGGAGTGATCCAGATCTTGAAGGAGACCATGCAAGACCTGAACGACCTGAACAACCTGAACGATACAAGGTGAAGATCCTGGAGACTGAGAACAGGAGACTGGAAGGCAAAATCCGGAAACACCTGGAAAAGAAGGGGCCCAAGGGTGTTAGAGCTTGGGGCCACTACTTCAAAATGTGAGGGCTCAGATCTTTGCAAATTCTATGGACAATGCCCACTTTGTCCTGCACAGCGACAATGCATATCTTGCGGCTGATGACTTTAGAGTCAAGTATGAGACAGAACTGGCCATGATCCAGTCTGTGGAGAGCGACATCCATGGACTCTGCAAGGTGGTAGATGACAACAATATCACAAGACTGCAGCTAAAGACAGAAAACGAAGCACTAAAAGAGGAACTGAAGTTCATGAGGAAGAACCACGAGGAGGACGTCCAAGGTCTGGAAACCCCGATCGCCATTTCTGGGTTGACTGTGGAAGTGGATGCTCCCAAATCTCGGAACCTCAGAAAGATCATGGCAGACATCTGCCCCCAATATAAAGAGTTGGCTCAGAAGGACCATGAGGAGCTAACTGGTCAAGTACTGGTCTCCGCAGATTGAGAAGAGTACCAGTCATCACCACCAAGTCTGTCGAAATCAGGGACACTGATACCACCTTCAGGGAGCTGAAATACAGCCTCCAGACCTTGGAAATTGACCTGGACTCCATGAAAAACCAGAACATCAACTTGGAGAACAGCTTCAGGGACATGGACCCCCAACACAAGGCACAGATGGAGCAGCTCAGTGGGGTCTTTCTGGACCTGGAGTCAAATCTGACACAAACTTGGGCAAAGGGCCAGAGCCAGATCCAATAATATGAAGCCAGGTTGAACATCAAGGTCACACTTGAGGCTGAGATTGTCACCTACCACTGCTTGAATATGGGAGATTTCAGTCTCAATGATGCCCTGGAACTCAGCACCTCCATGCAAACCAAGTAGAGGACAACTACCCATAAGGCCGTAGATGACAAAGTGGTGTCTGAGACCAATGATACCAGAGTTCTGAGGCACTGAGGCTAAGAAGAAGGGAACTCCTGGGGACTGAGGGACCAATAAAAGGTGAGAACTCAAAAAAAAATTAAATAAAATAAGAGAAATCTCATATTAGCAACTAACAGCATATATGAATCCTGTAGAAGAAAACAATGTAGAACACTCAGAAGGATTAGATGGCAAGAAATAATCAAACTGAGGGCTGAAGTCAATATAGAAGAAAGAAAGAGAACGATACAAAAAGTCAATGTAGCTAAGAGTTGGTTCTTTAAGTAAATCAACAGGATAGACAAACCCTTATCCAAGCTAACTACCACTCAAGGAGAAGATACCCAAGTTAACAAAATCATAAACAAAACGAGGTTATAGCAATAGACATTGGAGAAACTCAAAGATTCACTAGTTCATACATTAAAAATCTGTACTCCACAAATTTGAAAAATATTTTGAATAAATTTATAATTTTCTCAACATATAGCACTTACCAAAGTTAAATAATGGCCAGATAAACAATTTAAATAGACCTAAAGCAACTAAAGAAATAAAAAACAGTCATTAAAATTTTCCCAACCAAAAATGGTTCAGATTGAGAATATTTTATTGTTGATTTCTAACAGATTTTCACATAAGAAATAAAGCTAATACATCTTAAATTATTGTACAAAATAAAAAGATAAGAAACATTGCCAAATTCATTTTATGAGGCCACAGTCACCTTATACACAAGACACACAAAGATTCAACTAAGAAAAGGAATACAAAATTATGCAATAAAATGTTTGCAAACCAAACTCGAGAACATGTCAGAAAATACACGATGATAAATTAGGCTTCATCAAAGAGACTCAATATACAAAGAATGAATAAATACAAACCACTTTATAAACAAGCTGAAAGAAGAAAAACTGTGACCATATTAGGTACCAAAAATGACTTTAATAAAATCTAATACCCCTTCATGATGAAAATTCTGGAAAAATTGGGAACCTAAGGAGATCCTAAACATAATAAATGCAAAGGACGGAAAGTCTATTGAATATATCAATTTAAACGTGTAGAAACTCAAAGCAATTCTATTAAAATCAGGATCAAGGAAAGAGTTCCCATTCTCTCCATGTCTATTCAATCTAATACTTGAAGTTTTACCTAGAGCAATAAGACAACTGAAGGAGATCAAGGGTATACAAATTGGAAAAGAAGAAGTCAAAGCATCTTTATTTGCAGAGGATATATTAATATATACAAGTGATCTGAAAAATTCCACTAGGAAAAGTCTACAACTGATAGCCACTTTAAATAAATAAAGTAGCTCGATAAAAGATTAAGAAAAATCTGTAGCCCTCTTATATACAAATGCTAAAGGAACTGAGAAAGAAATCTGAGAAACAGCACCATTCAAAATAGCCTGAAATAATATAAAATATTTTGGGATAACCCAAACCAAGCAAGTGAAAAATTTATATAATAAGAAATTTCAGTTATTGAAGAAAGAAATTTAAGAAGGTATCAGAAGATGGAAAAGTCTCCCAAGCTCATGGATCAGAATGATTATCATAGTAAAAATAGGCATACTACCAAAAGCAATTGCAGATTCAATACCACCCTCAACAAAATTCCAACAGAATACTTAATAGAGTTTGCAAGGATAATTATCAACTTCATATAGCAAAACAAAAAACAAACAAATAAACCAACAAAAATCAAAAACACAAGATAGCTAAGTCAATCCTGAATAATACAGGAACTAGTGGGATGTCACCATTCCTGACCTCAAGCTGCACTCTAGATCTATAGAAATAAAAATTAAATGGTATTGACTCAAAACCAGACAAGATAACCAATGTAACTTATGTGAAGAACAAACATAAATTCACATAACTATGGACTCTTTTTTTTTTTTTCCCAAGACAGGGTCTCTCTGTGTAGCCCTGGCTGTCCTGGAACTCACTCTGTAGACCAGGCTGGCCTCGAACTCAGAAACTCGCCTACCTATGCCTCCCAAGTGCTGGGATTAAAGGCATGCACCACCACTGCCTGACACTATGGAATCTTGATATTGACAAAGAAACCATAAATACACAGTGGAAAATACAAAACCTGTTAAACAATTGGTCAGCTTAGATGTCTGCATACAATTAGATCCTTACTCACTAATCTGTTCATAACTCATGTCCAGGTGGATCAAAAACTTCAACATAAAACCAACCACACTGAACCTGATTGAAGAAAAAGTTGGGATATTTCTGAACTCAGTTTTAAATGAGATTTTCTAAGCAGAACACTCATGCAGCATTTCTGGACATAGAGAGTGGACAGAAAAATAAGATTTAACTTTCTATTAATTAGAAGGATTTTTGTATAAGATGACAAGTTAGAACCTGCCTCTCTGTGGTATTGTAAGTGAAAAGACTAGATAAAAATGAATAAAATGGTATTTGTCAAAGAGAAAGAAAAGAACATCAGAAATATATATGTATATTAGATAGGACATAGAAAAATGTGAGAGCAAGAAGACAGAAAAGAATATAACAAGGCGAGACCTTAAATCCTCTGCAGAAAAGCTATCCAGAAAGCCTTCCTAGTTGTTGTCAAAGCAGGCTATACTGCCCGTATTATGTTTTGATCAGCAGTAGTCACCAAAAACACAGGGAAAATTATTGAAAAATCTCAGAGCAATGGTATTAAAATTAGGTGCAAGACATGATTGTCCACTATCCACATGTTAAAATTTTGTGTTTGAAGCACTAGCTGAAGCAACTATGGAAGAGAAAGGAAATAATATTCATATGAAAAGAAGAAATCAAGCTTATACAGGCCATAGCCATAGTCAGAAACCTAATAGTATTATTTTGCTGAAGAAATACAGCAATCAAATGATTCATAATGGTATACTGGTATACCTGTAGATCACTGGCATGCTCAGTCCATATTAGAGTAGCATCTTCTTGTAGTAGTTGTTAACAGAGATCCCCATCTAGACAATCTGTGCACAGAGAAAGACATTGAAGTTCTCAGTTTAAATGGAATTTCTTTGCCAAACCCTTCTATTCAAGGTTTAGTGATCTATGGAGAAAAGAAGAATTCAAGACTGTAAGAGCTAGAAGACACAGTGTCTTACAGATATAACAGGACTCATACATTCCCAAAAAATGTAGCATCAGGCACAAAACCTGCCTAGGTTTAAGGCAGATGAGTCCCAGCACTGACTGAGAGGAGGAAGTGGACATAGGGTCTTAACCCTAACTAAGAAGTTATCTACAACTGAAACCCTCTGGCAAAGGGACTATTGATTTTCAGTTTTCTCAAATGGATTGTTACCATCAACAATACTCTGTGGCCATCTCTAGGCTCAAAAGTACTTGGATAATGTAAAATGAACTCAGTGGTAATTTTTTGGGAGGTTGGGGGTTGTTTGGTTGGTTTTTTGTTGTTGTTGAGTTCTTTTTCTTTCTTTTTGGGAATTTTTAAACTATGATCTTTTGCTTGTTTATTTTGATCTCCATTTTTGTATATTTGGAGTTTAATTCCTTTCTTGTTATTTGAGAAAGAGAGAGAGAGAGAGAGGGAGAGAGAGAGAGAGAGAGAGAGAGAGAGAGAGAGAGAGAGAGAGAGAGAGAGAGAGAACCAAGATTAATATGAAGGGAAGTCCGGAAATCTGAGAGAGAAAAACACGATGATAATATATTATATGAAAACAATTCAAAACACATACCTTTTGACAAAAGTAGAGAAGGAAAAAAAGAGTTGAAGGTGAATCAAGTTTGTAAGAAAGTTTGGTGTTGAAGATTTTTCATGTTACATATATTTTTGACAAATATTTCTCTTTGTCTCATATAGAGCAAGAAAGTGAGAGAGGAGAGAGAGAGAGAGAGGGAGAGAGAGAGAGAGAAATTGATCCCCACATGAATGTGGTGCACTAGAGCTGGAGTTGCAGGTAGGGTTGGGACCTACCTATGCATGTGCTAAAAACTGAACTGGAATCTACTACAAGGAAAGAACATGCTCTTAACCACTCAGCCATTTCTCTGTCTTCTACATCTCAACATCTTTATTTGCTGATGCATTATGAAATGTCTGTATCTTACTACTATGAATAAAACTATATTATGAATATAGCTGGCTTTAATTTTCTATAAAAACTCATGAAAACCAATATATTGCATATATTTATCAGCAATTTTAATTATCTGTGTAGTTTGAGATTATGGGTAACTTATTTTTTTAAAAATATATATACTTTATTATTAAGCATATTATTTTGGATATTTTGTTTGCCTTCTCTTTTTATTTATTTTTTGTGTATTTAAATATTTCACATTCTAATCACATTCATTTTTACATACATTATGTCACTGAAAACTTTATCTAAAATGAGATTAAGGGTACCCTGAAGAGACAGTTTAAAGAGAAGATCCTTGAAGAAGACCTGAGTGAGGTCATTAGGATCTCTGTCTAGTGGTTCACAGCTGACTGTAAACCACTACAAGATATCTATTAGCTTTTAGCTACAAGATATCTATTTGCTTTTCCTGACCTATGTGACATCCATATGAATGTACACACATGGGCATGTACATAAATATTCACAGACAATGCATGTATCATAATTTAAAACAAAATAAATCTTATGTTATGAGTTAGAATGCTAGGATTCATATTGTTAGTGTAACAGAAAATAGTATATGCTTTGTATTTATTCTGTAAATATCCATACATTAATTTCTGAGTTTTTTCTCTTCCAAAATAGAAATAACGTCAAGGTGATCAGCAGGTTAAGAAGAAAACACCCATCAATGGAAGATGATCTGAGTATGAACTGTGCTACATGAAATTAATACTTCATATGTAAAATTTGCTAAAAGTGATATAAGAAAATTCCAGAATAACATGTCCTATTAATGAAGGCAGACTTTTTAGATGACCATATAAAAGTGGCATTTTTGCTTCCTACTAGGGTTCATTTTAATAATGGTGATTCTATGACATTCATTATAGTCACTCTGTATAATACTATACAATGTTTAAACTGTATTAGCTTGAATTTTGTGTTATGTATACTCAAAATCTCTTTCCTATTTATTCTCCTTATTATACATAAGACCATTTTGGCAGGTCAAGTGACTTGCCCTAGATCAAACAAGTAATAAAGGAGAACTGGTTTGGTTTTGATATCAGTTTTCTATGCTTTTTAACTTCAGTTTACTTTCATCTGTCAGAACACATCAGCGTCCTTGTTCCTACAGAAGATATAGAATACTAAAGAAAGTTTAGCAGTACAAGACTCTCATTAACTTTCCAGTTTCTAACAGCATTAAGGTACTCAGACGGCAAACTCATTTTTGATGGGCAGCGAATTCACTAGACTTTTTTCTCCAAAAAGAAGGAAAAAAGGGCATGTTTCAGCTTGAGTTTTGATTGCATTTTTATTCTGTCAGATGTCCTCTTTATTCATTGGAATATCTTAACACCAGTTAATTCCCCACCCAATTCTTGTGGAGTTTGCCATATTTATAATTATTTAAAAGATTTTGTTAAATACACTGAGCAAAAAACATTTTTTCTAAACATTCATAGAAATAGAATCTGTACTTTCTGCTACTAAATGGGGCAGGATTCTATTTCTAGAAATCACTAACTTTGCTGCTGTGGTCAGGGTCTATTAGATTTTTCAAAGTTTGGTTTCTTTATCTTTAAAATGGAGACAATTCCTACTTTATGGCTGTTGTATAAATCCTAGGAAACATTATTGAAAGAATTTATCTGTCACCAAGTGAGTAAAACCAGATGAATGTCTAAAATTCCATGAAATTCTGATGGTGATATTTTGAACCACATCTGTTGAATCAAATAAATTCATTAATGCCATTAGTACGTTGTATACCTGCCTCAATTTTTTAATTTAATGAATGAAAGACACATATTCAGTCTTTATATTTAATATGCCTTAGCAACACAATAGCTGGGTCACCATCTAACCTCCATGAAGTTAGCCCTGAGTTACTACTTACTAAATTTTGTGTTCTATCTTAGCAGCTCTGGACCCAGAGGGCTGTTCAACTGGGCAGAGCTCTCCTGACTACGTCACATGGTGGCCTTTCCTCTCTGTCCTGTATATCTCAGGCATCTCCCCTCTCCTTCTTGTCTCAAGCCTGGGAAATAATCAGAGTCCCCGCTTCTGTATGCCTTACCCAGCCATCGGCTACTGGCGTCTCTATTTAAAAAGGAACATATTATAGAAACATTTACATATGTTGTTTACAACAACAGCTCACCTTGGCTAATTTTACTATATGTCAATGACAAGATCAAGGAATTAAACAAATGTAACTGCTACAGAAGGAAGTATCTGACCTGAACAAAAGCTTTTTATTTAAAGATTGCATGTAATTCACACATCTCTTGTCAGTTTGTATCACACAGAGCTTTTTGACAGAGGTGATAATGTAAGAGACAATGAAGGCCTAAGAATCGGAACTCACTTATTTTAGTCCTGCCTGCAGCAAAGATATACTCAGAAATGATGCTTTATGGTCCTGGCCCAACCTGACCAGTTTCTCTATCATGTTCTCATCACAAGAACAACTACACAGGTTCCATACATGAGACAACTTGCTACAAAATAAATTACATATATATTTGAGTATCCTCTGCCTAGGACCTAGATAGAGCACTAAACCAGGAAAATTGATGTGTAGTTTAGAAAAGAAACAAAATTCAGTTCTCAAGAACCACACTGAATGGCTCATAACAGTCTATATCTCCACATACAGGGCATCCAAAACCTCTAGGGTACTCCATGGGCATTTGTGGACACATGGACACATACTCACACACAGACATACAACATTTACATCACTAGAAATGAAATATGACTATAAAATACAATTTAAGACAAAAATTATTCACTGTTGAAATATAGTATTTTCACAAGTTTCTAAATAAAGATTTGTAGATATTTGAATAATGCTTATTAATATCACTGAATATTTTCTCACTCTTTCCTATGTTTATGCTTTTGACACTGTTCTGAAAGGGCCTACATCATACAAATTCAAACATTTGTTTCCATTATTCAATGTTCCTTCTACATCAGCAAAAAGAGAACAAAATACATTCATTTTGTATAATATATTCAAAGTTAACATCTGTTAATGTGTTCATTGAGTTATTACAACCAAGATTGAGAAACAAAAGGTTCTGAACTATTCTAACTGTTTCTTACTGAGCTTTCTATTTGAACTTCATTGAACATTTGAATATTTTCATTTCCATTTTAATTTTTCTCCTCCTTTTTCCTTTTAATTTTTTTTCTCTTTTCTCACTCAATTTCAGCAAATTTTATTCAGATAATTTCTTCCTCTGTGATACTCCTTGAATGAAGTCTCATTTTGCAAATCATTTTTCTTCACTCCCCCTGTTTATTCAGAGAAAATATTAAATCTTACAATACTAATTCATAAGCCTGTAAACCTAAATCAGGTTCCTATGTTTCCACTAATCATTTCATGAAAGGTCCTTTTAACAACTCTATGTTCTCAACCACCTCTCAAGCCTCTATAACAGGCTGTGTGCAGGTAACTGCTCCTTCCTAAGACTCTGAGAGGAAGAGCTTTAATGAGACAGTCTCTGAAGCCATATGCTTAAAGGACTCCTCTTTCACATCTATATCTACTGCTTCTCATAAACAACCCAGAGAATATTTGTTAGACCTTAAGGGTTAAAAACATCTCCTTTATTACATTCATTTACTTTGTGTGTGTGGGAGGGGAGGAGATGCACATCCCACAGCATAGATATTGAGATTAGGGGGCAACTGGAAGGACTAAGCTCTCTTCTTTTACCATTTGTGTCCCAGGGATCTAACAGCAGCTTCGGCATAAATGTCCTAAGTAAACCTTCTCACCAGACCTTAATCTTTTTTCTTAATTGTATATACAATGTTAATTATTCACATTAATGTTATTTGTACACTGTAAAAGAAACTTTTATTGGCCAAATATAATTTCCATTTCAGAGGCTTACTGCTGAATAAGCTCATGCTTACTTTTTTTTTTTTTAAACTCTAGCTCACTTGTTCACCCCAGCTTTCTTTTGGCTCAATATTCTTCTGCAAGCTGACTGATTCAAACTGATTCTCTCAGCTTCTAAGTCAATTGCTCTCCTTGACCTCCAATTAACACTAAGAGTCTGTTCTAATCTTCTGGTTCCTTCTGATTCTCTGGCTCATTCTGGTTCTGTCTTTACCTGCTACCTGTCCTGGTAAATCTCTCTTTCTTTCTCTCTCTCTCTCTCTCTCTCTCTCTCTCTCTCTCTCTCTCTCTCTCTCTCTCTCTCTCTCTCTCTCTCTCTCTCTCATTCTTTGTACTGCTCTCCTAATTTGCCTCTCTTTCCTGTGCTGTTCTCATGCATGTTGGATGTGGCCTATCTCTGACACATTTATCTATCTATCTATCTATCTATCTATCTATCTATCTATCTATCTATTTATTCTATCAAACATTTCCCTAATTTATCACTTTGTCTGTGCCCCAATGAGATGTCACTGTCAAACATAGCTCCTTCCTTCTACAGTCTAATTTTACCTTCATTAGAGATTAAAGGTTTGTGCTAAGGGCATGTCTGTATTCCAGCCAGATCACACTATATTTTGGGGGGTATATGAATTCTAGCTGGATATATAGACCTAGAAGATCTTTGGATGTATTCCCTTGCCAGAGAAGCCTTGCTACTGAATTAAAATTCCTCTCTAGGACATCAAATCAATTGTCTTCATATTAATTCAGGGAAGAGGTCATGCATGAGTCTAACTTAGATGGAATTAGATGAGGCTTGAAAAAATGTTTAAGAGCCTCATCATCCAAGCTCTACCAGAATAATAAAGTCAGTGTAATTTCTCCAGTACACAGGAATTACATCTGGCAAAGTCAAGGGACATTGGAACAGATAACAGACTTGATTCCCCCAAAGACCCTCAACTTATTTTGACACATTGCTCAGAGCATTGTTGGTGATTGAATACAGGACCCAGATAAACAATGCTGGATCCTTACCCTAGAAATTGGTGAAAATAAGTATATATGGTTTGAATAATATGCAAATAGATACAATATTTGTAGTAAAAATATGGAAGTATAGGAAAGTCCTTAACAAGAAACTTTTTTATATTTTAGAGAATTGAGATTATGAGGGAATGAATTCAGGAAAGGATATTGTCCTCTCCTTTCTTCTCTACTCCATTATTTACTTTATCAACCCCTATGTTCTTGCAGTAATCTTATCATTCATCCTTTCAATTTGACATTCTCTATAGTTGTCCCTCTTCAAATTCATATCAATTTACTATAAGAAAAATTATGTTTTTCTAAAATAAAAATACATATGTTGGCTACAGGAAGTCAAGTTTTGACAGAACATTCAAAAGGAGAAATGGATGTGAGCATGAAACATTCCCATTCACTGTCTCAGTGAGACTCGGGAGGGTTAAGCATATATAAATATTTCCAAATAAACATATGCAATAATTGGGAGTTATAGTGAAGCAAGTAGTTATTTATCATAATTGACTCATTGATTAGTTGTAATAAGAATACATAATGTGAAACTTAAAACCTCCATTCTATTTTTTATTTTAATTATTATATTTTTATGGAAAATAGTTTTTTTCATAAAATGAGACCTGATTATATTTTTTTCCTCTGCTTTTTCTAGTTCCTTCTCATGTCCCTTCTCATTTGAATCTACCACTATTATGTCTCTAGTTAGTAAACAAACAGGCACCTAAGGGATAATAATAAAACAAAATGAAACAAAATTAAAATAGGATAAAACAAACAGAAGGAAGAGAGCCCTCCAAAAGTCAATACAAACAAATATAAACAAGGACTCATTCACATACTCAGAAATCCCATAAAAACACAAAATACGAAGCCTCTCTCTCTCTCTCTCTCTCTCTCTCTCTCTCCCCCTTAGAGTATATATATATATATGTGTGTGTGTGTGTGTGTGTGTGTGTGTGTGTGTGTGTGTGTGTGTGTGTGTGTGTGTGTGTATACTCTAAGGACCTGGAGAGAATATAATATTGAAAAATAAAAATATGAGTGAGGTAGGTGGCACCTGACAAACATTATGAGATAAGAAACTTCCAAAAATGTCAATTTTTGTTAGCCGTCTATTGATGGGCATGAGGTCTAATTCTTTAGAGTCATGTGTTTCCCCAGTGAGACTCCATTGAAGAAAAATAAATCTTCA
Organism: Uromys caudimaculatus; assembly: GCA_028551405.1. NCBI lineage: Eukaryota > Metazoa > Chordata > Mammalia > Rodentia > Muridae > Uromys > Uromys caudimaculatus. The sequence continues at coordinate 71,529,561 of CM052711.1, read as the reverse complement.
TTTGGAAGTATTTATCAGTTGGAGGAAGGTTCGAGATTAGGAATGGAAACTTTTAGGGTTAAGAATAGGAATATGTGTCCACGTCTTTCAGCTCTAGAACTCCACCTGGTGTAGACCTGTGCAGACCGTATACATGATTATTGCTTGTAATATTAAAAAACAAGCTATTGCCTTTGCCTGTGACCACATCCCACACTCTGGCCTCTCTTGGCTTAGCTCCGAGATTGGCTTGCCTGGGCTTCTCTTTTGTTCCTCCTAGTTTAGCTTCACCAAGCTGCCAACTTCAGCCTTTGCCCTGGAGATGTGACCCTGGAGCTGCTGTCTGTGCTCTGGTCCCTCCTGGCTACCCTTCTGTTCCTCACAGCTTAGCTCCGCCAAGCTGCCAACACTGACCTGGCTTCCCTTTCCTACCAGCCTTTGCCAACACTGACCTGGCTTCCCTTTCCTACCAGCCTTTGCTCCTGGAGTGGTCCAATTACCAGCCTTACCCGAGACCTTTGAATCAGTGGATAAAAAAACACACGCAACTTTATTACTTTAAAATGTACCTGGCTAACAAATTGCTGGGCACATGATCTCCTGCCCTAAACTCATCAGCTATCCTGTATCAGTTAGTCCACTCCAATCTCCTTGGCCTATGCCTGAGTGAGCTGATTCTAGCTCCCTAAGATCTTACATGATTGCTGTGTGCATTCATTCCAGAGCATGGCAGAAAAGCCCCTTCTCTTTTCCTGTATCTCCTTTTCCTCCAGGGACCCGGAAGCCCCACCTGTTCCTTCCACCCTGCAATTGGCTCCAGGCCTCCTTTATTGAAAAAAAATCAAGAAAAAATTAGGGAACCAGACATTAATATCAGTACCTACTCCTACACAAGATGCATCAATTTTTTGTTACTTCATATGTGTACCAGCCCTTCTGTACATAGATCATTATTATTTGGTATCATTCATCCACACTGGCTCTTACATTCGATCTGTGTTCTCTTCTTCAAAATTTCCTGAGGCCTGAAAGGAAGTATTTGATGGAGACATAAACTTTGTGAGCTTAGTATTCCATCACATCTCACTTTTTCTAAAATATTTGGCTGAAGGTCTCTATATTTGTTACCATCTCCAGCAAAAAGATGCTTCTTTGATGATGGCTGAGCAAGGCACTGATCTACGAGTATAAAAGAATGACATTAGTCGTCTATTTATTATAACATTCCTTTAGAATGGTGGAGTGATAGTTTTGATATGTTTGGTCTCGGGAGTAGTGCTAATAGATGGTTGACCAAGTTGGAGTAGGTGTGGAAGATGTAATATCACTATGGGTATGGACATTTAGACCCTCCTCCTAATCATGTGGAAACCAGTCTTCTTCAAGTTGCCTTTGAAACAAGAGGTGAGACACTCAGCTCCTCAGGCCCCCTGTTTGTCTGGATGTTTCCAGGTTCCCACCTTGGTGATAATTGACTGAACCTCTGAACCTGTAAACCAGCCCTAATTAAATGTTTTTTGTAAGACTTGCCTTGGTCATGGTGTCTGTTCACAGCTAGAAAATTCTAACTAAAACAAATAGTATTTGCTTTTACTCTAGGTCAATGGGTTATCTAATCTCATATTAATGGTCAACTAAGCAGTGTTTGGTATGAGTTTTATCACATGGAGTGTGCTGTAATACTTTGTAGTATTACACTTTAGTATTTACATTTATTACATTTTAGTATCACTAAAACTTTGTAGACAATTGTACTAGCTTTCCAACCAGCCGGGTACCACTGTAGATGGAAGAGTTTGTAGCTAAGTTGGTGTTTAAGTTTCTCGTTTAGTAGTGACAAAAGAATCTCCACTTACCAAGAAAATTAGCATATAGAAATGAAGCTCTAAATAGGCATCATCACAACTTCTCTGTGTTATTGACTTGTATAGGTGTTTTCATTAGCAATAGGGTCTTGCCTCTCATTTGTGAAGAGCAACCTGTAGCCTCAGCAACAGCCTGGGTTGTTTGACAATTTTACTTAGATTGCCTTCATATTTGTATATGTCTTTTGAACCTTCCACTGTTTTAGATTTCTATACTAACACTCTAAAGGCCCTTAATTTTAACTCTTTCCTATATTCTTTTCCTTCTTCCTGCCCATTTTATTGTCACATACAAGTCCTCATATTCAGCCATCCATAACAGTCTATATTTTAGGCATTTTATTGCTGAAATGGAACATCATGACTAAAAGGCAAGTTAGGGAAAAAAGTTTTGTTTGACTTTCACTTCCATATTGCTGTTCATTATTGAAGGAACTCTGAACAGAAACTAACACAGGACAGGAGCCTAGATGCAGGACCTAGTACACAGCCATGGAGAGGTGCTGATTACTAGATTGCTTTCCCTCACTTGCTCAGCTTACTTTGTTATAGAACTCAGGACCCATAGATGACTCCAACCACAGAGAATTATCCCCCCACACACTGATCACTAATCGAAAAAATGTCTTACAGCTGAATCTCATGGAAGTAATTAAGGAACTGAGGCTCCTGACTAGCTTGTGTCAAGTTAACACAAAACAAGCCAATGAAATATTGTATTTTCCCTTCTTAGGGAGATTTATTCTTCCCACCAGTCCATTAGTCTGTATTTCACTTCTGTGGTTCTATGGGATATATCTTGGTTATCATAGATTTAATAGTTAACATGCACATATGAGTGCATACATATTTGTCTTTCAGGGTCTGAGTTGCCTCACTCAGGATGATTTTTTTTTCTAATTCCATCCATTCATGAGTAAATTCCATGCTTTTTTTCAGCTTAATAATATTCCATTGTTTAAAAGTGCCACAATTTCTTTATCTATGCTTCTGTTGAAGGACATCTAGGTTGTTTCTATTCTTTACCTATTATACCTAGATACATACTAAACATGGTATAGCATGTATCCCAGTGGTAAGATAAAGCATCCTTTAGGTAATGTTACCACCTGCTTGATCTTGATGTAGACTAATACCTATTTTCCTGAGAAACCACCACACTGATTTCCATAACACTTCTGTAAGTTTTTACTTTCACCATCAAAGAAAAAGTATGCCTCTGATCCTACATCCTCACTTGCATGAGCTGTCACTTGTTTTATTAATCCTAGCCATTTTGATGCATGCAAGATGAAATGTCAAAGTACTTTTGATGTGGGACCAATGATCAGGGATGTTGAATATTTCTTTAATTCTCAAAACTCAGCCTTTTGAGTTTTGACAATTTTGTTTGGAGCTATATCCCATTTTTTTTTCCTTTTATTTATTTTTTTTTCCAAGACAGGGTTTCTCTGTGTAGTCCTGGCTGTCCTGGAACTCACTCTGTAGACCAGGCTGGCCTCGAACTCAGAAATCCGCCTGTCTCTGCCTCCCAAGTGCTGGGATTAAAGGCGTGTGCCACCACTGCCCGGCCTATATCCCATTTTTTAATTGAGTTATTTGCTTTCTTAATTTTTCTTTTTAAAAATTTATTCTTCCAAGTGCTGGGACTAAAGGCGTGCGCCACCACCGAGTTTCACTTCACAGTAACCGCTGGACTGAGAGTAAGGTCCCAGATGGAGGAGTTGGAGAAGGGACTGAAGGAACTGAGGGAGTCTGCAGCCCCATGGAAGGAGCAACAGTGTCAACTGGACTGACCCCACCCCCACCCCCGGTCCTCCTGGAGGCTGGACCACCAACCAAAGAATACACATCGAGGGACCCATGAGTCGGACCATATATGTGGCAGAGGAGGGCATTGTTGGCCATCAGGGGGAGGAGAGGCCCCAGTAAAGGGGAATGTCAAGGTGGGAATAGGGGAGTGGGTGGGTGAGTGGGTGGGAGGTGGAATATCCTCACAGAGGTGGGGGAGGGGAAAGAGATAGGTGGTTTCCAAAGAAGACACCTAGAAGGGGGGGAAACATTGGAAATGTATAAAGTGTCAAAAAAATTAAAAAAATAAATAAATAAAAACAAAACAAAAATTTATTCTTTAATCTTTTTTTATAATCCAGATTTTATCCCACTCCTATTCAAACCTCTGACTATTCCACATCCCATACTTCCTGGACACTCTCCAACCCTGTCTCCAAAAGGATGTCCCTACCCCAACCCCCACCCCACCAAAACTGCCCACTCTCTGGGGCCTCAAATCTGTTGAGAATTAGGTACATCTTCTCTGACTGTGTCCATATCTGGGAGCCCTCTGCTGTATACATGTTGGGGGCCTCATATCAACTGGTGCATATTGTTTGCTTGATGATTCAGTATCTGACAGATCCTGGGGGCCAGGTTATTTGAGAATGCTGGTCTTCCTATAGGAATACCCTCCTCTTTAGCTTCTTCCAGCTTTTCCCAAATTCAACAACTGAGGTCACAAACCTCTGTCCATGGGTTAGACGTAAATATATGTATCTGAATCTTTCAGCTGCTTGTTGGGCCTTTCCTAGGGCAGTCATAATAGGCCCCTGTTTGTAAGCATACCATAGCCTCAGAAGTAGTGTCAGGCCTGTGGCCTCCCTTTGAGCTTGATCCAAATTTGGGCCTGTCACTGGACCTCCTTTTCCTCGGGCTCTTCTCCATTTTTGTTCCTACAGTTCTTACAAACAGGAACAGGTCTTGGTCAGAGTTTCTAACTGTCAGATGGCAACCCCATCCCTCCACTTGATGCCCTATCATTCTACTGGAAGTGGACTCTACATGTAACCTCTCCCAATTGTAGGGCATTTCATCTAAAGTCCCTCCCTTTGAGTCCTGAGATTTTTCTCACCTCCCAGGTCTCTGGAACATTCTAGAGGGTTCCCCCATTTTCTCTCTCCCAAGGTTGCCTGTTTCCATTCTTTCTGTTGGCCGCCATGGCTTCTGTTCTGTTCCCCCCACCCAATACCTGATCATGTTCTCCCTTCCTCTCCCTGTCACATTTCCCACCCATGTCCTTCCCTTCCTTTCCCTCCTCCTGTGATTGCTTTTTTCTCCTTCTTAAGTTGGATTGAGGTATCTTCACTTGGACCCTAAGGATTGTTAATCTTCTTGAGTTCTGTGGATTGTATCTTAGGTATTATGTACATTTTTTTGACTAATATCCAATTATTTGTGAATATATAATATGCATGTCCTTTTGGGTATGAGTTAAGTCACTCATAAAAGACAGAAGACTAAAAGTCTGCAATAAGTTTGTGTCTCCTGGAAATGACTAGGACATTACACCATGGTTTATCAACACTATGACTGCCTAAAGCATACCTGAACATTGATAACAACAATAGCTATTCTAATATGCAAAGGGAAATTTAGCAGGGCCTACCCCTAGACAAGAACTCTAGGCAAATAGTAATTCTCATGATGCAAAGAGTTAGATTTTTCTAGGGATAAATGCCCAATTAATTATCCAATATCAAACAGCCATTCATAAGAAAAGTAACATTAAATGGATTGATAATTTTATATTTATATGTTTATAGATGCACACATACACATACAGAGAGAGGGAGAGAGGGAAAGAGAGAAAGAGAGAGAGAGAGAGAGAGAGACTATGGCATTGATAAACAGTGAGATGGAACATGTGATTGTATGCAGGCAGGAAAACAGGAAAGGAAATTGTGTAAATGAGTTAATTATATTTTAATTAAAATTTAAAAAATATTTTAAAATAGAGAAAGAACAATATGTAAATGATAAGCAAATCTAAAAAGCTTAATAGCGTCCATTAAAAATAGCATAATATTTCACTACCCTAATATATTTCTAATATGAGTAAAAGTAGATGGTCTCATACAGAGATGTTATGAATATCTTTACATAAATGTATTGTTAAATAAGAAGAAAAACTTTTATATGAAAGCAGAAGACATTATCCCAATACCCCTATAGCAAGATGAGAGGCAGAAACAGGAGAATCAATAAGAAGCACATAGGTCAGCTAGTCTAGTAAGCACACAGCATAAGCAACAAGGAAAGATCTTGTCAAAATGAAAAAAGCAAGATGAAAGGATAAAAAGTTATACTTTTATCCCACTGTCCATTATGGCACCTGAACCACTCACTCACACATACATACATACATACATACATACATACATACATACATACATACAGTTAGAGGAAATGTAAATTTAGAAAATGCATTGAGTATAGAGTACTTCTTCCTTCACCCTACGTGTTCTCATAGTGCATCTCAGGACCAAACAATCTGAAGCCTACCTCATATGAAAAAGGCATCAACAGCTAATCAATGGGTGTTTTTGTGTTTGTAGGAATGTATCCTCCATAACTTTGGTCATGATGAGCGTTATGAAGATTTAAGAAAATAAGACAAATAGACCTTATAAAGCTTTCACTTGAAGGGGCTGAATTTTCTTTGGACTTTCTACATTGCTATTCTGTATATTATCTCACCTATTTAGTCAATAACTCTTGCCATTTACTAGAGTTGTTTTAATTAGCATTTACCATTTATTCACATCCATCTCCCTCAAAGCAGGCTTATTATAAGGTTTTGGATACCCCATTGTTCCCTATTAATCTCCTGAGGAATTCTTCCCTACAATATGTTAGTGCCACATATCCTGATGACTTTGTTTAACCCTCCACATCTCTGCAAAGCCCAACTCTACACACTTCCCTCTGAGTTCCTCACAACTACGTTTTGGTATTTGAGACTTGAGGATACTCTCAATAACCTAAAACCATAATATGTTTTCTCAAATTTCCATGGTTCTCTACTCTACATTGATTAGTAAAGTTTTACAGCTAGTTAATTCTGACAGGAAGTGAGGAAGTGAGCAAAAATATTCACCATATAGAAATTTTGCCTCTCACCAAGCTTTAGCATTATTTTTATAATGCCTGCTATGGTTTGAAAGTTAAATCTTCTCCACAGGCTCTCGTATTTATACACTAACTCCCATCTGGTGACACGGTTATAGAGCATTTAGGATGATGAACATCTTCCCTGGAGGAAGTAGGAAACTGAAAGACTTGGATCAACGTATGTAATTTGTACTCATTTCCTGGCCACTTTCTGCTTCCTGACTGAGGATGTACTGGGAGCAGCTATATTTCTTCTCCTGCTGCCATGCCTTCCCAAGCATGATAGAATATACGCTCTATAACTACAAAACATTCCTTCCTTAAATATCTTATATTAAGTACCTTGTGGCAACAACAAGAAAGTTACTAATATTTCATGATGTATTTATAAAAAAGATAAAGAGATACAGAATACGTTCTATAGGGGTGTGGTGAGGTATGGGGGAAGGGGTGCCTCGACAGGACATGCAGAGGTATTCCTTCCCCCTGAGTGACCAACCACATTATAGTATAGTATATAATAGAGCTTACTCATGGCATGGGTAGGAGAGTTAAAAGAGTACTAGAGTCAAAGACAGTTGCAGAGAGGGAGAGAGTAGAGAAATAGAGGCCCACCATGAACACATGGAGAGTGGGGTTAGGGAATGGGGAGAGGGGGGAGCAAGAGAGCAAGAGGGAGCAAGAGAGCAAGAGTAAGTAGCAAGAGAGACAAGAGGGGACACGCAATCTCTTTTATAGTGGGTCAGGCCTACCTGGCTGTTGCCAGGTAACTGTGGGGAAGAGCATACCTGCGTGTTGCCAGTTAACTGTGGGGTAGAGTTTAGACAGAATGCTAACATTTCATCTTTCAGAAAGATACTTATTTTCCACCAATGTGTCTATGGACCATTTAAAGTTCTCAATGCAATAGATTATACTGGGGGCATCACTGAATACCATTGTCAATGGTTGAAAAAAGCACATCTGAAAGGCTTTCAGGGCAATAGAAACCTTTATCATTTGGAAATGATACAACAGAAATGATCCCCTTATAAAGGATGCTTGCCACTGTGACATGAATCTGAAGCCAGTTATTTAAGGGAGTGGAGTTGGGGAACAGCTTTATCTAGGCTGTGCTTAAAACATCAGTACATTCTTGGAGTGGATTTTCATGGCCAATGTCTATGTATCTATATAGTAAGACTGAACAAGAAAATAAATATCAAATGAGTATAGTTCTCATATGTATGTAAAATACTGAACATTTGCTTTTTGTTCTGGTTAGTTTTATGCCAATTTGAAACAAGCTAGTGTAATTCAGGAAGAAGAAACTCAGTTCAAAACTAATGCCTCTACTAGCTTGTCTGAAAGAGTATCTTTGGCATATTTTCTTGATTAATGATTCTGTGTTATTGACTAGCTCATTATGGGTGATGCCATGCCTAAGCTGGTACTCTAGAGTGCTCTATGAATCAGGGTGAGGAAGTAATAGAGATAAAACCAGAAAGCAGTGTTTCTCCATGATTCTGCCTAGGTTTCTGTCCTGCATGAGTTCTCACACTGACTTCTTTCCATGATAGACTAAGATGTGGAACTATACTGAAATAACCCATTTTACCCACAACTTTCCTTTCATATACCCATAGAAACCTCAAGTAAGCTTAACATCTCACATATTAAAATTTCCCTTTTGGAGTAAAGCAAAATAAAATGCACTATACTATGCACAAAATGAAAGCTAAATAACAGAGCCTACACCAGTTGTCAAAGATAGATATGTGAGAATGGTGTTGAGTGATATCTCTTAATAAATTTTATTTATTTTTATTTATTCATTTTAAATCCCACTACCTGCTCTCCTTTCCAATTGTTCCTTTCCACAGTCTTTCCCCCATCATTCCCTCTTCTCCTCTGAGAGGGTAGAGGACCATCCCTGGGTAAACCACTACTCTGACACATAAAATCTCTGGGAAGCTAGGAAACTCCTCTCCCACTGAGTACAGACAAGGCAGCCAAGAACATATCCTACAAACAGACAACTGCTTTTGGGATAGTCCATGTTCTAGTTGTTCAGGACCCACATGAAGACCCATCTGCACATCTGCATCATATGTGCAGGGGGGCCTTGGTCCAGCACGTATTACTGTTTGGTTAGTGGTTCGTCTCTGAGAGTCCCAAGAGTCCAGGATAGCTGACTTTTTGTCTTACAGTGCAGTTCCGATTCTCTTTTCCCCACCTCTTCCATAAGAGTCCTCAAGCTCCATCTACTGTTTGGCTGTTGATCTGTACATTCCTCTAAGTCAGATGCTAGGTGGAGCCTCTCAGAGGACAGCCATGCTTGACTTCTGTTTTTAAGCATAACAATAATGTCTAGGATCAGTGCTTGCCCATGGGATGGGTCTCAAGTTGGGCCAGTTTTTGGTTGGCCATTTATCAGTCTCTGCTCTATTTGATTTCCCTGAATTTCTTATAGAAAAGATGAATTTTGGGTTGAAAGTTTTGTGGGTGGTGTTGTGTCCCTATCGCTCTACTTGGGTTCCTGCCTGGGTACAGGATGTGGCCACTTTGTGTTCCATATACCCAATGCAGTGAGTCACAGCTAATAACACTCCCATGTCCCAGGTCTCTGTCAAGTCCTTAAGATGTCACCCACCTCCCAGTCCTGTCATTTGCATGTTTCCATTAATTCTCACAGGCATCTGGCCATCTCTCCTGTTCCTCACCAAACCTGTTCCTGAACCCATATCATTCTCCACCCCATCCCCTCTCCCTTTCATTTCCTTCTATCCATATGCCTCCTATAACTATTTTATTCCCCCTTCTAAGTGAGATTCAGACATCTTCACTAGAGCCTTGCTACTTGTTCATATTCCTTGGATCTGTGTAGTGTAGCATGGGTGTCGTGTATTTTATTGCTAATATCTACTTATAAATGATTACATACCATGCATGTTCTTTTTTATATGGGTTACCTCATTCATTATGATATTTTCTAGTTCCATCTATTTGCCTGCCAAGGACATAATGTCTTTGTTTTAAATAGCTGAACAGTATTCTATTATGTACTCCAATATAGTGTGTATTCAAAATGTACCACGCTTTTTTTAACCAATCTTTAGTTGAAAAACATCTAAATTGTTTCCAGTTTCTGGCTATTACAAATAAGGCTGCTATGAACATAGTTGAGCAATCATCTTTGTAGAATGATGAAACATCTTTTGGGTATATGCCCAGGAGTGGTCTAGTCTTGAGGTAGAACTATTCTTAGCTTTCTGAGAGACTTCCAAATTGTTTTCTGAAAGGGTTGCACAATTTTGCACTCCCACCAGCAATAGATGAATGTTCTCTTTGCTTTACATCCTCACATGCTATCACTTGAGTTGCTGATCTTAAATATTTGGTCTGCTGTAAGATGGAATCTTAGAGTTCTTTTGATTTTTATTTCTCTGATGACTAAAGACTTTGAACATATCTTTAAATGATTCATGGCCATTTGAGATTCCTCTACTGTCTAGCTTTGTACCCCCTTTTAAAAATTAGGTTATTTGGGTTGTTGTCTAACTTTTTAAGTTCTTTATAAATTTTGGATACAAGTCCTCTGTCAGATAAAAATTTGGGGAAGAGTTTTTCTCAATGTATTGGCTACCATTTTGTCTTATTGACAGTGCCCTTTGCCTTACCGAAGCTTTTTAGTTTTATGAAGTACCATATATCAATTTTTAATTTTAGAGCCTGAACCATTGGAATTCTGTCAAGAATGTAAATCCTGTACCAATGAGTTCAAGTCTATTCCCTATTTTCTCTTCTATTACATTTAGTGTATCGGGATTCATGTTGAAGTCTTTGATCCCCTTTGACTTGAGTTTCCGGCAGGCTGAGCAATATGGATGTATTTGCATTTTAATATATGCAGACTTCCAGTTAGACCAGTATCATTTGTTGAAGATGCTTTCCGTTTTCAATTACATTGTTTTGACAGCTTTGTCAAAAATGAAATGTCCATAGGTGTGTGAGATTATTTTAGGGTCTTTGATTCAATTGCATTGATCAAACTCTCTATTCCTATACCAAAACCATGCCATTTTATTACTGATGCTCTGCAGTATATCTTGTGGTCAGGGATGGTGATACTGGAGTCAGTTTTTTGTTTGTTTGTTTGGTTTTGTTTTTTTGCTATCCTATTTTGTTTTCCATATGAAGTTGAGATGTGCTCTGTCAAAGTCTGTAAAAACAATTGTTAGAATTTCGATGGCAATTGCATTGAATATTGCTTTTGGTAAGATGGCAATTTTCATTATGTTAATCCTACTGATCCATGAGCATGGAAAATATTTCCATCTTAGGACATCTTCCTTTTTTTTTCTTTAGTGACTTGTAGTTCTTGTCATATATGTCTTTCCCTTATCTTGGTAAAGTTACACCAAGGTTACCAAGGCTATGATAAAGGATGCTGTTTCAGCAATTTCTTTCTTGGTCCATTTGTAATTAGTATAAAGAGCTATTGATTTCTTTGAGTTAATTTATTATCCAGATAATTTGTTGAAGGTGTTTTCCTGTTGTAGGATTTCTCTGGTAGAATTTTTGGGGTCACTTATCATATCACTCACAAATAGCAATATATTGAATCCTTCATTTCCAATTTGTATCCTCTTCATCTCCTTTTGTTGTCTTATTGCTCTGGCTAGAATTCCAAGTACTATATTGAAGAAAGAGAGGGGGGGGGGGAGAGAGGACAGCCTTGTCTTGTTCCTGATTTCAGTGGAATTGCTTTAAGTTTGTCTCCATTTACTTTGAAGTTGGCTATTGGCCTACTGCATATTGCTTTTATTATGCTTAGGTATATGCCTTGAATCCCTGATCTCTTTAATACTTTTAACATGAGAAGCATGTGGATTTTGCCAAAGGCTTTTTCAGCATCAAATGAGATGGTCATGTGATTTTTCTTTCAGTTTGTTTATATGGTGTGCTATATATGAATTTTCATATATTGACCCATCCTTGTATCTCTGAGATGAAGCCTACTTAATCATGGTAGATGATGTTTGTGGTGTGTTCCTGGACTATTTACTTTTTACATTAACTTTTGTAAGAGGAACTGGTTTGAAATACTCTTTTGTTGTTGAGTCTTTGTGACTGAAGCACAGTTGTGTGAGTTTGGCAGTGTGCCTTCTCTTTCTATTTTGTGGAACAGTTTGAGGAGTATTGGAATAACTCTTCTTTGGAATTCTGTTAGATTTCTGTAGTAAAATCTTCTGCCCTGGCCTTTTTGGGTTGGTAGATTTTCGATGACTGCTTCTATTTCCTTAGGTCTAATATGGCTCTTTAAATATTGACCTGATCTTGATTTAACTTTGGTAAGTAATATATGTCTAGAAGAAATGTCCATTTTGTTAAGAACTGTAAAGTTTTCTGAGTACACACTTTTGAAGTAAGATCTGATGTTTCTTTAAATTTCCTTGGTGTCTTTTGTTACTTCTCTCCTTTCATTTCTGATTTGGTTTACTTGGATACTCTATTTTCTTTATTTTGGCTAGGGTTTGTACATTTTGTTGATTTTCTCAAAGAACCATCTCTTCTTTGGTTAACTCATTTTATTGTCTACTTTGTATCTCACTGATTGATTTCAGCCTTCTACTCCTTGTCAGTGTGCTTGATATTTTTCTTTCTTTCTTTGTTTCTTATTGTTTTGTTCCCCCCCACACACACACAAACACACGCACACATAGAGCTTTCAGGCCTACCTTAAATTGCTATTATGAGTACTTTCTAATTTCTTTATAGAGGCACTTAGTGACATAAAATTTTCTCTTAGCAGTACTTTCATTATGCCCTACAAACTTGGGTATATTGAGTCTTCATTTTAATTGGAGCCTAGAAAGTCTTTAATTTCACTTTTTTTTATTTCTTCCCTGACCCAGTGATTATTGAGTAGAAAGTTGTTCAATTTCCATGAGTGTGTAGGATTTTCAGTGTTTCTGTTGTTGTTAAAGATCAACTTTAATCCACAGTGGTCTGATACAAGGCTTTATTTCTGTTTTCTTGTATTTAGTGAGACTTGGCTTGTGACCAACTATATGTTCAATTTTGGAAAAGTATCCATGAAGTGCTAAGAAGAAAGTATATTATTTTTCTTTGGTTGAAATAGTCTATAGATATATGTTATGGCCATTTGATTCATAATATCTGCTAACTGCATTATTTCTCTGTTTAGTTTTTGTCTGGATGATATGTTAATTGGTGAGAGTTGGATGTTACTGTCTCCCACTGTTAGTGTTTCAGGTTTGATGTGGAATTTAAGCTTTAGACATGTTTCTTTTTAAATATGTGTGCCCCAGTGTTTGAGAGCATTGATGCTCAGAACTAAGATATCCTCTTGGTAGATTTTTCCTTTGAAGAGTATGAAGTGTCCTTCCCTATCACTTTTGAATAATTTTGGTTGAAAGTCTATTTTACTAGATATTAGAATGGCTACTTTAACGTGCTTCTTTGGTTATTTTGCTTAGAAAAATTTCTTTCTAATCCTTTACTCTGAGGTAATATCTATTATTATTTCTGAAGTGTGTTTATTGTATGCAACAGAATGATAAATCCTGTTTTCCCATCCATTCTGTTAGCCTGTGTCTTTATATTGGGGAATTGAGTCCATTGATGTTGAAAGATATTAATGACCAGTGATTGTTGATTCCTATTATTTTTATTTTTATCTTGTTAGTGTGTGTGTGTGTGTGTGTGTGTGTGTGTGTGTGTATGTTTGTGTGTTTGTGTGTGCAAGTTTGCGTGTGCTTCCCTTGTTTTACTAGAATGGAATTACTTATTTCTTGTATATTCTTTGATGTAGTTATCCTTCTTTATTGGAAATTTCTTTCTGGTATTTTCTGTAGGGCTGGATTTGTGGATAGATATTGTATAAATTTGGACTTGTCTTGAAATATCCTGTTTTCTCCATGTAAAGTGATTGAGCATTTTGCTATATGTAGTAGTCCAGGTCGGCATCTGTGGTATTTTTTAAGAGTTTACAAGATATTATCCATGCCCTTCTAGCTTTTAGAATAACTGTTGAGAAGTTGAGTGTATTTTTTTTTTATTTTATTATTTTTTTTGATACTTTATTTACATTTCCAATGTTTCCCCTTTTCTAGGTCTCCTCTTTGGAAACCCCCTATCCCCTCTCCCTCCCCGCCTCTATGAGGGAATTCCACCTCCCACCCACCTGTCCACCCATTCCCATATTCCTACCTTGGCATTCCCCTTTACTGGTGCCTCTAACACCCTCAGGCCCAAGGACCTCTCCTCTCCCTGATGGCCAACAAGGCCATCCTCTGCCACATATATGGTCTGAACCATGGGTCCATATATGTGTATTCTTTGGTTGGTGGTCCAAACTCCAGGATGACTGGGGGGGGGGGGTCAAGCTCGTTGACGCTGTTGCTCCCTCCATGGGGCTGCAAACTCCCTCAGCTCCTTCAGACCTTTCTCCAACTCCTCCATCTGGGACCTCACTCTCAGTCCAGCGGTTACTGTAAAGTGAAACTTGAGTGTAATTCTTATAGGTCTGCCTTTATAGATTACCTGGCCTTATCCCTTTGCCCCTTTTATTACTCTTTCTTTGATCTGTGGATTTTATGTATTGATTATTATGGGCTAGGAGGATTTACTTTTCAGGTCCAGTTTAGTTGATATTCTATAAACTTTTTGTTTGTATATAAGCATTTCTTTCTTTAGGTTGGGAAAGTTTTCTTTTATGGTTTTGTTGAAAATATTTTCTGGGCCTTGGATTTGAGACTCTACCTTCTTCTACTCCTACTACGCTTAGGTTAGGTCTTATCATGGTATCCCATATTTCCTGGATGTTTTGTGTCAAGAATTTTTTAGATTTAACATTTTCTTTGACTGATGTATCAATTTCTTCTACACCTTATATTCTATATTCAATATTCTGTATTCTGTTGATAATGCTTACATATATTATTCTTAGTTTCTTCCCTAAATTTTCCATCTCCAGGATTCCTTCAGTTTGTGTTTCCTCTATTGCTTCTCTTTCAACTTTCAGGTCTTGAACAGTTTTGTTTCCTGTCCTTGCTTAATTATATTTTTCTGTATGCATTTAAGGGACTTATTTGTTTCCTCTTTAAAAACCTCTGCCTGTTTTCTATTTGTCATATTACCCTAGCTTTTGTTGATTGTGATCCTTTGAGTGACTTTATCTCTCTAGATAGCTTTGTTCCCTGGATGTTTTTGTTGTAGTGGGTATTGACAGAGGAGTTAACCTCAATGCTTCTGTTGTGACAATCCACTGGTGGCTATCTTTGTGCTGTATTGTTCCAAATAACCATATCTATATCTTTTAGGATCTACAGGTCTGATAAAGATGGGTAGAGTGGTGGTGGAAGAATAGAGCTCTACTGAAGATAACAGATCTGTATGGTTCAGGATCCTTAGGTATATGAAGGTGGGTGAACAGGTGGTAAAAGAATATGTTACATATCTTAAATGTATTTGGTGAGAAACTTATAGACCAAAACCCAAAAACAACTCTGGAAAAAGAAGTTATAAATATTTTGTTGTACTCAGATGTAGCTGTGACACCTACAAAGCTAGGATCTAAGTCTGGGTGATATTTCATTTGTATAGTAGAATTAGACAATTCACTTGCTGTTAATTTTTTAAATTTCACTTTCAAACCAGCAAATAATGTATATATTATATCACCACTTAATGATTGTTTTCATAACTTGAAATTCTTGTCTTGAAATTTTAACTTCCATGGTGCTGGTATCCATAGCCTCATAGGAGAATAGACAACCCTGTTCCAAATAACACAAGGTGGACATATCTTGAGAAGAGACACTTAAACTTGACCTCTGGTTTCTGCAGTCCCATATATTATTTATTTAACACACATAAGAAAGCCCTACAATTCCAAAATCAGGACATCACCAACACAGGGTTTCCCAGCACCTTGACCTTTGATCTTCTCCAGAAGTATGACAAATAATTTTGAATGATTCTCTGAAAACGTGCTTTGTTGTATATGTTTCAAATCTGATATAGCAGGTACCCCAAAATGCAAAATGTCTCAAAAAGTGGAGAATTACTGCTGTTTTGTCAAGACAAAGTCTCATATATCACAGGTTTGCCTGCCTCAAATGTGCTAAGTAGTAGAGTATGACCTTGCATTTCTGATCATCATGCTCCCACCTCCTTGGGATGTACATCTATCAAGTAAAGGCACCACAGGGACTATTGCATGCTTGGATGCTAGTCAAATTCTCTACCACATGAACTCACACATTTGCTTAGCTTTTCAGTCCCAGGCCCACTTAGCTGATGAATCTAAACAAAAGAGGAAAACCTATGATTTAGAAACATAATATAACTTAATAGAATGCCTTCTTTCAGTCAGTCTCTTTGTTTAAAAATATCTGTAGCCTTCTGAACTTTTCAACACCTAAAATGAAAGCTTTCAAAAACTACAGATTTCGTATTTTTCTAACTGTAAAAGACAAAATATGATTTCATGTGGTAGTTCGGTGTTTTAATCCTCCATCTTATAATAGTCTAGTCTATTGAACTACATTTTGTTTGTTTGTGTATGCGTGTGTGTGAATGTGTGCTTATGTGTGTACATGTGTATGTATAGTATATTTATGCTCCTATGTGTGTGTGTGTGTGTGTGTGTGTGTCTACCAAGCAGAAATACCAATGTAACCTATTTTAGTGTAAAATCATGATTACCACAAATTTCCATTGCCAGTTTTTATAGCCCTCATAACAATTGAGAAGAACTGCTATAGCCATTAGGGTCTACATTTTCTGTATAACTGTATGTTGGGTGTTAATTCTTGAACTGAATTGTATCTAGGTCTATTGTCCTTTACACAATGCCTCTGGGATTTAGGCTCTTGCCTTTCCTGCTCATATCACCTCTAGAACCCAAACCCTTAGGAGTCCCGGGAAAAATGAAAGTTGGAGAACTCCAAGGCTATTTTCATGGCAGCCTTGAGATGCTAAAGACTTAGCTCAGTCTTCCAAGTACCTAACAAAGAGAGGAACCTGATTTGGAGCAATAATGTAATCCTAGTTCAAAAGTAACAGAGATTCTAACTTGATGTTTTATCCAACTCACATTACTATTTTATTTTCCCAGATGTGTAGGGATCCCTCTGCTTCTATTGAATATGAAATCTATGAGTGTTTCATCTTTAGAATGTGTCCATGTTGGACTTTACTGTCAGTGAGTATCTATAAAGAATATCTTATAGTACATCTTATCTGCTGTTCTTTAGCCATAGAGTGAATGCTTAAAGGGACTGGAGAGATAACTAAGTGAGTAGGAGTATTTGGTGTGTAAGCTTGGAGACATAAGTTCAGATCTTGGCATTCATATAAAAAGCCAAAACTCTAATCTAGAACAGCCATTGTCCTGTAGGTTACCCCTAACACTTGTGCCCATACACCACACACTGAAACATACACACCATACAAAGTACATACATTTAATGAAAACTGTGAAGAAGTGGAGAAATAGGTTAGCGATTAAGAGCCCTTATGCTTGCAAAAAGCCTCTTTCTCTGCCTAGCACACAAGCCAGCCATCTCACACCTACTAATAATTCCATCTTTAGGAAATATGCTCTATTCTGGCCTGTACATGTACCGACACAGAAACATATATACAAATATAATCATAGACTACAATAGAAGCTTAGCATGTGTCCTAAAAATGTATTCACATGAAGACAAGACTAACCATAATATTAATTCTCATGTGTTTATATTTCATGTTTATGGGGGATGATACTGTTTGGTGTCATGGAAAATAATTAAAAGGGTAAAGAAAGAGGCATATGAGTAGTGAGCAATGTAGTTTTCTAGCACTCCCATTTCTGTCTACTCAAGTTAAGACTATACTGAGGGAAGAAGATGATAAGATTTGTGACTTAATGTAAGTACATAAAAGCAAAAAAAAAAAAAAAAAGAATCTATACAAAACTAAACTCTGCACAAGAAAGACTATGAATATGCACAAAGATTATGCCTCCCATTTGGGTTCTCACTGCATGCATGTCCTGGAGACAAAGTATGGAATCAAATATTGAGCAAGTAACATTTCAAGTAGCTGTTTTTTTATTATTATATTCTTCTGCTGTGAAGATATATTTTAATTATTTGGTACTTCTAATTATATCTAGTATTTTTCCCAATAATATATTCAAGAGAGATTAGTAATGTTGTATGAAATTATTATGGGTCAAGCAATATTATCTCATTTGCTACTTTCCATGCCTCACATGATAAGGTATCCAAAAATCACTTCTTGAAAATCTAACTTCCTGGCATGAATGTACTTATTATTACATTTTTGTGAAACATTTAAATCAGTAGTATATAAATAGATATTTGGGAGAATTAAATTGAAGAAAGTAAGTTTTATTAATTAGTTCCAAATAATATTGGTCAGTTGGGTGCTGTGTATGTGTTTGTGTGTGTGTGTGTAATAATTGACAGTGTACTTGCCCTTGTGTGAGAGTGCATGTTTAGAGGCCAGAGGTCAATTTTAGGTACCATTATCTGTGTTTTTCCACCTTATTTGTGGAGAGATTTGACATTTATACTAGAATGATTGACCATAATCAGTTGGTTCTTACAAAATCAGAACACAGAATTCTAGTCTTACAGGACTCCTTTCTCAAAGTCCCATTTCAATAGCTTTTCATAGACTCTTTGGCTTTTGCACAAATGTCCATGTTACCTAAGAGAAAAAATCCAATCACGAAAAGAAAGGAATATCTTATCTCTTTTCTAAGTTGCCAAGAGATTCAGAATGAGAAACAAGGAAGTAACAAAGAATAAAATTCAGGTTCAATGAGAGATTTTTTTCAACAAATAAATGGACAACAGTAGAAGACACTTGACATCTTGCTGTCACACCTGCAAATGTATGCACATATGCATTTTTCTACAAGTTTACATATATACATCATACATGTGCATCACACACAATATAGAAAAATAAATAAATTTTTTAGGAGATACCATAAAGTAACTTCTATTCTATGTTCAAATTAAATATATCGTATCAATAATATTGGTAACTTAATATGCCAAATGATGTGGGCTAAGTCAGAGAAGTCACGTTAAAAATAAGACCTCAAAATTATGTGGTTAAAATACAAGTTGATTCCTCTGCATTGCAATGTAATTAATCAGTGATAACTAGTCATTGTGGGTTCATGAAAATCATAAGGCCTTGAGTTCTTTCCACTACAGTGACCTCTATATCATTTAAGCATGTGTGGTACAAGGCGAGGGAAACCAATCTCTGTTTCAGAACTCCAAGGCTAGGGAGAAATGTCAGATTCCAAGTAGAGAGGACTTTCTTTAAATGGCAGATAGTTGGACAACTGCTCAAATCCTTTCCTTTCACCTACATTCATTCATATGTCCTTAAATCATCCTATGTGTACTTGGAAAAAATGGAGGACATGTAACCATTTTTCTATAATATAACAACTGGGAAAGAAACATTTGAGAAAGATAATTCTCCTGAATCAACAGGCTGTATTTATGTATTATTACCTTATACATTTCTTCTTACATCCTATGTGTGTATCCTAAATAAGACACACATTAAACTACTATTAACTGCCTTATATAAGTAGATTAACTTGCAGCATATTGTTTGGTCAAAGACATCTTACTTGTTTCTCTGTTCTGCAGTTTTTTTAATCAAGAATCAGAACTATGGTCTCTCCTCAGAGGTTAAAATCAATAAACTCAGAGCAGGGTAAGCATTTGCTGCACAAACATGTTAACCTAATTTAAAGATTCACAGGTCCCATATAACAAGCCATGTGTACTTATAATTTCAGCCTTGTGGAGGAAGGTGACAGGAGAATTGCTAATCGTTTCAGTGAGAGAAGGCATAGATTGATAAAACAGGACACTGGACTTCATCTTACTCTGGTCTCTGCATGTGCATGCATGGATGCATACACACCATTCACACTAATGCCAAATACAGTTATATATATATATATATATATATATACATATATATATATATATATATATATATACATATATATATATATATATATATATATATATGTATACATATACAGAACCAGTAGACCTACACAATAGCTGTAAAATCAGAGTGCTAGCTGCTTATGTTTTATCAAAAGTGAATGTTCCTGGCTGGGCAAATCTACTCAGCTCTATCAGTTCTAGAGGGCATTGCAGAGTCAAAGGCTAGTAATAGATCTTTGGACATTTGACCTTAACTTATAAAATTGATAACATATTTGACTTAAAATCATAATTACCATGTAATTTAATAAGTTACTTTTATTTATGCCAGTGAGATGGTTCTGTAAGTAGAGGCACTACAAATCTTGATGATTTGAGTTCAGGACCACAAACCTACATTGTGAAAGAAGAGAACTCATTCTCTCAGGGTGTACTTTGTCATCCACGTTGGAGCTGTGGCACATGCAGATGAAAACAAATACAAATGCCTACAATAAATACATAATGTAAATTTAAACATTAAACTTTTAATGACAATTTGTCTAAAACTATACACTCAGAAACCCAAATAGATAAATTGCCGAGGACAATCCCCAGAGATCTCTTGCTTCTTTCTGGAAGGTAGCCAAGAGAGAAAAGCATGGGGGCAGAACTTGGTTCTGCAAGGGTAAAGGCTTGCTTCTATACTCTTGTTCTCTATATTTTACCTGTCTGTGCCTAAGTTGTTCTGAAGCCAGAAACTATAGGTCGCATGTGGTGATTAACACCTAATTTTTAAACAGCAGAGGATTACGTAAAGAATTTTTTTTTTCTTTTCTCATCGGCTCCTTTATTGCCCAGAACCCTAAGGCTTTCAGTTTATTCAACTCCTTGTCAGCAAGAGAAAGCCAGTCATGGGAACAAAGAAACACTTTGAAAAGAGATTCTAATCTTTATATTTTATATTATTATTTAATTTATCACATTCCAAGTGATGCCCCTCTTTCTGGTCCCCCCTCCACAGGTTCTTCACCCCATCCAGCATCCCCCTTCGCTTCTGAGAGGGAGTGTGCGCGTGCGCGTGCACGCGTGTGATAAATACACACACACACACACACACACACACACACACACACACACACACACACACACACACACCTCACCCTGCCTAGCATCCCCCTTCAGTGGGGCATCAAGTTTCTACAGGATTGAGCACATCCTTTACATCCTTGCACATCGCTTACATCCTTTGCCACAGCATCAAGACAAGGCTTTGCTACAACTGTGCCACAGTCTATGGGCCAGCCCATGTATGCTCCTTGGCGGGCAGCTTTGCCTCTGGGAACTCAGATGGGTCCCAGTTAGGTGATCCTGTTGTTCTTCATATGGGGTTGAAATCCCCTTCAGTTCCTTCAGTCCTTGCTGTAACTCTTCCATAGGGGTCCCCTACCTCAGTCCCATGGTTGACTGTAAGTATCTACATCTGTCTCCTTCAGCTGTTGGTAGAGCCCCCCAAAAGACAGCCATGCTAGACTTCTGTCTGGAAGCACAACACAGCAACAATACTAGTGCCAGAGTTTGGTGCCTGCACATGGATGGATCCCAATTTGGGCTGTTCTCTGGATGACATTTCCTTCAGTCTCTCCTCCATTTTTGTTGCTACATTAGATTTAGACAGGGATAATTCTAGATCAAGAGTTTTGAAGATAGGTGTGTGGCCCCATGTATTAAATGGAGGCCATGTCTATCAACTAGAAGCAGCCTCTTCAGATTCCCTCTCCGCACTGTAGGGCATTTTGCCTAAGATCATTCCCATTGGGTCCTAGAAGTCTCTCACATTCTTGGTGTCTGGGACTTTCTAGAGGTTCCACCTGACCCACACCCCACACTGCTGAATATTTCTATTCATTATCTGGCCCTCTGGGTTTTTCTCCTGTCTTATTCAATTCTGCTCCTTTTTTTCTTTCTCCGTCTCCTCTTCTACCCAGTTCCCTCCCTCCCTTTGCCTCTGGTGATTATTTTGTTCCCCATTCTAAGCAGGATTGAAGTAGTCACATGGGCCTTGCTTCATCTTAAGCTTCTTATAGTCTGTGAGTTATATCATGGGTATTCTGAGCATTTTGTCTAATTTTCATTTATCAGTGAGTATATACTAATTATGGGTCTGTGTTACCTCAATCAGGATGATATTTCCTAGTTGTATCCACCTACATGCAAAATTTGTGATGTCCTCATTTTAAATAACTGAATATAATTCCATTGTGTAAATGAACTACATTTGTCTATGTCCATTCTTCCCTTGAGGAACATCTGGGTTGTTTCCAGCTTCTGGCTATTACGAATAATGCTGCTAGGAACATTGTGTAGCACATGTCTTTGTGATAAGGTGGAGCATCTTTTGGGTCTATGCCTAGTAGTAGTATAGCTGGGTCTTCAGGTAGAACTGTTTCCAATTTTCTGAGGAATTGCCATATTGATTTTCAGAGTGATTATACCAGTTTGGATTCTTTGGATCATTTTCTTAATTTCTATTAGGCTCATTTCAGCTCTGAGTTTATTTCCTGCTGTCTACTCCTCTTGGGTGTGGCTGCTTCTTTTTATTCTAGAGCTTTTAGGTATGCTGTTACATTGCAAGTGTAGGACATCTGCAATTTCTTTATGAAGGTCCTTAGTGCTATGATTTTCTCTCTTAGAACTGCTTTTATTGTATCCCATAATTTGTGTATGTTGTGCCTTCCTTTTCATTAAACTTGAGAAAGTCTTTAATTTCTTTCTATATTTTTTCCCTGATCAAGTTATCATTGAGTAAAGAGTTGTTCAGTTTCCATGGGCCTTCTGTTTTTTTGTTATTATTGAAGACCAGTCTTAGTCTGTTGTGAACTGATAGAATGCATATTATTTCAATCTTCTTGTGTCAGCTGAGACTTGCTTCATGTTCAATTATGTGGCCAATTTTGGAGAAGGTACCATGAGGCAAAGAGAAGAAGTTATATTCTTTTGCTTTATAGTGAAATGTTCTGTAGAAATGTGTTAAATCCATTTGGCTCATAACTGCTGTTAGTGTCAATGTGTCTCTGATTAGTTTCTCTTTCAGTGACTGGTTCATTAGTACGATTGGGTTACTGTAGTTTCCCACTATTATTGTATGAGATTTAATATGTATTTTGAGCATCAATAGTTTCTTTTATGAATGTGGGTGCCCTTGCATTTAATGAATAGGTATTCAGAATTCAGATTTAATCTGGGTGGATTTTCCTTTGATGATTTGGAAGTGTCCTTTTCCATGTCATTTTCATATCTTTTTGTTGAAAGTTTTTTTTTTTATTATTATTGGATATTAGAAATCATCAATCCTTGTTTTTTGGGACCACTTGCATGAATATGGTTTTTTTTTTTTTTTTTTTTTTTGTCCAGGCTTTTACTCTGAGGTAATTTCTGTCTTTGTCACTGAGGTATGTTTCATGTATGCAGCAAAATGCTTGGCCCTACTTTTGTATTCAACTTGTTTGCCCATGTCTTTTTATGGGGGAATTGAATCCATTGATACTGAGTGATATTAAAGAGCAAAGAATTTGGTTCCTCTTATTTTAGTTGTTAGAGGTAGTAGTGTGTGTGTGCGTGCGTGTGTGTGTGTGTGTGTGTGTGTGTGTGTGTGTGTGTGTTTCTCCTTTTGGAGTTGTTGTGAGATGACTCTTGTCTATTTTTAGGGGGCATAGTTACCCTCCTCATGCTGGAGTTTTCTTTCTAGTATCTAGAGCTGACTTAGTAAAATGATATTGTTTAAATTTGCTTCCCATGAAATATCTTGGTTTCTCCATCTATGGTGATTTATAGTTTTGCTGGGTATAGTAGCGAGGGCTGGCATTTGTGTTCTCTTAAGGTCTTTGTGACATATTTCCAGGATCTTCTGACTTTTAGAGTCTCTGTTGAGAAGTCTGGTATAATTCTGATAGGTCTGCATTTATATGTTACTTCACTTTTTTCTTTACTGCTTTTAGTATTCTTTCCTTCTTCTTTGTGTTTAGTGTTTTGATTATTATGTAATGGGAGGATTTTCTTTTCTGATGCAATTTATTTGGTGTTCTGTAGTCTTCTTTATGTTTATGGATATCTCTTTCTTTAGGTTAGGGAATTTTTCTTCTATGATTTTGTTGAAGATGTTTTCTGGCTCTTTGAACTGGTAATCTTCACTCTCTTCTATTCTTATTATTCTTAGGTTTAGTCTTTTCATTATGTCCTGAATGTACTGGATGGATTGCTTTCAGAGTTATTTGTACTTTGTAATTCCTTTGATTGTTCTGTCAGTATCATCTATGGTATCTCCTAAGCCTGGGATTTTCTCATCTATCTCTTATATTCTGTTGGTGATGCTTGCATCTGTAGCTCCTGATATCTTTTCTAGGTTTTTCATCTCCAGGGTTGCCTCTGTTTGTGATTTCTTTATTGTTCCTATTTCCATTTTTAGCTCTTGAACCGTATTTTTCAATTCCTTCACCTGTTTGATTGTGTTTTCCTGTATTTATGGGAGTTATTTTGTCTGCCTTGAATGTTTCTGCCATCTTCATACGATGGAGTTTTAGGACTTAATATTACTTTTCCAGTATGTTAGGGTATTTAGGGCTTGCTGTGTTGGAAGAAATGGGTTCTGTTGGTGCCAAATTACACTGGCTTCTGTTGCTTACATTCTTGTCCTTGCCTCTCATTCTAGTGTTAGCATAGATCTCTCTGACTGGAGCCTTACCATACTTAGAGATAGGTAGAGCTCTGTCATATGGTTTAGAGCCGGCCTGCTTGAAGGCAGGCAGCGCTGTCTCTGATTAGGGGAGGCCTCTTATGTGTCTGATTAAAGCAGGCTTCCTATGTCCCTAGTTATAGTAGACCTGGGAGATAGACAGATTGTGGGGTTTGGTAGAGGGACAGGAGCACCAGATGTACCAAGGGCAGAGTTGCAGTCTAGAAGAAAAATAGGACTCTGGTTGATCTGTCCCTGGCAAATCTGGAAGCCAGAAGGAAGATGTGGCTCTGGCAGAGAAGATTGGTCCCATGTCACTGGGCTCCGTAGGTGTCCTAGCTGGGATAGGTGTGTGGGTGTTTCGGTCCCTGTTAGAAAGGGGAACAAAATACTCACAGGAGCAAATATGGGGATAAAGTGTAGAGCAGAGACTGAAGGAAAGGGCATCCAAAGACTGTCCCACCTGGGGATCTATTCCATGTACAGTCACCAAACCCAGACACTATTGTAGATGCAAAGAGTTGCTTGCTGAAAGGAGCCTGATATAGCTGTCTTCTGAGAAGCTCTGCCAGAGCTTTGCAAATACAGAGCCAAATACTCACAGTCAACCATTGGGCTGAGTGCTGGGTCCCTAATAGAGGAGTTAGAGAAAGGACTGAAGGAGCTGAATGGGTTTGCAACCACATAGGAAGAACAACAATATCAATCAACCAGACCCCACCCCCCAGAGCTCCCAGGGACTAAGCTACCAACCAAGGAGAGACACATGGAGGGGCCCATGGCTACAACTGCATTGTTAGGCATCAATGGGAGGAGAAGTTCTTGGTCCTTTGAAGGCTTGATAGATTCCCCAGTGTAGGGGAATTCGAAGGAGGAGAGATGGGAGTGGGTAGGTGAGTGGAGGAACACCCTCATAGAAGCAAGGGGAGGGGAGGGGATAGGGGATTTCTGGGAGTGGAGGGAAACTTGGAATCAGAGGGAAACCTGGAATCGGGATAACATTTAAAATGTAAATAAAGAAAATATCCAATAAAATAAATAAATAAATAAATAAATAAATAAATAAATATATTTTTTAAAATGGGAGAGTTCTCACCTGTGTCCCTAGTTAAGGCAGACTTCCTGGGAGACATGCCAGCTGTGTGCTGTGGTAGAGGGGTAGATGAAAGAACAAACCTATCTTTAAGGAAAAAAAAAATCTTCAAGAAAAAAGACTCTCTATAAAAACAAAAGCCTATTTATATATTCTCTTTGTTCTCAGTTGTTATTCCAATTATCTCCAGATACATGATTACAAGGTATTTCAAGAATCTTTTCAAATTTTGCAAGAGTCCACACAAGTTCAAACATGCATTCAAATCATAAATTGAATAAGAAACAGTGACAGAGATGTTTACATGTGTTTCCTTTAAGACTAGTTATCTAACTAAATACTCATTATCTACCATTAGCACCACAGGTTTATTTAAAGTTAAAAACTATAATTCTAAGTTAGCATGTTATAGCAAGAGGCAGATCATCTACCTAATGTCTCACTAGAATTGACTTTATATACACAATCCAGTCAATACTTCATCTTCTGTTCTTGCTTGCATAAAAGAAAAGATCATTTGTTTCCTATTATGATCTTTAGTTAACGATCTTATGGCCTAAAGGAATGCATTCCTAAATTGTTAATCTGTATCAAGCCTGCTTTCTATCTCAGTGCAATTAAGTCCTGAAGACTGGCAAACCCCTAATTGCAGTTTTCATATTACTGAGGGCTCTAATTGGAGTCATTTCTATAAAGGGTTCAATAATTACTAATATGAATTTAGGAATTCTTATAGAATCATCATTAGGAATCAAGAAACCATCTATTTATCTATATAGTGTCACAAGATAGTACATCTTCTTTAATTTGCAGAAATTCTGCCCAAAGGGTGAGCTAATGTATTGTAATATTCATTTAGTAATAACTGGAAAGACATATCAATAGCAAAAATCAATTTTGAGACATCGTCCCTTGAGCCTTGTCTCCAAGAGAACATTCATCGCAGTCCATGGTGAACCATCTCAGGAAAATCTGCTATGCTAACCTTTCCCCTCTTCTAGATGGCTTCTGATAATCAATCTGTGTGAAATTCTTGTCAGAGATGGTAATATGATGATTTTTAAAAGAAATGCCCCTTTAAATTGCCATGCAATTAAACCAAAATCATTTATTTACAAATTCTAATTTGTGAGACACACAGCATATGTTTTCCAGTCTATTTATTTTCCTTAAATACTCTCTTAGACATTTTCATATTAAAATGATATTTCTATCATTATATCTTATAGGCTTTAATAATTTGTCCATAGTCAAAATGATGAATTGATACATCTGTAAACTCTCTGTGTGTGTGTGTGTGTGTGTGTGTGTGTGTGTGTGTGTGTTGTATTTATATTATGTATATGGAGTTGTTCTCAGCCTAGGATTAAAGTTTCCCTGAAGAACAAGTATGTCCTGCTGAAGTTTCTTGAAAAGTCAGAGGTACATTATTGCACCATCAAGAGGCTCCGGGTGATGATATACAGTGTACTAAATATCTTGTGAAGAATATATCCACAAGCGTCCCCACACAGGCATATGTCTTCTCAGTTGTCAGAAAAATCTCTTGATTGTTTGCCAGTCTTTTCCATATAATCCCTGGAAAGCAGAACAAATAATGATAAAATACTCATGTCAGAAGCCTAAGCCATCTCTACCTAGGATCTCAACAACCATGTCCAGAGCATAAATACACCCTCAATAAACATTCTGGCTTGGCCTCCTCCCCACAGGCCTGCTGGCTTATTCAAATCATAAACTTGTTTCCCCTGCCTAGGAAATGACTGGCTTAAAGAATGAGAAGGTCAGCATTATAATTTATCCTCCTGAAGAGTCTCATGGTGGAAACATTTTGTGACTTTTCCTTCAACTATGGAAACCAGAGAAAGAGGACACTATAATATACTTATTCAAATAACTTCATTGGACTTTCTTTTTTCTTTTTGAAATAAGCATTAAGATTGCCACTGGATTCTTCATTTGAGATAAGTACTTATATAGACAGGGATGGATGAGTCAGTTATTTCTGACTGTGTGCATGTGAATGTATGTGTGTTTGAGTGTATGTTAGTGTGTATGTGTTGGTGTGTTAATGTGTGTGTGAGTGTGTGTGTGTGTGTGTGTGTGTGTGTGTGTGTGTGTGTGTGTGTGATATTTGAGGAACAAATTCAGCCCTCTAGGATTCTACATCCAACTCCTTTACATGCTAAGCCATTGTACCTTCCTGTCTACCTTATATTTTGATTGTAGGTCTCAGCCTGCTGTGCAGTTGAAGATGATCTTGAACTGATTATATTTCTATCTTGATCACCTAATTCTTGAGATTATAGGTTTGTACCACCATGTCCAGTTTTATTCGGTACTGAATCAAACTAAGAGCTTCTTATGTGTTAGGCAAAGATTCTACCAACTTTAACACATCCCCAACTTGCAGTTGCATTAATAAATTAATTTTAGAAAATTAATTGCAGATAAGAGTATCCAACCTAAGAATAAAAAAAAAATATTACTTTAGTAACCAATATTCTTTTATTTTCTTTTAAGAAATTCTTTGTTTTTTATTATTGTATGTGTGTATATGTATTATATATGTATGAACCCAAAAACACTTCTGGAGAGTAATTTTCTTCACTCCTGTGGAAAGTGAGGTCTGTGTAGGAAGTTTCTTTTTCCATGAGCTATTTCCCCACCCTACAATAAACTTACTTGAGCAGGTTTTAGGCTCTCGCAAAATAGATGCGTTGACTTTGATGCAGTCACAGGAAGTGTCTACATATCCCCAAATTAGGCATGTGATCAAATTTTATCTCTTTATTCTCTTTGCTATTTGTGAGCTCAATGGGACTTACAGCGGCCATGGTTGAGAATGGATTGATTCCCAGTGCAAATATATAAACCACTTTCAACACTACCCAAGAAAAAAATAATATTTTTCTTGCCCTTTTGATTTCCATAAAGAGCAAAGCCAGAACCTTAGATCCCCATGTCTCATATATTCATAATAATTTACATATGCAGGCCTAAGTTATCCTAGGAGCCAAGCCATTTCTCTTAGGTTCCCATCACTTGATTTGGGGAATCTGTTATTTGAATGGTGGTTCAGTTCACTTTATACAAATCTCTGCTTTAAATAAAAAAGTTATTCAGTTAAGTACAGGAATTAATTGGAACACATCCTGTAATAATTGCCCATCGTGACTTGGTGTCAGGAGCAAATAATTGTGATTCTACTTCTATTTATGTGGTCACTTTGGAAGAAAAGAAGAAAGATGTGGTATATTGGGTTACATAAGAGAATGCTTGTAGGTAGACCATGAAACATTTGATTCATAAATACTTATACAAGTCAGTCCCAAGTGTTCCAAGGAGATGGCTCACTCAGAAAAGCACTTGCTTTGCAATCAAACCTGAGTGTACAAATTAGGATCTTCAATGTCATGTAAAACTCTGGCCACAATGGCCATCAAATGTAGTCCAGGTAGGAGGTAAGGAGAAGAAGAGAAGTAGATATTTGGAGCTTACTCATGAGCTGAACTGATAAGCTGCAGAATCAAAGAGACTGTTTCAAAAGATACGGTAGATGGTGATCAATGAAAACACCTGATGTTGACTTCTGTCCTCTACCTACTCAAGTTCACAAACACATTCAAGGACACCAGTACACAGCTGTGCATATCCACATTAACACACAAACACAGACACACAGACACACACCTCACATACATACATGCTCCATACACATACAAATCAGCAACAGATGACACAAACAGAAAACATAAAATATCAGGAAACATTGTTGGATGGCATAGGAATAAGGAGATTTAAATATTTGAATGTGACACAATAAAATGTTGTAATGTGCCTTTTAACAATGACCCCAACATGACAGCCATATTATTTATTCTATCTTTTATATTCTGTATAATAATACCTTTCAAATTCTAAGATTAAATATAACTAATGAGTTCAGAAAATCTAGAGGATCTTCAGAGATGAAACACTGGCCCCATTTGCATGTTAAATGACAGAAAGGATGAAACAGAGCATCAAATGGGAAAAGGATAAATTTAGAGCATCTGAGATGGCCTGATGACCTATGTTGCCTCCCATAGGATCTATATACAGAAAAGGAAGAACCAACACCTGAAAGTTTCTCTCTGACTTACACACGCACACACATACACACACACACACACACATACACACACACACACGGTAGCATGTGTATATACTTCTATCTCACAAAATAAACTTAAGAAATACTTTGAAAGGAAGAAAATGTTTTAAGTTAGAAAACATAGAATGAAAAATCAATAAAATGGCAGCA
This sequence comes from Uromys caudimaculatus, assembly GCA_028551405.1. Classification (NCBI taxonomy): domain Eukaryota; kingdom Metazoa; phylum Chordata; class Mammalia; order Rodentia; family Muridae; genus Uromys; species Uromys caudimaculatus. The sequence continues at coordinate 71,499,650 of CM052711.1, read as the reverse complement.
ACTAGCATGAAAGATGAGCTACTTTTGTTCCACAAAGTGTGTTTTATAAGGAACAAGGCCATTATGTTTTTTTAATTAGATAATTCTTTACCTTTGTTTATAAATGTCCGAACAAGACAAATGAGATTAAGGAAATCTGAAAATGAATTATACCATTATCATCAAAACTTGAATGTTACCTATCATGTGTAACGTATTCAAGAGTAACTTAGTGTGAGGCTCCAGAGAACAACATCCTCAGTGTGGGCACCAGCAGTTGGCATGAGCGCAGTTGATAGAAATATTTCAAATGTCATGCTGAAGAGTGTGGTTCAGTGATGTAAAAGCTAGAGCACATGACATGAAGTTGGAAGGGATATGTTGGGGTTGCTGGGGCCTGAGGGAATTGGAAGCAAGCAGGAGAGGGTAGATATAATCAAGGCACATTGCAAAGATTTATGAATTTTCAAAGAATAAATAAAAACATTTTTTAAAATGTTGGCAAAATCGAAAGTCTGACTCTAGGATCCAAATGCACATTTTCCATTGTACAAGGTCATGTACTAAACTTAGTTTCACACTTGTATACACTGTACATTATGTGTGTTATATTCTTGCTCATAGAGTGTAAACACTGCAAAACACTGAAACCAATATACTGCACAACAGCAGAGGCAAACAGACCCGAGACAGACAATACAAACAGACATTTCTGAGGATGAAATCAATTAAAATTAATAAAAGAGAGACATAGAAATCATCACACCCAATGCTTAGAAGAACTTCATACTCTCAGTTAATGCCAAGATGTGGAATGTGACCAATGGTCTTGGTTGTAGCTGGCAAGTAAGTTGACCTATCCTGTATCAAATGCACTACATTGCCAGTATTAAAACCAAATTTTCTGGATTCTAATGTAGCCTGAAGACCAGTAGCTCTCTAGGAAAGCTCAGGGAAATCAGTATCAGATTATGAAGACTGACACAGTCTTATAGACTGAAAAACTGCTGAATTTTTGGCTCTTAGCCCAAAGGCAGCCCCTGTTAGTCTAGCTAAACCACAGCTTGCAAGCCACTCTGAAAAATCCTCTTTTAATATTTAAGTCTATTCTATCAATTCTGTTCCTTTAGAGAACTCTTACTAGTATATGAAAGAAACTAGTTTCTTACTTCACAAGCCATACAAAGATCTTTTTGGTGACATTTATTTATTGTCAGTATACACTGATGTAAGACTGATTTGGTTAGAATACATTAAAATGGACTTTCCATCTCCAGCTATAATATTCTCTTTTCTATCTCAAATGTTTCTGATAGTGAAGTTTTTCTGTTTGTTGACTCATTTTAAATAACCAATATCTATATATTGTTATAAAAAAGAGGCTGTATTATGTAATCCTCTTTCATGGCTGTTCAATTTTTATGATCTTAAACACAGATATATTGCATTGTTCTACAAAATATAGTGATTACATGTAAAAATGTGAAAAGCTTCTTACATTAACATGCTGAAGATAGCCTCCTTGCATTTCTAAAAACCATATTAAAAGATGTTTATAAAATCTTGCTATGACTTAAATACTGGAAGCTAAAAGCACATATTGTGTTTTCTGCAAATAGAGGAAAATTTTGCAATCTTTATTCCATTTTGATTATTCTTTAGAGCAGTCTCCTGCCATATGGACATGCATCTATGTGTGAACACTTCTTTCCCACCCACATCTCTGTTTCTCTCTGTGTGTCTGTGTGTCTGTGTGTCTGTGTGTCTGTGTGTCTGTCTTTATATATGTGTGTGTGTGTATGTGTGTGTGCGTGTGTGTGTGTGTGTGTGTGTGTGTGTGTGTGAGAGAGAGAGAGAGAGAGAGAGAGAGAGAGAGAGAGAGAGAGAGAGAGAGAGCGCTTGAATGCATGTGTATGTATGCATGCACCACCTACCTGTAAAAGCCAAAGTTAAATCTAGGAGGTTGTTCCTCTGTATTGCTCATGTTTTCTTCTTAGACAAGGTTTCTCACTGCAACCAGGCTAGGGCTACTCTGCCTCTGGCAGGAATCCTCCAATCTCTGTCCTCTGCCTCTGGTATTTTCAAGTTCTTACTGACATGTGTAGCTGATTTGCATGCTTTTGGGGCTTGAATCAAGTGCTTGTGATTACAGGGTACATTACCTATCATCCACCAAGCCATCTCCTCAGCCCCCTTGCTGTCACTGTGGAATAGAAGTTCTTTATCTGGGTCTAGAGGACAAAAGGACCCTGCTGCAGAGCCTCTCAGAAGCCCTGTGATGGGAAAATGATCGCTAGTCCCTTTTGTGCTGTTTCATTTTTGAGTTTGTCTTTTTGACTTGCTCCTTATACCCAGTGGCTTCTAAAGAAAAAAAAAATAACCTCCAACATTCAAGTTACTGAATTTTGAAAATTCAAAGTAGTTTGTGGAGAAGATACATAACTATACCTCTCAGGACATAATGACTTAATTAGTATATACTTTGTGAACCTTTTCAAAATGGGAAGTGTACAGCTGTACTGGTTGATGGAACTGAAAATTTGAAGTGCAGAAGCCTGAACCTTTTGATCATATCTGTTTTAAATGTTTAATACATATTTTCTTTTCCCTTTGGTTTCATTTGTGTACAGAGCTAGTCTCCTCCCTTTCATCAGCCTTCAAAGGGAAAATACCTGTGCAGAACACCAAAGGTATATAATGCTGAAGTTGTCCCAACTGCAATGATAGACATCCAATACACTGGCAGGTTCTGGCCATATGCTTTTTCTTATCACACATATTATTATGTTTATCCTGTTTTGCTAAATTATTCAATTTAAAATCATTACAAAATGGTTTAGATGAAGATTTTTATTTTACTTTTTCCATGTGCATAGACATTAGGATCAAGACTCTGCTATTTTCAGTCATTCAAGATGGAGTAGTCTGTCCACCCCAGTCTTTTACAAAAAAGAAAAGTGTCTTAGTTACCTGCTAGTTAATAGACTCATTTGCTTGCTACCGGTGACAGTTTCTCTGCTTTGCATCCTTGAGTATTGCAGTAGAAGAAGTCACTCAGATTTAACTAGACAATCCTCACCATATCTGACAGGATGAAATTTGAGTGAAGACAAAACCATGGAGACTGGCCTACTGTGGACTGGGAAGCCCAGGCTGCTCTCAAATTCACAGTCCTCCTTTGTTTGTAATCCTAAGGGCTGAGATTTCAGAAATGCAATGCCAAAAATATCTCCTATTCTTTTTATTTCTACTGCAAGACATAAGACAGAGGCAGTAAATGGTTCAATTAATAGATTAAGATAGATGACAGATAGCTCATAGGTATAAAGATCCATACACTATAGATAATAGATGAAAAGATAAATGATAAACATGAGAGATAGGTAGATGATACATATATATATATATATATATATATATATATGTGTGTGTGTGTGTGTGTGTGTGTGTGTGTGTGTGTGTATGTATGTATGTGTGTGTGTATATATATATATATATATATATATATATATATATATATATATATTACAGATTTTCCTTTGGTTTAATTTGTATACAGTGCTAGGCACCTCCCTTTTATCAGCGTTCAAAGGGACAAGATAGATAGATAGATAGATAGATAGATAGATAGATAGATAGATAGATAGGTAGATAGATAGGCAAGCAGTTCCTGTGTTGGGGACCTGGGCATTAAGAAATAAGGAAAAATAAATGAAGCAATTTTACAAAAGAAAAAATAGAAAAGTTTTGAAAACACTGATTAAGTCAAAGAGGTAGAAACACTCAAGACTAGAATGCTTAAGATTCTAATTTGTTCCTTTGTAATGGATTTTCCATTGTCTATCTTTCAGAAAAAGAGAATTATACTGTTTAGTTATTTTGCTCATTTACAACCAAGAGAATAATAGAGTAATTATGGGACAGTGTCAACCACAATGACTTGTCCTTTGAACTATGAGATTAGTAAATTGTTTTTGCTTTAAAGCTGCTTCCTTGGGTCATTTAAACACAACAGAAAAATCTAAGACTCTACACTCCACTTGATAATACATAAATCTGCAAAAGAAATACTGTTTTCTGATTTTTAGTACTAAATATGTATATTTTGTAAATATACCTTACTCTTAGTATTCTGTTCAAATAATATGAACACTTAATGAGATTTTTTTAACTTTTTTACTACAACAGTGATGGACATTTGTAAATAGTAAAAAATAATATTAATAGTATTATTACATGCTATACCAATGAACAATTTAGTTAGTAACTAATGCATATGAAAAAATATAACATAAAGTATTGCAGTTTTATTCTTAAATTAAAGAAGGGTGTACTTGGAATGGTTAATATTCATCAGAACCTTGGGAGGTGATAGGCCACTAAATATCTATATTTTGATATGAGCCTGTGATAAGAAGTTCATATGTCTAAGAGTATAGGGTAGTGTAAATTAGACTTGGTGGGCTTACAAACAAAAAGAAAATACAAATTTATTAGGTAGAAAAGTGGGAGTGGATCTTGGAGGAGATTGTGAAGGGTGAACTATAAGCAAAAGTCATTGTACAAACTTCTCAAAAGAATTAATAAAACCTAAAAAAAGAAAAAATCTATATTCTGCAATTAAACAAATCAAAATTTGAGGTTTCTTTTAAATACTATTGCAATACCATATTCCTTCTTCTATAGCATCACTTGGATCTGAATACTTGATGTGATTATCAATTAATCACAGGTTCTTTCTAAACACTAATGTAGAAGACATTTGCTCTATTCCATTCTCATTAGATGACGCATTCTTGCTTCTGAAAAGAAATGTGTTGGGAGAATTCAGGAGGAAATTTGTAGAGAAAATTGCCATGGATGTGATCATAATACATTTAATACATGTGTGAAATTATCACAGACTAATTTTTTAAAATATTTTGAAAGTTTTTTAAATGTATAAAACATTAAAAAAACATTCAATTAATAAACCCTACTTAATAACTATAAATTAGCTCAGTTAACAATTCATGTTTTTTGCTTAACAACTGTAACACACTGTTATGAGGATTATATACTTCAAATAAAATTTGTATTCCAAAATTCATATAGGCAATAGAGTCAAACTTATTACACTTCCACAACTATTTTTTATGTTACAGAACAACAATTTTGAATATGTGGCATAATAAATTCTTTGCTCCCTTATATTATGAAGACAACACATTTTGTTGGTATCAAAATTACATAGAGTGGCTAGAAATTACTTGCTGTGCATGCATGAAGACCAGAGTTTGGACTGCTAGTCACCACATAAAAATTGAGACATGGGTGCACACTTGTAATTCCAATACTGGTAAGGCAGACAAAGGAGAACTGTTGAATCCTGCTGACCAGCCAGTCCTACCCAGTAAATGAGATCAAGTTTCACTGAGTGACCTTAGCTGAAAAAAAACACAGTGAGAAATAAATTGAAGAAGACAGATGCTAATCAAAGTAAGTGGACGTCAGGTCTCCATATACATATATGCTCCTAAACACATGCATGCATGCACATGCACACACACACACACACACACACACACACACACACACGCACACACACACATAAGTATGCATGTATGCACACGCAAACATATTTGGCATCTCAGAAGAGGATATATGAAACAGATCTGAAGATGAACGATGAAATCTGGACTTCATTTTCCTGGCAGAACTGGATTCCTGTAGACTCATTTTGTGTAGCCAAATATCTTTAAAATAATAAATTTTATCAACTGAAATATACTTTCTTTGTACATGAAATTACACATATACATTTGCTAGAAAAGCTGACTAGCTGGTACCAGGAAACTCCTTGAGGTAATATCTCACAAGGCAATATTCACCATCTGCTGAGTAAAGCTCCACAGGTTCTGACACTCTGACCTGCCAACACCAATGTGTGATGAGATACCAGATGCCAGTATATATTAACAAAGTTTCTGTAACCAGTAATAAGGGTGGAGCACCAATCAGATAATGTACAACAAACATAAACAGAACCAAACATTGTACTTTAAAACTGCACAATAAAATACAGAACACACTTCTGTGGAGATACATGACATGTGAAGAACATACAGCATTTGCTTCTTCACTTTCCAATTCCTCTACTCCTCTATATATAAAGGATCCCAAATTAGAGCTACAAACATCACTATCCAAAACATAACTTCTGTTGGAGTATGTGTATGTACAAGTATATGTGGTCTTTTGTATGTTTGCAGGGACACATACTTATATGTGAAGGACAGATGTTAAGTTATGATTGCCTATTTTCTTAAACATGAACTCATGAGCCTATTGATTGCCAAAGAGCCTAGAATGGCTAGTTTAGAATGTACTACATAGTACTTTTTTTTTTTTTTCATAGTACTTTTTAGTACTGGAGTTAATTACAAGAACATGACAACAACGATTCATTTTATTTCTTTTAATTTAGCATAGTTTCTGAAGGACCCAATTGAGGTCCTCATACTTGAAGACAACCACAATACACCAGTATTGTGTCCCAACCCCCAGTTCTCAGTCTGCTGCTCCCAGCTACAAGCCATAAGCATCCAGCATATAACTTCTATGCAGTCTGAATTGCCCATGGACTTAAGATGGTTACCAACAGTTCATACTAATAGAAGTTGCAGGATTGCAATGTTATCTGGAATAATACAGAGAAGTAGGAGACAGCATTTTATTTAAGTGACATAGAGACATCATCCGAGAACTAAATCACACATGGAACCTCAGAATCATCCCTAAACGGTCTTTTGGTTTTATTTGGTTTTATTTTTTGAGGTATTTGGTATATAAAGAAATACATGTATCTTCTTTGAGATACTGAAGCTTTGCCTAATATTATGAACAGCCAACTCCATTTCCTTACTAACAATAATATTGATATCTTCCCAAATCCTGTAGGTAATGGTCTCCTCTCCAGCTTACATCTATACAAATTCTAACCTCATTGGAAGTTGAGAGGAGTTTACTGCCAATCATTTTTTGAGATTTAAATCATGAATATTGATAGATAGATAGATAGATAGATAGATAGATAGATAGATAGATAGATGGCATGATGAAAAGATGACAGATATATAGGTCAGTATATAAATAGTAGATAGATGATAAATAGATAATAGGTAGACAGATAGCTGATACTTGAATAAAAATGATAGGTGATATTATTTTTCCAATGGGTTACAAATACCTTCAACTCCTTCAGTCCTTTCTCTAACTCCTCCTCCATTTGGGACCCTGTTCTCAATCCATGTCCCAGTATAGGTGAATGCCATGGCGGGGAAGCAAGAGTGGGTAGGCAGGTGGGGGAGCACCCTCATAGAAGCAGGGGGGAGAGAGGATGGGATAGGGGGTCGCAGGTAAGGAAACCTGGAAAGGGGATAACAAATAAAATATCCAAAACAAAATGATAGATGAATAGATAAATGACAGATAGTTAGATGATATACAATAGATAAATAGATACATGATAGATATATGGTGGGAAATTAGAAAATATATACATGATAGGTAAGTAGATAGATGATAACAATGATAAATAGGTGATATATAGATGAGGAATGAAAGGTATATGATAAATAGGTGCTACATGGACTTTCAGATGATAGGTATATAAATGGATGGATTGATTATAGGTAAGATAGATAGATAGATAGATAGATAGATAGATAGATAGATAGATAGATGACATATGATAGATAGATAGATGATAGATAGATAAATAGTTGATAGGTAGATGGGTGATAGATACATTTGGCAGAGGAGTGTTAATGTTGAGGAAACAACAAAGAAGAAGAAAACATGGCATCTAGAAGAAGAGTCAGAAGCTCATTATCTACAAAGTTCTGAGACGATGATATATTACAATGTTATGTTGTAATTTTATTCATTGTAGGATATCAGCACAAAGCATATAAAATGCCAGATGGAATTCTGTATAATCTTCTCAGAAATTTTTAAAAGCATGATCTCACTTACACATTGACCTGTAAATTTGTTTATTTAAATGTTATTTATTTGTGTATGTGTCTATGATTGTGTGTGTGTACATGTGTAAGCATGTGTGTGTGTGTGTGTGTGTGTGTGTGTGTGTGTGTGTGTGTGTGTAACACATGTTAATGTGTGGATGTATGTCCCCATGTACACATATGCATAAATCAGGACAGGATATCAAGTGACCCTCTTTATCACTGTCAAACCTATTGCTTTAATGCAGGGTCTCACACTGAACCAGAGACTCATTCTTTCAGCTAGGCTGTCTGCCAAGAGAGCACTTGGATCTGGCCATCTCTGCCCCATCCTGCTCGGGTTACAGGCATGCATGGCCATGTCCAACATTTTACATGAGCACTGGAGATTCTAATTCAGGTCCTCATGCTTGCTTGGTTAGCACTATTATGCAATGAACTGTCTCACTAGCTGCTGCTTTTCTTATTTTTATACTCATTAAAAATAATCCAATGACGTCATCTGGGTGATCAAGGGTCTATAACAGAAATGTATTGTTGGTATGTGTGTATTAAATGTGAGGTGTCATAGGATCCCCAGGAGTGACTGTGATCTCCCTGATGTGGGTGATAAGAAGTGAACCCATTTTCCCTTCCAAAGTAGAAATTGCTCTTAAATGTTAAACTAGGCTGCGTCATTTAAAGAACTAACAGGCCAGCAAGTCTAAGATGCTAGGAAAACAAGCGGCTCCTAAGACCCAAGGGGGATGAGATTAACTGAAATGCCTAACAAAGGGGAGGGAGACTGTAAAGACCATATTCTTAGGTTAGACAAGAGCCCTGGTTGGGGGATGCGTGCACACACTTATCTCCAAATTTTTAATCCAGAATTGCTTCTATCTAAAGGAAATACTGGGACAAAGGGTAGAGTAAGAGACTGAAGAAAAGGCCATCCAGAGACTGCCCCACCTGGGAATCCATCCTATATACAAACACTAAACCCAGACACTATTGCAGATGCCAAAATATGCTTGCTGACAGGAGTCTAATAATAGCTGGCTCTTCAGAGGCTCTACCAAAACCTGGCAAATACAGGGCAGATGCTGACATCCAACCATTCAACTGAGCATGGGGTTCCCAATGGAGGAGTTAGAGAAAGGGCTGAAGGAGCTGACGGGGTTTCCAATCCCATAAGAAGAACAATAGTATCAGCCAACCAGAGCTCCCAGAGACTAAACCACCAACCAAAGAGTACACACAGAGGGACCCATGGCTCCAACTGCATATGTAGGAGAGGATGGCCTTGTTGGACATCAGTGGGAGGAGAGGTCTTTGGTCTTGGGAAGGCTCGATGCACCAGTGTAGAGGAACACCAGTGTGGGGAGGCAGAAGTGGGTGGGTGAGCACCCTCATAAAAGTAGGGGGAGAAGGAATGGGATAGGGGGTTTCCAGAGGGGAAACCAGGAAAGGGGATAACATTTGAAAGGTAAATAAATATAATATCCAAAAAAAAAAAAAAAAAAGAGAGAGAAATAAAGAAAAAATGTTGTTATTTATATATTAATATATTTTGTTTACATACATATACATGGTTTTATATATGTATAGTCCTTGAGAAATATGCATACTATACTTTTTTCATTTTTGGTGGATATTTACTTTATTTAAATTTCAAATATTTTCCCCTTTCCAGCTCTCCCCTTCAGAAACCGCCTATCCCATCCCCCCCTCCCCCTGCCTCTGTGAGGGTGCTCCCCTACTCACTTGCCTACTCCTGTATTCCCTTTCTAGCATTCCCCTACACTTGGGCATCTAACACCCTCAGGCCCAAGGGCCTCTCCTCCCACCGATAGCCAACAAGTCCCTTCTCTGCCACATATGTCTTCAGCACCATCGGTCCCTCCATGTGTATTCTTTGGTTGGTGGTCCAGTCTCTGGGAGCTCCAGGTGGTCTAGCCAGTTGACACTCTTGCTCCCTCCATGGGGCTGCAAATCCCCTCAGCTCCTTCAGTCCCTTCTCCAACTCCTTCATCTGAAATCCACTTGAAAATGATAGGATTTGATAATTAATGTGTATGTGAGCTAAAATAAATTAAAGTATGCATCAAAAAATAATAATAATAATCAGTAGGCATCAAATTTATAAATGGGAAAGAAATTTATTCAACCACTAAAATATAAAGCCATTCAGTGAAAAAAATGAACAGGGAATCTGTTATGAAAATTCCACCAAAAATTTTATAAAGCACATGTGTGTAATCTTTTGTCAACCTTAGAGGCTTATAAATCCAGGTAACTTCAGCCTAAAAATAATTCTATTTCCCTGCAGGTAATTAGTCATTTTCATAAAAAAAAATAGGAAGGCTTAAAGCAAAAGCTAAAAAGAGAGTAAATAAAGAATGTAAGGATGAAAGATGAAATGTAATTTTATCAATGTTAAATACCTTCCCTTTTGTGGGGTTTAAAACTGTTAGTACAGACTTAAGTTAGTAACTTTTAGTTTTTCGACCTTTGCTGTTTTTAAGTCAGTACCTTGTGAAAAGATGAGATTATGCAGGCTTGGAGCTCTATTTAATCTCTTTGTGCCAGAGAATGAGACGTTCAGAGAGTAATTTGTTCTGCTTTTGCTTTTTCTTTACCTCTTCACTTGAGGATCATCTCCCAGGGGGAATATTACAGCTGCCTTATGAACATAAGGCTTTTTACATTTGACAGCTATTCAAAAGTACTTAACATGGATTAAATGCATATGGGGCAATCATATATTACAGCAATCAAGTTTCATCACATGACATCTTTTAGTTTCATTAAATCCTTGAGTTACATTATTTGCATGTTAAGTATTTTCTCCAGGAAGTCTTAGCCAAAATGGTATGATGCTAGACTGTTCAGTGGGTATATTCCTATGAAAACCTCCATTTTCCATCTCAGTTACTTCCATAGTTCAGAACTATTTATCACTCCATTTTTCCACCTTAAAATGAACTTTTGATTATGAAATGTCCATCACAGGCATCCATGTTTAAGTGCTTGCACCCCAGATAGAGTCACTATTTTACAAAATTAGGGACTGTTTGGAAGTTAAATCCTTGCCACACTATGTATATTATTGGGTATAGATTTTGAAATTTTGTTTCTTGGACCCATTTACTGTTGTTCTACTATCTGCTTCCTATGTATGTAGAAAACATGGTTGGCCAACCTCACACTCTGCTGCTGTACCTTCTTCACTGTGACAGCTATATGCGTCCTGGAACTGTGACCCCAAATAAACACTTCCTCCTCAATGTGGGTTTTTATTCACGGTATGCCATCACAGCAACAGAAGAGTCATTATTACTCCTTGATTAAGACAGTGTACACATTCAGTCACTTGAAACCTTAAACAGACAGGTGTAGATTGACAACCACTGAGGGAAGCTCAGAAATTGAATACTCTCATCACTCCCTTTATTTTAACAGAATCACTTTCTGTTTGGATAAGTGACTTGAGGTAGACAAGCACAAAAACATAGGTAAGTACATTAAATGCCTAATTTAGTAAAATGAGGGTCACTCAACAGATCTGAGAAGAAGAGGGAAGAAAGAGGAGAGACAATTCAGAGGAGGGTGGTCCTTGCAAATAAAGCAGCAAGACTTGAAATCAAACATTCTCTAGAAAGATATTCACATTTTTTTTGGAGAGTAAAGAATAAAAACACTTGCCTATGAATAAAAGAATGTCCAGCTTCAGTCAGTATATCTGCAACACAATCCTACAACTAAAGTCAGGGAACATTATGGAAAAGGGAACAGAATAAGGTCCAAAGGCCCTGGGATTCTGCTGTGAAATTGTGTTCGCTAGTTATTAAACCACATCTAATGTCTTATTCTCTGTTACATTGATAAATTTTCTTTGTAATGTTTTATATTTTAAACTCTTTCTGTGTTCATGATGAAGATTATTTGTTTTCCTTGTGTGTTGTGAAGTCAATTCTGGTTTCAAAATATGTAGGAAATATTTTCTCCTCTTCACACTTTATACATGAAATACATACATTAGGTACAATTTTATAATATTTCTCCTGTTATTGTTTAGTACTGTCACCAATTGTCAGAAGATTCTATTCTTTTCTTCCACTTTGTGGGTTCCAGTGACTGAACTCGAATCTTCAAGTTTGGAAGCAGATGCCTTAACATGCTGAGCCATCTTACCAGCCCATACAACATTTTTAATGTAAAAACTGAGGACCTGTTCTATGTATTTATATAACACAAAAGCCTGATGTGTTATTGTCCAGTTAACTGCAAGTGCATCAACCCACATTCAATATCTTTGACATTTGGTATTTTTACCTTTAAACCATTCAAAGTTTATGTTATTTTTCTTTTTATTTTTTTGTGTCTTATGAGTAATAATATAATATTTTACTTCCAGATGTAAGGATCATTCCAGAAATCTGTATTTTATGGATATCTAATTTAATTTCATTAGTGCCAAGGAGGATATCTTTTATGGTTTAAATCATTTTAGTTTGCTTTTCTGACAATGTGGTAATGGTTCTAAAATATTTTCTGTCTTAATAAATACATAACAAACACTTGAGGGTGTATTTTGCTGTTCTTCTGAGAGATATTCCACAAACTGAAATCAGATCAAATATCTTCATAGAACTCTTTAGACACTTGCAATAGTGTCGGACAATGGAATTTAGCAAACATGAATGTTAGCTTTCTCACCTTTTAACTAGACTACACTGTATTTTAGCATGCAGTTTAGTTATCAACAAATCATTTGGCCTGTCTGTATTTGGACTTTATAGGCGCTATAAAGCCAAGTAGCACTGAACAGCAACTAATCCCCCATCATTTCTGATGCTCTCTGCATTTGCTGTTGACAAATGGCATTATTCCCAGCCATGTGTGAAAGCAAGATAACTCCCTTCAATCCTTAGGGAGTTCTTGAAATTCTGACTAGTGTCTCCTCATATACTTCATTGTGAGAGCCCTATAGAATATGTTAAAAGAATTCTTAACAAATATCCAAATTTCTCTAACTGTGCAGCTTCTTTTCCTCCTGAACTCTGTTTTACAAACACCAGATATCTAGTTCTTCCCAATGCTCTCACCAATCTCTGTAGCCATGGATATTTCCTTTTTATATCAAGGTCTCCACTTAGAAAAGCTATGTATTGGGACCATAACCATTAACCCATGATGGATATATTTATATATATATATCAATCAAAAGAACCTTCTAAGTTTTATTAGCTGTCAATATTTATAATATTTAAACCTTAAAACTACTATTACTTGTGACTATGTATGAATAAACAGCATAGTTATATGTTCATAAACAGATTTGTATACATATTTTTCTTTTAAAAAGTTATTTTATTTTTTAGAGTTCTAACTATTACTATTTCAACTAATTCCAGAATCTTAATTATCTGGGACATTAAAAAGGTTATGAAAAATACTGTATAATATGTATTGTAGAGACCTAAACAGGATTTTGTCATTTTAATGAAAGTATCATGAACTCAGCTTACATAGATCTTTATTTTCTTCTAAAATTTTTCTTGCTGTAGAACACGTGTACGTTTATAATAGTGATTTAAATTATTTCAATAACATAAAATCTGTCTATTTCTGAGATCATTTCTATGGGCTACAGGCTTCTAATTTTTCTGATTTAATCTGATAATGAGCCTACCCTTTTTTACTCCATTTCTCTTTTCATTTTGTAAAAACATTTTAGCTGATTACATTTGTTTGTGTATTTATGTAAGTCTACTTCTGTGGTTTCTGTTTCATTGATTCATAGTTTCATTATTTAGACTAAAACTGCATTTTAAGAATTATCTTTCAAAAGTCTCAAAGTCAAATGGTGTGTTCTCCATTGTATACAACTTTCTTCATATTTGTCATGGCTCATAAAATAGAAAACCTTTGGTGAGGCAAAGGACATCATTAGTCAGACAAAACAGTAGCCTACACAATGGGAAAATATTTTTAGCAACTCAACATCAACAGAAGATCAATACCTTAATTATATAAAGAACACAAAAAACTAGAAATAAATAATAATAATAATAATAATCCAATTAAAAATGTGGTACAAATCTAAACAGAAAGTTCCCTATAGAGGAAACTCAAATGGCTGAGAAACACTTAGAAAAATGTCCAACATTAGGCATCTGAGAAATGCAAATCAAAACTACTTTGAGATTCTATCTGACATGTGCCAAAATTGCTAAGGTCAATAACACAAATGTTAGTTTATTTAATTGATGTTATAAAGTAAGGGACTACTCATCCATTGCTGGTGTGAGTGAAAGCTTACACAGACACTATGGAAATCAAAACAAAGCTTCCTCAGAAAATTGCAAATCAATATACCTCAAGATTTAGCTATACTACTTTTAGAAATATAACAAAATCCTCAATACTACAACAAGGACAATTACTCAGACAAGTTCATTGTTAATCTATTTATAATAGCCAGAAATTGGAAACAATCTAAATGTCCACCAACACAAGAATGGATAAATAAATTGTGGTACATATACACAAGACTTTAAAACTCAGCTGTTTTCTTTTTATAAATGGCATCTTGAAATGTACAGCCAAATTAATGGACTTGGAGAAAATAATCTTGACTTTGACCCATAAATATGGTATGAATTTACTTATATGCGAATGCTAGCTATAAAAATAAATGATAACCAACGAGAACCTGTAGACCCAGATAGGTTAGATATTCAGCAGGGTCCTCAATCTATGGTTCACAACCCTTTTGGTGGTTGATTGATTCTTTCATAAAGATCACCTATGACTACCAGCAAACACAGATATTGGCATTATGATTCAAAACAATAGCAAAATTACAGTTTTGAAATAGCAATACAAGTAATATTATGTTGGTAGTCACCACAACATGAGGAACTGTATTAAAGGGTCTCAGCATTGGGAGGGTTAAGAAACTCTTTTATAGAGGAAGCAACTGGGGGTGAGAGGCACATGGATCTTTCTGGATGGAGAAGCTTTTATTGATAGGCTGGGGGTGGGTTGAGATGCAAATCTGAGATCAGGTTGTGAGAAGGAGATATATGGCTGAGGATGGAAGACTTGGAGAGACATTTCAAAATGAGTGATTTTTACATGATGGTATTGAAACCTAGTGCAGTAGAAAGACCCTAAAATATATGAAGGTGATCCTAAAGAAGTCTCCTATTAGAGTGGGTGACTGAATCCCAAATGGCCATCTCTTGTCAACAGAAGGATTTCAAAAAGCTGGACTGAATTAAATTCAGTTGACTTATTGGTCAATGGGTTCCCATGGAAATCCCCCAAACAACCCAGGCTGTTGCTGAGACAGTAGGCTGCTCTCTGCCAACTTACTGCAAGATTGCATTCCTAACAATAACACCCACACAACTCATTGAACGTGGAGAAGTAAAACTGGTGTCTAAATTGAGCCTTTACCCCTATCTATGTTCTAATGTCTTTATTACGGAATGGTCCCCTGCAGGCTACCAAAAGAGAAACATAAACACCAACCAAACCAATAAATCTTTGACCTAAAATATGTCCTGTCTCCAAGATACAGTATGGCAATAATAGCATGGACTTGTGGGAGTAGCCAAACAATAGCTGATTTGACTTCAGGCCCATTCCATGAAATGGACCCCTTACCTTACAATGTTTCTGTGATGAATAGCAAGAGACTAGATATCCCAGATACCGAGGGTAAAGCCAAATACTACAGGTCTTAAAATGATGATGATGATGATGATGATGATGATGATGATGATGATGATGATATAGCTAAATATCAATGAAATAACTCCTACTGATATGCTGCTATACTCATAGAAGAGTGCCCCCTTCGGGCATTATTAGAGAGTACTCTTCATGTACCAGGTGGGAACAAATACAGAGACCCTGCCATAGGTTCTGTTTTATTGTTGTGAAAAGCCACCATGAAAACAGCTACACTTATAAAGGAAAGCATTTAATTGGGGCAGGATATTGTCATTGCAAGAAGCATGGTGGCATACAAGCAGACATGATTCTGCAGAAAAACTCAGAAGTCTACATGTGGATGTTCATATACCAGGAAGTGACTGAGACACAATAGGCCAGGTTTGAACTTCTGAGACCTCCAGATCCACCCCAGTGACACACTTCCTCCAACAAAGTCATACCTCCTAACAGTGCCACTCCCTATAGGCCTATGGGGGACATTTTTATTCAATTCATCACAGACAGGCTGCCTCATGTTCCTGTTGCCAAGACCTTGATAGGGCTGTACTCACAAACTTTGAGCCAAAACAACCTTTCATTGTTTCTATGTTTTTAGTCAGGTCATTTGTCTGCTAAAAATGTGCATTCTTGTATTGAGCAGACCACAGATCCAATCCCAGAAAATCTTTAACCCTATAACAGATTTGCCAATATGACCTCAGTGGTTACATTTTACATGTGCGGTTGGTAATGTTGCACTTAGAGTTCACAGCTGAGTTAAACTATAAAGACAGCTTTCCCCCAGTACCCTATGTGTAGAGCATCTCCCAGCACCTTGAAAGCCACCTACCTTTAATATTTTTTATTCCATCTTAGTTTGATCAGGGTACTTCAAAGTTTTGCTTGAAAAACTTTTTTGAAGCTTCAGAAGGTATAAAAGCTCTGCTCTTTACAACTTACCTAATTTATTCCTGTGATTCCTTAAATGGAAAAGCATGAGGGCAGAAACTTACAATGTTTGAAAAACTCACACTCTTTGAAGCATGAGCTTCTGTGATTACCAAAATTGACTGGAAAACATCATAGAAAGGTGCAGATCTAAAGAAAATAATTAAGCATAAATTTGGACCTAAGAATTACTTCTTCCAAAATATCCTTGAAAAATGATGAATGAGAAATCACACTTTTAAGCACATAAATTGTCATCATGAATAGATTCCCAGGATTGCAGGTAATGTGGCTTTTCACTTTGCAGACACTTGTACAGTGCTTCTTAAGACAAAGATTTTTAAATACTGATAATCTGACTATCAGGGAAAATGAGGAAGTTCACAAAAGCAAAAACTTGGGAGATAGTGAAGTATTCTTTGCACTTTCATGAGATCATGCGTTAGTTCACTAACATCTTAGCAAAATTCGTTAGTTTTCTGTCATAAGCTTTCAATTCCAGCCTTGCAGAGATGGAAACAGGCAAAAGGCTTTGGTTCACTGAAGAGTTTGGCTTTAGAAATAAAGTCACAAAACCTAAGGCTGACCACTAGCCTTTATGTACTTGCACCCACATCAGGACAGATATATGTAAATAGACATGTTAACATGCAAGTATGGGGAAACACAAACACATGCACACACTCACATACACAGGCACACACATAGGGACAGGGAAAGAGAAACAGAAAGAGGGAAGAATGGAAAGAGGGAGGGAGAGGAGGGATGGAGGAAGGGAATGAGGGGGGAGAGAGAGAGAGAGAGAGAGAGAGAGAGAGAGAGAGAGAGGGAGGGAGGGAGGGAGGGAGAGAGAGAGAGAGAGGGAGAGAGAGGGAGGGAGAGGGAGGAAGAGGGAGAGAAATGCTAGCAGTTACTTGTAACTGGTGTGGACTTCATTCCACTAACAGTTCCTCTTTATTATAAATATTCGGCCTCTTCAACCATCACATGGTTGCTTGATGACATGGTTAATAAAGCTCCTTTCCTTTGCTTGGCTTTAGGATTACTTCGATTTGCAGATGTGCTTCTAGATACAATTCCTAGAAATTCTAAAGCTTTATTTTGAATTTCTCCAGCATTTCTTTTGAAGTTCTTGATGAAAATAATCTCTTCGTAATGTCTTTTAGAAATATGTCTAAAATGAACACAGGACTTCTCAAATTTCACCAGTTGAATTGATCCTTGAAACAACTGCACCTAGATGTATAACTGGAGTACATATAGCATTTTAAAGGATAGGCACACTTAGAAACAGAATTTTCATGCATCTATGAATTCATTCTTTGTTTTTTAAAATTTAAGTTCTTCCTTACTCCGGGTGAGGAAAGCCTCTTTTATTTCATTTGGAAGGAGAACACCAATAAAAAGGAGATTGTGGTGTTTGGCATGTATCCTAGATGAACTATATCTCACAGCACTGGGGATACCCAATGGAGACCTTTGTCAACATAACTTGTTCATATCCTGCCATCTGGTGTTTCTTTGCTTTCTCTTTGTTCATCTTAGACAATTGAATAATTGAGTCAAAGTTTTTAATGATGCTTTTTGGACATTTTTATACCCGTTTCCTCCAGGTACAGTAGTTAAGTTAGCACAATCCATTCCCCCAGCAAGAAGGAATATAGCTAGAGTCTAGAGGGTACATTATTGTAATCCATCCTCACACATGTGACTCATCAACTTCAGGGGTAGTTCCCATCATTTTTCATCAAAATTTTAAGTTAATTTTCCATCTATATCATTCTTCTAAGTGGTTTTCTTTGAGTCAACATAGTTTTCCATTTAAAAAAAAAAGTGTGTTGAGTGTACACATATGTGCTCAATTCCATAAAGGCCAGAAGAATACATTGGATTTCCTAGAACTGTAGTTACTCATGGTTGTGCACCACATAAAATCAGTGATGGGAACTGAACTCAAGTCCTCTTGAAAGGTAACAGGTTATCTTAACTGCTGACTTCAATTTAATCAATTATTTTACTTTTTAATGAGTCTCTCAAAATACTTCCAGGAGCTGCAAACACTTATTTGTGCTACAGTTCTATTTCTTTGTTGTTTTTATTGTTGTTGTTTTTGTTGTTGTTGCTGCTGTTGCTGATTTTGCTGTGATATCAATGGATTGTTGATCTTTGGTGGGGTCTCTGAGATATGTCTTTGATTTATTGTGGAGTTCAAGACTACAGTAAAAAGACTCTAAGAAAATTCATATAGTAAGTAAGAAAATATATTAAAACTATGAGCAGAGCCTCAGTCTCTTGTTCAAACCAAAGACACATACCCAAGGACTTGCAAAGGAAGGACTCTTACATGTAAAAAACAGGTCTTTTTTATTTCAATTTAAAAAATTTTAATTTATGTTTATGAATGTGTAATGTACATGTGCATGCACGTGTGCGTGTGCGTGTGCGTGTGCGTGTGTGTGTGTGTGTGTGCCTTCAGAGCCCAGAAACATTACCCAGGAGTTGATACTAATAGGCAGTTGTAAACTATCTGATGATGTGTGTGCTGGGAAGCAAACTTAAGTCCTCTTCAGAAAGAACAAATTCTCTTATCTGCTGAGCCACCTCTTTAGCTCCAGCAAAAACATTTTTTAATATAAATTTTTTTGTTATGTTTTTGTTTTTGTTTTTCGAGACAGGGTTTCTCTGTATAGCCCTGGCTGTCCTGGAACTCACTGTGTAGACCAGGCTGGCCTCGAACTCAGAAATCCGCCTGTCTCTGCCTCCCAAGTGCTGGGATTAAAGGCGTGCACCATCACTGTCCGGCATAAATTTAATTTTTAATTATTCAATTTACATCCCACTCATCGCACCCTCCCATTCATACCCTCCCAGAATCTTTTCCCCTATTCCCTCTCCTCTTTTTTTTTTTTTTTTTTAAGCAGGTAGGGGGCACCTTGAATATCCTCCACACACTGGCACTTTAAGTCTTTGCCAGGCAGGTCGTTCCTCTCCCACTTAAGCCAGACAACGCAGCCCAGCTAGTAGAACATATCCCACTGACAGGCAACAGCTTTTGGGATAGCCCCCATTCCAGTTCTTCAAGACCTAAATAAAGGCTATGCTACACATCTGCTTCCTATAAACAGGAAGGCCTAGGTCCAGCCCCTGTATTTTCTTTGGTTGGTAGTTCAGACTCTAAGAGCCACATGGTTCCTGATAAGTTGACGCTGTTGGTACTCCTGTGGAATTCCTATTCCATTCAGGCCATAATCCTTCCTCCTGTTCTTCCATAAGAGCCCCCAAGCTCCATCCACTTGTGTTTGGCAGTGGGTTTCTATATCAGTCTGAGTCAGCAGCTGGGTGGAACCTCTCAAAGGACAACATGCTCCTATCTACAAGCATAACAGAGTATCATTAATAGCGTTAAGGGTTGGTGCTTGCCCATGGGATGGGTTTCACGCTGAGCCGTATTTGGTTGGCTACTCCCTCAGGTTCTGCTCCATCCTCTGTGCCTGAAATTTTCGTAGAAAGGATAAATTTTGCGTTGAAAGTTTTGTGAGTGGGTTGGTGTCTCTATTGATAAACTGACATTCCAGTCTGGCTATAGGAGGTAGCCTCTTCAGGTTCCATATACCCAGTGCAGTGAATCACAGCTAAGGTCACCCCCCATTGATTCTTGGGTGACTTCTTTATCCCAGGTCTCTGTCTCATCCTGGAGATGACTCCTCCTCCTTATCCCCCATCAGTTACAGAATTACATTCATTTTCATGGCCATCTAGATATCTCACACATCCTTCCCCATACCTAATCCTGAACCCCTGTAGGGTTAGTGGGATCTTGCGTCTGTTCCCAGGGCACAGCTGCTTGGGGAAGCAGGACGTGAGAGTTTTGATCATGCTTACCACATGCTGTCACCACGCAGGTGTCAGGCTATGTGGAAGCTGCAGGACACTGCTACAGGGTTGGGGGAGCACAGTCTGAGGTGCAGGACAGCCAGAACTGGCTTGGGGGGGGGGGCCCAGGTCTGCAAGGAAGCCAGGGTCATCTGGTTCTCAGGCTCTTTGGTACCCAGGTGACACTGGATGCCACTGAAGAGCTGAAAACAGAGTGGGGGACTGCAGCCTGGATCTAGTCCAGGGCTTAGGGCAAAAGAGGGGAGAGCTCTCACTGGGTCGGGGGAGAGTTCTTGGCTTGACAGCAGTGGCGGCCATGGCTGGGAGCACAGAGAGGCCTTCTACTGGAGATTAGATGGCTGCTCTTTAAGTAAAAGCCTTCTCTATAACTGCACAGCAGATCCTGATGAAAAGAAGCAGTCCATGGATTTAAGGCATTTATTATCTTGGCGGAAAGTGGATGAGTAAAACCGTACCCTACTTCTCAGAGTGGGCTTAAGGTTAAATACCTTTTGCAGGGAGGAGTTTCACAGAAGGAGAGTTTATTGGCTAAGTTCTCCAGGCCTTTAGGTACCTCATTGAAATGGAGATCTGTCTTGAGCCTATGTGACCACAGTTACATTCTCTACCTGTGCAGGAACTTGGGGTATTGCCCTTATGTGACTGATTGCCACAAATCTATGGAAGACTGAGACCACGTGCCAGGAGCCTAGTTTCTGAGAACCTGGAGAAACACCTACTGTCCCTTTAGGGTCACCGGAGTTTCTAATCTTAGCTCAATCAGGAACCAGGCTGCCCTTCACAGTCCTACAAAATCCCATTTACTTCCCATCCCCCTCCCTCCCAGTTCCCCCCCCCCACCTACTTTTTCTGACTATTTTATTCCTCCTTCTAATTGAGAGTCAAGCTTCCTCATTTGGCCCTTCTTTTTTGTTTAGCTTTTTTGGGGTCTGTAGAGTGTAACATGGTGCATGTATTTTATATCTAATACCCACTTATAAGTGAGTACATACCTTGCACATCCTTTTAGGACCGGGTTACCTCAATCAAGATTGTATTCTCGTGTTTCATCCGTTTACTTGCAAAATTCATGATGTCTTAGATTTTAATAGCTGAATAGTATTCTATTGTGTCAATGTGCCACATCTTCTTTTTCCATTCTTCAGTTGAGGGACATCTAGGTTGTTTCCAGTTCCTGTCCAGGAATAAATAAGGTAGTTTAGCAAGTGGCTCTGTGAGATGGTGGAGCATCTTTTGGGTATAAGCCCAGGAGTGGTATACCTGAGTTTCTGGTAGAACTATACCAAGTTTTCTGAGAAAACATCAAATTGATTTCTAAAGTTGTACAAGTTTGCCCTCCTAACAACAAGGAAGAAGTGTTCCCCATGTACCACATACTTTCCAGCATGTGCTATCTTTTGAGATTTTTTTATCTTAGCTTCTTAGATGGATATAAGAAGGAACCTCAGAGTAGTTTTGATTTGCATTTCATTGGTAAATAAGGACTTTGAACATTTCTTTACATGCTTCACACCCACTTGGGATTCCACTGTTGAGAATTCTCTGTTTAGTTCTGTACCCTATATTTTAATTGGGTTATTTGGTGTCTAACTTCTTGAACTTTTTGAAAATTTTAGATGTTAGCTCTCTGGCAAATGTATGGCTGGTGAAGATCCTTTCTCAATTTGTTAGCTGCTGGTTTGTCTTACTGACAGTGTCCTTTGCCTCACAGAAGCTATGTAGTTTCATGAAGTCCCAGTTATCAATTGTTTATCTTAAAGCCTGAGCTATTGGTGTTCTGTTGAGGAAATTTTCTTTTGTATCAATGTGTTCAAGGGTATTTCCCACTTTCTCTTCTATGAAATTTAGTATATCCAGTTCTATGTTGAGGTCCTTGATCCATTTGGATTTGAGTTTTATGCAGAGTGTTAAGTATGGATCTAATTTCATTCATCTACATGAAGACATCCAGTTAGTCCAGCACAATATTTGAAGATGCTTTTGTTTTTCCATTGTATGTTTTTGGCTTTGTTATCAGAAATCAAATGTCCTTAGGTGTGTGGATTTATGTTTGGGTCTTTGATGTGATTCACTTGATTAACTTGTCTGTTTCTGTATCAATACCATGAAGTTTTTAATCACTATTGCTCTGTAGTACAGCTTAAGTTCAGGAATGGTGCTTCTACTTTAAGTTCTTTTATTGTTCAGGTTTGTTGTGACTATCCTGGGTTTTTTCTTTCTCCTTATGAAGTTAGAAATTGGTCATTCAAGGACTACAAAACATGTGTTAGAATTTTGATGGGGTTGCATTGAATAGATTGGTTTTGGAAAGATGGCCATTTTCACTATGGTAATCCTACCTATCCATGAGCATGGGAGATTTTTCCATTATTTAGTATTTTCGATGTCTTTCTTCAGGCACTTAAAATTCTTTTCATACTGATTTTTCAGTTTTGTAATTAGAGTTACACCAGGAAATTTTATAGAATTCATGACTATTGTAAAGGGTGTTATTTCCATAATTTATTTCTAGGCTTGTTTACTGTTTGTATACAGGTTACTGATTTCTTTGAGTTCTTTTATATCCAGGCATTTTGCTGAGCTGTAGGTGTTCTCTTGTCGAATTTTTAAGGTTGCTTATGTATACTATCATATTTGCAAAAAGTGATCCTTTAACTTATGTCTTTCCAATTTCTATCCCCTTGTTCCCCTTTATTGTCTTATTGCACTGGGTAGAACTTCAAGTAAAGTATTGAATAGATGGGGAGAAAGTGGGCAGCCTTGTTCTTGATTTTAGTGGAAATGCTTTAAGTTTCTTTCCATTTAGTTTGATGTTGCCTATTGACTCACTTTATATAGCCTTCACTGTTCAGTTATGTGCCCTGGATCATTGATCTAATAACTTTAACATAAAGACGTGTTGGATTTTATCAAAGGCATTTTCAGTTTCTTATTAGATAATCTTCTGATTTTATTATTTCAGTTTGTTTATATGGTGGATTACATTGATAGATTTTTGTTTATTGAACCATCCCTGCAACCCTGGGATAAAGTCTATTTAATCATGATGAATGATGTCTTTGTTGTGTTCTTGGATTAGGCTTGCAAGAATATTATTAATTTTTTGCATCAATGTTCATAAGAGAAATTGGTTTGACATTCACTTTCTTTGTTGAATCTTTGTGTGGTTTAGGTAACAGGGTGGATATGGCCTCATAGGTTGAGTTTGGCAGTGCTCCTTATGTTTCTATTCAGTGGAATAGTTTGTGGAGTATACATATTAGCTCTTCATTGAAAGTCTGCTAGAACTCTGCACTAAAACCACCTCTTCCTGAGCTTTGTTTTGATTGGGAGAAGTTTGAATGACTGCTTCTATTTCTTTAGCATTATGGTGCTATTTAAATAATTTACCTGATTTTAATTTAACTTTGGAAAATCATATCTGTATAGATAAACCTCCATTTTGTTAAGATTTTTTCCAGTTCTGTAGAGTATAGGGTTTTAAAGAAATACCTAATTTTTTTTGTTTTTTTTTTTTGTTGTTGTTGTTTTTATTTCCACATTGTAAATTGTTGTGTCTCCTTTTTCATTACTGCTTCTTTTTGGGTAATCTCTCTGTCTCTCTCTCTCTCTCTGTCTCTCTCTCTCTCTCACTTTGTTTAGCTAAGGGTTTGTATATATTGTTGATTTTCTTAAAGAACCATCTCCTTGTCTGATTTTTCTTTGTTTTGAACTGATGAATTTCAGCCCTTATTTTGATTATTTTCTAACATCTACTCCTCTTTGGTGTTCTTGCTGCTGCTGCTGTTGCTGCTGCTGCTGCTGCTGCTTCTCCTTCTCCTTCTCCTTCTCCTTCTCCTTCTCCTTCTCCTTCTCCTTCTCCTTCTCCTTCTCCTTCTCCTTCTCCTTCTCCTTCTCCTTCTTCTTCTTCTTCTTCTTCTTCTCTAGAGCTTTCACATTTAAATTTAAATTGCTGGCATGAGAATGTTCTAACTTCCTTCTGGAAGCACTTAATGCTATGAGCTTTTTTCTTAGCACTGCTTTCATTGTGTCCCCTAAATTTCATTATGTTATACCTTCATTTTTTTCATTGAATTAGAAAGTATTTAATTTCTTTTCTGACCCAGAGATCATTGAGTAGAGAGTTGTTCAATTTCCATGAATGTGTGGGCATTCTCATGTTTCTGTTGCTGTTAAGGTCCAGATTTAATACATGGTGGTATGATAAGATCCAAGGCATTATTTCAATTTTCTTGTATCTGTTGAGCCTTGCTTTGTGACCAATGATATGTTCAGTTTTGGAGAAGGATCCATGAGATGCTGAGAATGTCTTTTCTTTTGTGTTTTGGTAAAGGATTTTATAGTTGTCTGTTAATTCCGTATGATTCATAATGTCTGTTAGTTTTGTTATTTTTCTGTTTAGTTTGAGTCCCGTTCATTGGTGAGAGTGGGGTATTGAAGTGTCCCCTTATTAATGTGTGGAGTTCAATGTGCAAGTTAAGCTTTAGCAATGTTTCTTTTACAAATGTGAATGCCCAGGTATTTGTGACATAGATGTTCAGAATTGTCATATCATCTTGGTTAATTTATCCTTGATGAGTATGAAGTATGAAGTCCTTCCCTCTCTCTTTTGATTAATTTTGGATGAAAATCTATTTTATTAGATCCTAGACGGGGGCTACTCCAGCTTGCTTCTTGGGTCTTTCTTGGAGAACATCCTTCCAGCCCTTTACTCTGAGGTAATGTTTACCTTTATGGTTGAGGTGTGTTACATGTATGCAGCAGAAGGATAGATGTTGTTTTCACATCCATTCTGTTAGCCTATGTCTTTTTATTAGGGAATTGAATCCATTGAAGTTGAGAGATATTAGTGACCAGTGATTGTTATTTCCTGTCATTTGGATGTTGGTGTTGTTAGTGTGTGTGTGTGTGTGTGTGTGTGTGTGTGTGTGTGTGTGTGTGTGTGTGTGTGTGTGTGTGGTTTCCTTGATTTTGATGGTATGGAATTATTTATTTCCTGTATTGTCTTTGAATGCAGTTATTCTTATTGTATTGGAGTTTTCCTTCTACTATTTTCTGTAGGGCTGGATTTGTGGATAGATATGGTTTGAATTTGGATTTTTCTTGAAATATCTTGTTTTCTCCATTTATTATGATTGAGTGTTGGCTAGACATAGTAGTCTAGGTTGGCACCTGTGATTTTTAATGTTTGCAAGTTGTCTAACAAAGACCTTCTACCTTTCTCTGTTGAAAAGTCTGGTGTAATTCTGTTTTGAATTTTTATGTTACCTTGTCTTTTTCCTCTGACTGTTTTTAATATTCTTTGTTCTATAGGTTTAGTGTTTTTATTATTATGTGATTACTATTATTATAGATATTCTTTTCTGGGACAGTCTAATTGGTTTTCTATATGTTACTTGTATACTTGTAGATATCTTTCTTTCAGTTGGAAATGTTTTCTTTTATGATTTTGTTGAGATTTTCTGGGCCTTGGACCTGGGAATATTCACCTTCTTCAATTCATATTATTCTTAGATTAGGTCTTTCATGATATCCCAGATTTTCTGGATGTTTGGTGTCAGGAATTTTGTAGCTTTAACAATTCCTTTGATTGATGTACCAATGTCTTCTATTTTATCTTCTTCAATAAAGATTATCTCTTCCATCTCCTGTATTCTGATTATTCTGTGCTCCTGTTCTCTTCGCTAGGTTTTCTATCTCCAGAATCTCTTCAGTATTTGTTTTCTTTTCTCTTTTTTTATTTTTAATGCTTTATTTACATTTCCAATGTTTCTCCTTTTCTGGGTCTCCTCTTGGAAACCCCCTATCCCCTCCCCATCCCCGCCTCTATGAGGAAATTCCACCTCCCACCCACCCGTCCACCCATCCCCATATTCCCAACTTGACATTACCCTGTACTGGGGCCTCTAACACCCTCAGGCCCAAGGGATTATCCTCTCTCCCTGATGGCCATCGAGGTCATCCTCTGCCACATATGTGGTCCGAACCATGGGTTCATAGATGTGTATTCTTTGGTTGGTAGTCCAAACTCCAGGACCACCGGGGGGGGGGGGGTGTCAGGCACATAGGCGCTCTTGCTCCCTCCATGGGGCTGCAAATTCCCTCAGCTCCTTCAGATCTTTCTCCAACTCCTCCATCTGGGACCTCACTCTCAGTCCAGCGGTTACTGTTAAGTGAAACTTGGGCATTCTGAACTTTTGGGCTAATATCCGCTTATCAGTGAGTACATACCATGTTCCTTCTTTTGTGACTGAGTTACCTCACTCAGGATGATATTTTCAAGTTCCATCCATTTGCCTGCAAATTTCATTAAGTCATTGT
>CM052711.1:71446649-71472295 GCA_028551405.1 Uromys caudimaculatus | reverse complement strand
GTCCTTTAAGTTGGGAATCTTCACTTTCTTCTATACCTATTATCCTTAGGTTTTGTCTTCTCATTGTGTCCTGGATTTCATGGATGTTTTGGGTTAGAAGCTTTTGCATTTTGCATTTTCTTTTACTGCTGTGTCGATGTTATCTATGGTATCTTCTGCTCCTGAGATTCTCTCTTCTATTTCTTGTATTCTGTTGGTGATGCTTACATCAATGGTTCCTGATCTCTTTCCTAGGTTTTCTAACTCCAGGGTTGTCTCCCTTTGTGATTTCTTTATTGTTTCTATTTCTATTTTTAGCTCCTGGATAGTTTTGCGCATTTCCTTTGTCTGTTTGATTGTGTTTTCTTGATGCTCTGCCTGTTTGATTGTGTTTTCCTGTAATTCTTTAATGGATTTTTGTATTTCCTCTTGAAAGGCTTCTAGTTGTTTATCTCTGTTTTCTTGTATTTCTTTAAGGTTGTTATTTATTTCTTTCTTAACATCTTCTATCATCATCATGAGAAATGATTTTAAATCTGAGTCTTGCTTTTCTGATGTGTTGGGGTATCCAGGGCTTGCTGTGGTGGGAGAGCTGGGTTCTGAAGGTGCCAAGTACTCTTGGTTTCTGTTTCTTATGTTCTTACCCTTGCCTTTTGCCATCTTGTTAACTGTGATGTTAGCTGATCTTACTCTGTCTGGTTGTGGCTTGCCCCTCCTGCAGATCTCTGTGTCAGTACTCCTTGAAGACCAGCTCTCTCTGAGAGGTGTTTGGGTTTGGAGAGCTGTGGCACAGGGTCCTTTCTGGGGTGCAGAAAGAAATCAGAAGGATCTTTTTTTGTTTTTTATAGTATAGAAATAGAGTTTATTTAGGGCATGAGAAGGGGAGTTAAGAGGGTTGTAGAGGCAGAGAAAGGCAGAGAGAGGGAGACAGTAGAGAAGTAGAGGAGTGGAGGCCGGCCATGACCACGTGGAGAGAGGGGGGAAGGGAATTAGGAGAGGTAAGGGAAGTAAGAGAGAGGCAAGAGAAAGAGATAAGAGCAATCAGAAGGATCTTGTCCCCAGCCGTCCCTTGTTTCCTATGCCCTGATGGCTCTGCAAGGGTTCCTCTTGATCCAGTGAGTTTGAACAGAAGTGGTGGTTTTGCCTGTGCTCAAAGGTGTGTCAGCACTCCTGGTATACCCACGCTCTCCTGGAGCCTTGTGGCCCAGGCTGAGGTCCCCAGGCACAGGCCCCTGGTGGCCCAGGCAGAGGTCTCCACCCACAGATGAAACTGGAAGGTTCAGTGGTTTCCTGGCCCCAGGTTCTCAGGCCCTGGATCCCATGGGATCCAGGCGGGTCTGGGTGAGAGGTGTTGCTCCCCTTAACCCTACTCACGGCTTTTCCAAGCTCCTGGGAGGGTAGCTTTCTCCGGTGCTCATTGGCTATGGACTCCTGGTGGCCTAGGCAGAGGTCTCCACCCACAGATGGAAACCAGAAGGTTCCAGTTTGTGTTTTCTTTATTGCTTCTATTTCTACTTTCAATTTTTACACATTTTGTTTATTTTACCTGTTTAATTATATTTTCCTGTATGTCTTTAAGGGATCCATTTGTTTCCTCTTTAAAGACTTCTATCTATTTGACTGCATTTTTCTGTATTTCTTTAAGGGATTTATTTATTTCCTCTTTAAAGTGCTCTATCAACTTTACAAGACTGAATTTAAGGTTATTTATTTGGGTTTTTGTGTGTTAGAACATCCAGGGCTTGCTACAGTGGAATACCTGTGCTTTGGAAGTGTCATATTGCCCTGAGTCTTGTTGATTGTATTATTTCAAGGTCCTTTAGCCATCTTCAGCTGGTGTTTCCTGGATGTTCT
Source organism: Uromys caudimaculatus (assembly GCA_028551405.1). Taxonomy (NCBI): domain Eukaryota; kingdom Metazoa; phylum Chordata; class Mammalia; order Rodentia; family Muridae; genus Uromys; species Uromys caudimaculatus. The sequence continues at coordinate 71,470,462 of CM052711.1, read as the reverse complement.
TGTTGTAGTAGGTATTGGGAAGGGGGTGAACCCTCCATGGTCCTGTTGTGGCATCCTTCTGATAGTATTCTAGTGCAGTATGGTTCTGAGCCTTCAGTTCTCTGTAATTCAAGATCCTGAGATCAGATAAAGGTGGGCAGAGAGGTGGTAGGAGAATGGTCATCCCCTTATGATGACAGGGTGCTCAGGGCAGTGTGGCTTGGCACATAGGGCTCGAGAGCAGGACAGAAAATCATTTTTAGAACAAAATACTATGTTGAAATGGTTATTATACTTATTGCTAATGACCAGATTCCTGTCAAAGGCAACTTATGGGAAGAAAATGTTAAGTTTGACTCATGGTTCCATGAGAATTATTTAGTGTTTGGGAGGAAGAGAGAGCTAGTCATTTTACATCTTCTGGCACCAAGTGGAGCAATGAATCCTGGAGCTTAGCTCTCTTCTTCTATTCACATTTTCCAAGACTTTAATGTGTTGAGTAGTGGAACTAACACTTAAGATAAATTTTTACATCTCAATCAAAGCAATCTGGAACTCTCTTTCATGTGTTCCAAAGGTCTGTTTCCTAGGTAATATCTCCTAGGGGACTCTATTTAATCTAGCTGACAATCAATATGAACGAACCATCACATACATTATGAAGTAGAAGCCTCATGTTCATTACAGGAGGGTGTTTGCTCATCAGTTGTTTTTGTTTTTGTTTTTGTTTTTTTTACCAACAATATTAATCACTAATGTCAATTGATATATGTTTGCCCTGGTTGTTCTTAACAATAACTCTTTATCACCCAAAGAATGTTCTCCAAGTTTTCTGTTAAGCTTTTATTCTCTAGGCAATTTTGACTTTTTTCTTCTGCTTTTCAAGTCCCTTCCTTCAGGGGCCAACAATTGATAAAACACAATAAATTCAATGTTTGCTTCATGTTTCCTTTTCCCTTTTCTTTGACTTTACTGAAAATAATTATCATTGTGTATATACCCTGAGCCACAGTGTTTAACTTATAATATGTCTTTAATATAGTTTTTTTTTTCTTTTCCAATGTTGTGACCATTTAATACAGTTCCTCATTTTGTGGTGACACTGAAACATAAAATAATCTTTTACTACTTCATAACTGTAATTTTACTACAGTTATGAATCATAATGTAAATATATTATATACACAACTCAAGGAGTTCATAACCTACAGGTTGAGAAACACAATTTTACTATGCACATTTCATGTTCTCAGTAAATGTTGTCTCTATCCTTTTTTTCTTTATTCCTTTTTTCTTCTTTTTTCCTTTCCTTCCCTCCTTCCTTTCTTCTTTCCTGTAGATTCTCTATTTCTCTTCTCTTCTCTCTCTCTCTCTCTCCCCTATCTGACTGGCTGTATCTCTCTCTCTCCCTCTCTCATCTCTGCCTTCCTCCCTCCTTTCTTTCTTCCTTTCTCCTCTCTCTCTCTCTCTCTCTCTCTCTCTCTCTCTCTCTCTCTCTCTCTCTCAACATGGTCTTATAGAGCCAAGCTATCCTCAAAGGTGTGAACCACTTTGAATGCCAGATCTTCCAGCAATGCTCCTCCCAACTACTCTGACTACAGGTATATAACCCCTCACCAAATCTGGTTTAAGCAGTTCTAGGGCCAAAGATTTTGCTTACACAAGCTGAGCTGCATTTCTACCTCATATCATCTTCCTATTGGTGCTGCAATTTGGTATTACAGGTGTTGTTAGTACCACTTGCATATTGCAAAGTTGGGAAATAAATCAAAATTTAATGAATTATTTATGATGTTTTACTATTGATACAATGATAAAATCTAATTATATTAGATTTTGCTAGCTGTAAGAGAGGATAATTTAAATATTTAAGTATACATATACAACATTAGACACTGATTCCACAAATCTTCCTCATTTTTTTTTAAACATTATTCATCAATGAGAATTTAAATCAGAAGTCTAGATCAGAAGATGACACTCATACACAGGTTACATTTTTAGGAATTGTCAACATCTATGGACTGGATTTATTGAGGTAGTGAGGCATTCTTTAGGCAGAGGAGATTGTACAATCATTCCAATGCCTGACAAAATCCTCCATAAAAGGCTTACTTTGGGCTAAGGTAGCTCAGCCCAGGAAGCACAAAGAAAACCAACAAATGAAATAGAAAAATGGTTGCTTTTGTACAACACAAATTAAGTTATTAGCTTGAAAAGTGTACAGAAAGAAGGTAAATCAAGCCCATTTTGAGATTCTATAAACAACTTGTAGTGGCCTCTCAATACCTGTAATTTCATACTTTCTTAAGCCCAGTGGTAGATCTCAGTAGAAATCATTCTTTTTGTATTTCCAATGAATTTATTATAATTGTTTCTATTGAAATGTGTTTTGCTTCCTGAGGTGGTGTGATATTTTGTGTATCCATCAACTTTTTATTATATTTTCTTGTAATCTTCTAAACTAATTGATTAGACAGTAAAAATTAAAATAGACATTAATTTTCTTGAGAAGAATTTTGCTTCCTCTTCCATGTAACATTTTCCTCTGCAAATTCAAACAACAGCTTAATGGCACTGGCTATAAATCTAAGGAACTAAGTTAAGAAAGAAAATAACAGGAGTAATTTCATTCATATTAAGGTATTTTTATCTTATTAGACTGAAATGAAAAAAATTAATATGTAAACCATTAAGCTATAACCAAATGTTTTGTGTTTTGCAACTGGAATAGATTTTTGATGATGTTATAACCAACATTTTATTAAAATCTTAAAGGAAATAAATTTGTAAAAATTACCTGACTATATTAAAATATATTTTCATTAAAATATATATCTGAAAGATATAACTTTTATAATATTATTTCTATGTTCTCTTGAAATTATACACACATTTTTCATGTCTGTTTTGTATAGACTTTAGTTATAATATTTTCATTTACATTTTGCAAGTATAGGTAGGTTGAGTCACCAGGAATATTTTTATTAGGGCTAGAGTATTTTGTCTCCACATGATAGGAGGGCTGGGAACTCTCTTGTAATCATATCAAAAATCATCCAAGAATATTTTATGTCATATTTCCAAGAGCAGTAAGTTGGATAAGTTCTTGTTTGCTTATTAGTTTTTGTCAATTTGACAAAACCTTGACACATCTGACAAAAAAGAATTCCTGCTAAGGAACTGGCTTCACTTGCTCTGGTCTGTGAGTAAGTCTCTGGGGCATACTCATGATTGATGATTGATGTGGATAGGGTTCAGCCCATTGTGGGTGGCGCTACCCCTGTGGAGGTGGTGCTGGTTTATATAAGAATGTAAGCTGTGCATCCCAAGAGTGCAAGCTAGTAAATAGCACCTCTTCATGGCCTCTGCTTTAGTTTCTACCTCCAGGTTCCTGCCTTTAATTTTTGCTCTGGTTTCCCTCATTGATGGAGTATACCCTATAAAATGAAATAAACTCTGACTTGTCCTGGGTACTTATTAAAAGAACAAAAAATAAATCAGGACATCTTGTTTATTATTTTATTATTAAAAAATCAGTTCCCATTATTACTTGTCCTTAGATGAAGAAACATTGCTCAAATACTTAAAGTTAATTTTTGGACTCACTTAATGTGTTCAAGTTTATCTTCTATCTAGTATATTTTCCATTATCATCATTTACTAAAATCTACTTATTTTTTTAATGTAGGGTATTTATTTCAGATCAAGCACTTTACACAGTAATAATCAAAATTATTTAGAAGTTAATAATATTTTAATAACAAGGAGGTACTTACTTAAATAAATTTCTGCAGTCATTGAAATTAAAAAACACTAAAGGCATGCAGCTCCACACCTGGCTAGTTTTATATTTAAATAAGAAATTTGATTGTTGTTTGATTTTCTTTTAATCTGCTAATATAAAAATTTTAGGAGGTGAAGCCTTGGTAGAGGAAGTCCATTTGTACTGGCAGAATTTGAGAGTTCATGGTTTTGTCCTACTTCCTGGTTTCTCTTTAAAATGAGTACATTCTAGTTATTAAAAATGTTATAATTTCAAAATAATGTTGATCATTACTGAGTGTTTATGTACAAGAGCCTGCAGGGGGGTAATTCTCATGCAAACAACCAAAAATGTCTTACTTGCGGTGGAAAGAGCAACACTGAACTACATAGTTGATTTGAAGACTCAAGCTTTTGTCCAGGTCTGTTTTGTAATGAGGATCTAGCCTAGGCATGGTAAGTCCAAAGATCTTGGGTGAGATTGGAAAAGCTTTGTATTTCCCAAGAATGAACAAGGCTTCCTTCTGGGAGGTGACTAAACCACATTTGTCAATTGCATTGTTTCCCTTATGTGCCTTAATTTCTATTAATATCTGTTCTTGAATTCTTTCTCGTTTGCTTTGTTTTTCTGTGTGAGCATGTGCATGCACACACATGGTTGTGGGTGTTCATGCATATGTTAGTGTGGGCACACGTGAGCCTCAGGACATGGGGGAGTCAGAGGACAACATTTAGAAGGGTATGATTACAGACACAGGACAAGGCTTCTGGCTTTACATGAGTTCTCACACTTTGAACCCAGTTCCTCATCCTGATGTGACACGTGTTTTACCCAGTGAGATACAACCCAAGCCCAATTTATGGAATGATTGCTAACATTGTTCTCCAATGAAATAGTATATGAAATACTTTGAAAGTAATTTTTTTAAAAAAATAGCTCTTGAATAAAGTAGGTCAATATTACTGTCATTCAGAAAATGAATGAATGAAAATATTATGAACCATATATTTTTATGGTGTGTGTATTTAAATGATTACATTTATTCTCCCAGTGGAGGAAAGCTAAGCCATTCACTTTAATTTGGGTTTGATTAATGGTCCCCTATTTTCATTTAGAGAATATGTTTCGATCGCTGTAACAATGTATTTGTGTTATTTAAATGTCTGGTTGGGAAAGCAAGACAATTTAGCAGGCAGTGTCCCAATCATCTCTAATATTGGCTTTCACATAAGAGTTTGAAATAAAAGAATCTCTACATCTATACTGAGCTGTGATGACTACAGACTTGCATATCATATGAATTATACACAGGGATATTTTCTAATTCCATTGTGTGTTAAAATTCATCTATGTAACTCTAGTCAGTGTCCTTTTCTCACTTCATTTTTTATGTATATGTGTCTGTATCTGTGTGAGAATTATGTGCATAAACATGGAATTGCCCTTGCAGTCCAGAAGATATCAAGGGACTCTGCAGCTGAAGTTACAGGTGGGAGTTAGCTCCCTGACTTGGTTGCTTGGAATCAAACTCTAGTCCTTTGGAAGAACAGCAGCGCTATTCATTATGGAACAATCATTACACGATGACTTTTTTCAATATTTTTAAATTCTGTATTGGTTCAGTAGTCCTGTTCTTTTGCATAGAATATGCCATGTTTTTGAGGTTTTTGCATAACATTTGCTTTATAACTTTAAAGACATTGTAATGCTAATGATATAATTATATATTCACATTTAAGATGTCAGTGTTTACAAGATAATACTTTGGAAATTTTATTTTACAGGCAGAACTAAACTTTTAAGGTGTTATTAGCATATAATACATCTAGTTTCATTTTGACATAATTTAGATGTTACTTCTTTATGCTTTACCCAAATCTATCATTATCGTAGTCTAAGATTATATCATTATTATTCTGTTTAAATTGTGATGTATATTAATGTTTGTTGCATAAACATACCAATGGTAATAATAATTTTCCTGTATTTAACACCATGTACTTATGAAATATGTTCATATCTATCTTTTAATTTAATTTTATTATTTTACTTATTCACTTTATATTTAATTCATTTTATTCGTGACATATTTTACTAACAAAGGTTATGTTACATGGACTTGTATTATTTCTTCTTTTAAAATATTATTCATTCTCTCTTCCCCTTGTGTGTGTGTGTGTGTGTGTGTGTGTGTGTGTGTGTGTATTTGTTCCTGCAAGTTTTGGAGAACTTGCAGCGATCTGAGCCAGCAATCAGCAATGGGTTCCAACTTTCTGTCATGTAGATTCTGGGCTGGAATTTAGATTATCTCCTTGGCATGAAACCCTTTTACCTGCTGAACCATCATGCTAGCTCTTGGTTTATACTTCAATTACTGCTATAGAAATTATTTTTCTCTGCCTTTACATGTATATAATTTCATGAATGTCTACACACATAATTATATCTTTATATTTTACAGATTAAAGTAATTTCTTTTTTCAAGTTTGAAGAAGGTGGCAGATTCATATGTAGGACTCGAAGCTATTTTTCTGCTACCTGAAAACAATATCTTAAGCATTTCCATCCTTCTTTTCATGAATGTTCATTGCTCTATACTATTTTTGTTTTGTTTTATTGTGCTTAATATTGTTGCTCAGATTGAAGTTTCATGACAAAGGAGAATCTAAGAAAAATAGTGTCTGCCAAGGCTATATTATTTTGTTTCTTCGAAATTTGGGGTCACTTGTTCGTTTTTGCCATTTAGTTTTTAGACTATAACCCATACCTACTATACCCTATGTATTGGTTTAGCTAAATTTGATCAATATTTTGAAGACTGAATGAAGTAACTTGTAACTTTATTGAAAGGTAATGGAAGTCCAGTGAAAAAAACTAGTTCAATATGGTTGGGTACTTTGAAGGGATTATCTAAACCCAGCCCCCTCTTATTTATTTTTTTTACTCCTTTTTAGGAGATGAATGGGCTTTTCCAGGTGCTCTTTCTAGGAATCCATGCTTCTCTACAAGTCCAAAAGTCTTGAGGCAAACTAAACATGAAGGCCTGAGGTTAACTATGAATATCTTTCCTCAGAACTATTCACTCTATTATTTTAGTAAGGATCAGTCACTCATTCTGGTGTGGGGCCAAAGTTTTGGCTAAATTCGCTTGTCATGAAGCCCCAGAGATCCTCCTCTCTGTCTCATCAACACTGGGATCACACTCCTGCTGCTGCTTCTGGCTTTTTACAGCTTAATATAGAACTCAGGCCCTCTAATGTAGATAGCAAACATTACATTGACTGAGCTATGTTGCTTCTCATTTCTTTGGATTTTGATTAGCCCATTGATATGAAATAATTATTCATTGTATGATATAAACTTACAAACAAAGAAATAGTCAAAGAATTGTCAGTTTTCTTCAGTGGTCTGGTCCATAATAGATTGGTGGTTGTCCTGGCTCCACCAAATCACCTTAGATTTATTCTCATACAAGATACACTAATTAAGCTCAGTTTGTAAAAGCAATAAAATAATAGACATGTGTGCAGTTGAGAGAATAAGACTGGATTTAGACTGAGTGTCCAGGTGGAATTGGAGGGTGTCACTCAGTAGATATGATATAAATGCAATGTATACATGAAAAAAAATTACCAAACAATACTTTTTAAAAAACAAACAAATGAATTCTTTGGAAACAAGAAACCCCAGTAAGTACCTGAAAGAAAGATATATAGCATCCCAAATTTCTCTTTGGTAAAGTAGATTTATCCCTTGAAAGACAATCTTTATGTGCATGCTAGCTTGGTCTTGTGACTGGGTCTGCCCAACAGGATAACATGAGTCACACATGCTTCTGTGACTCCGGAATTTTCAATGGAAAACTTTGTGCTTATTTTACCTCAATTCCTTATACTTCATCTTGATGTACAAAAATCTGAGACACTGAAAAAATTCCAAGCCATGAAATGGAAAAAATGTGTGTCCCTGAATCACCACATTGGAGGTGATTATTTAAGTAAGAACACTTGAAATGGACAGTGACATAAGGATCAAATAAACTCCTAAAAACCTGGGTTTGATTACTTAGGAACATCTCATGATATAATAAATACAAACTATAATATAAAAATAACAATTTCTATTCGAGCTCTTTCTCTCTGCCCACCTATTATTAATACCTGATTGAGGGAATAAAGAAGTTGGGGTGCTTATTTCGTTCTTTTTAAAATGAAAAGGATCTATTGTTCAGAATGAAGTTTCCAGAGGACAACAAAATGGACACTCTCATTTTATCAAATGCAGCATTGTGAATAGAAATTAGTACTCATAATAATCATTTCAATATTATACCTAGTTCCAAATCAAAATTATCTTGCCTCACTAAAAAGAAATTCCAGAAGGATGGCAGAAGTATAGGGGTAGACAAGACTCAATATGTGCAGGAAATTATGAATGATTATAACACAGACTATCTCAAATCCAAATATGAAAGGGGAGTTGTGAGAGGAGAAGAATGAGATGCTGACATGAAACAGATTGCAAAAGGCAATGACAGCCAACCTAGTGAATTGCTGTATATGGCAAAGAGAATGCACATATCAGTAGATTTTGTGGATGCAAGTTAGGATTGTGGTGTATAAAAGATGTTTTTTTGTTTCAAGGAAAAGTAAATTTCAAAAAGAAATATATGTCTGGGACTTTTGAGATGGCACAGCAGTTAAGAGTATACACTGTTCTTACAAAATATCTAAGTTCAGTTCTCACTATACACAAAAGGAGGCTTAGACTCTGAAGCTTCTAGTCTCTGTGACCACTTTGGTCGCATTTCATATATTCTCCATCCACACATAGACATTATTTAAAATACAATAAATCTTTAAAAGCCATTCTTATGTCTGAAGTGAAATGAAAGTGAAACAAATGCAAATTGAAATATGCATCATGAAGGACTGAGAAGAAACTTACACAACTATAAATCTTTATTAATTTCTAAACGGTGCAGTAGATGTTCAAATAAGGTTTTGGATAAATACTTTCTTGAGAGACCTTGGCTTTGAAGATCTCCCAAGGTGACAGTTTCATTAGAAATCCCTCACAAAATTTCAGAGCATTCTATCATTTCCTTTAACTGGAGAGGGCATTGTTGAGAGTTTGAAACCAACCTGGATTGCAAAGGAAGGTCCAAACTGTAGTACATAGTAAAATTTTGTATCAAACATTAACACACAGAAAAGGAGAGAGGAGAGAGAGAAGGATAGAGGACTCACTATTTGTTTCATCAGCTAAGATACAATGTACTTATCATGGGCAGTTAAAATCAGGAATTAATGAAAGTACAGTGCCTTTGCACATACAGGAGTGTTAAACTGGGACAGAGACAGTTAGAAGATGGACTGGGAGTCATCTCTTTTCAGTGTTCTGATCATGCATTAATAGCTGTGTCAATTTGAAACATCTAATATCTCAAATGGTCAACAATTGCCCTAAATAGCTATTCTGTGATTTAATTCACTTAAAATTCCATGATATTCGCTCTGGTATTTTCTGAATTCAGAGAATGTAAGGAGGGAAGAGAAAGAAAGAAATCAAAAGCAAAGATGAAGGGAAGAGAAATGAAAAGAGAAGAAAAAGAGAAAAGATAGAAAATCCTCAGAGACAATATAAGCTAATAATAATTTTATGGTGGGGTGTTAGTGGGTTTGTAAGGTATGTGTTTATACACCTGTGTCAGGTGTGCTCACTTATGCATGTTCATATGGAGATCAGTGATTGATGGAGTGTCCTCTATTCCTTAATTGTTGTTTTGAGTCTCTCTCTCTCTCTCTCTCTCTCTCTCTCTCTCTCTCTCTCTCTCTCTCTCTCTCTGAACCAAGTCTTCACCTAGGGTTACAATCACCTCCCACTGCACTGGGATTTATATGGATGCTGAAGATCTATTCTTCATGCTTATGGAGCAATCATTTTTCAGGACCTCTGCCCAGCCATAAGCTGGTGATGGATTTGCCCAACTATCACCAAACAGCTTCAAGAATGGTACATATTCCCTTTCTCTGGTGTGCATGAGTCCAGAGCACTCTAGAGCATCTCCTTGTATACTGAACATTCAAGTGTTTCTCCAGCAAAGGAAAACACATGTAATCTAAGTAGAATAAACATAAGTTATCAATCATTGGAATAATTTCAAATAAGGTCTTGCCATTGAATAGGTTTGTGATGTTTTGCGTATATGCCAAAGTTATTAATGTCTGATTCTGCAAGTAATTAAAGAGTATTCACGGTATTTTTCTATGTACTCAATGTGGCTGTGTTATTTCTGCTTCTCCTTGTTGCTTGATAACTCACAATATGCTGCAAAACATCTGACAGGGTAAAAAAAAAATCTTTTCTGATTGAATTCTTTCTTCCAGAGAAAGAACCCTGTTTAAACAATAATTGTTAATCTTTATGTTCCGACAAAATGAAAATACTTGTGATCCTCTTTACACTGGTCACTTAATGTCCCAAGGATATTGAGGCTTTTTACATCTCCGATTTGTTCTTTTAGAAATGTCTGTCAGATGTCTCATCTCTCTGATATTTCATTGCTCTGATTTCTGCATAACTCTCACAGATTACAAGGTTTGTTGAGAAGCCTTATCATGCTATTTCAAACATTTTTATCTCCATCACACTATCATTATAATTCCCATCACACACACACACATACACATACATATTCTCTCACACACACCCACATACCCATGCGCATAAACACACACACATACACACACACACACACACACACACACACACACACACACACACACACACACACCACTTCTATGCACAAAGGAATCCGGCTTACTTCACTACCTCTACCCTTATTCAATGTCCCTTTACAATATATATATGCATCTCTCTCAATAAATTTAATATATTTTGTCATATAATTTTATATGTTTCTTTGTCCCTCAGACATGAGATGAGGAAAGTGACTCTATTTACTTCCTTCAGTCCCTAAGTTATGATGTCTAACAGATGAACGTCATTGAGGAAATTACAAACACATGTTGAAGCATAGATGAAAAAAATGATTTGCTACAAACAATTTGCACTTTTCCAAGATATCAACTCACGGGGTTTCAGTTATTCATATCAACTGCAGTCTAAAATTAGTAAGTAGAATTTTTCAAAAGAAACAATCCATGTGTTGTAAATAACTTTCATTTACAAATACTGTTAGAATTTTTTGTAATAGTTGCTGCTGTAATCTTACTGTGCCTCACTCTTATACTTCAGTTTGCCATAGGAAAAGTGCAGTATATATAGGGCCCTGCATTGTATTAGTTCAATTTCCTGCTGCTATAATAAAATACACTGGCATGACAGTTTAATTAAGGAAGGGATTGTTTAGGCTTATACTGTGAGGGTACATGACTGGGAAGTCACAGTAGCAGAAGTTTAAGGTACCTGGTCACATTGCATTCACAGTCAAGAAGCACAGAAGTGAATATACTGGTCATTCTTGTTTTGTTTGTTTGTTTTTTTAAACAGTTTATTTCTTTAATTATTTATTTTATATTTTTAAAATTTATTTATTTACATTTCAAATGTTATTCCCTTTTCTGGTTTCCCCTCCGCAAATCCCATATCCCATCCCCCCTCCCCCTGCTTCTATGAAGGTGATCCCTCACCCACCTACCCACTTGTACCTCATTGCCCTGGCATTCCCCTACCCTGGGGCATTGAGCCTTCACAGGACCAAGGGTCTCTCCTCCCACTGATGCCAGATAAGGCCATCCTGTCTTGCATATGCAGCTGGGCCATGGATTCTCTCCATGTGTATTCTTTGGTTGGTGGTTTAGTCCCTGGGAGCTCTGGGTGGTCTGGTTGGTTGGTATTGTTTTTCTTATGGGGTTGCAAACCCCTTCAGCTCCTTCAGTACTTGCCCTAGCTCCTCCATTGAGGTCCCCATGCTCAGTCCAATGGTTAGCTATGAACATCCACATCTGTATTTCTCAGGCTCTGGTTGAACCTCTCCAGAGACAGCTATATCAGGCTCTTGTCAGCAAGGACTTCTTGGCATCCGCAATAATACTGGTCATTTTTTATTCTCATTATTCAGTCCAGTGCCATAGCCCATGGAATAGTACTACCCGTATTAAGGGTCTATTTTGACAATGTAGTTACACTAGTTCAAATAACCCCTAATACAGACATGCCAGAAACTAGTTGGGTTGATGATCACACATGCCATCTTCAGTATAAGGCTTTACTAGGAATGGATCATTACTCCTATGGATGGGGGGGGGGGGTTAGTGTGTTTAGGAACTAATTCTTTCTGCTGTAATGAGAAAACACATAAGCTGCAATACCTCTGCTAATGCCTGATAACTCTGCAGCACTCCCAGAGTTACTGATATATTTAAACAATGCTAATTACCAGCCTTATAAAGCATTTACCAATAACTGCTTGCTGTAGTTATTCAGTGTATATACTATCAAGTAACCAAACCGCTAATACATTTGTATTTATAAATTAATGACTGTCTTGCAGAAGATAGTTCTGTGAATTAAACAGGAAGCTGAAGAATGTGTGACCTGCCATCTGAAGCCATCAGAAATACCTAAGAGCTCATTTGACTCCTCAAGTGCCCATTAAAACTATCACCTTTTAAATGCTTAACATTTTAAATAATTGAGTTTTAATTTCAATATAATTCCCCAAATGTAGTTCAGTATGACTACGCAGAGCCTAGACAATAGGAATTGGTAACAAGTTCTTATGGGTCTTTGTTTTAAATTGATCCTACTCACAGGAAGATGAATGTGACCTCATTTACTGTTTGGTGATTAGAATGTTTGCTCATGGACTATGCGCAAACATTAAAACACACTCCATTTTTCTTTGTTCTGTCTTTGGTGAAGGATAAGGCTTAGCATTGTGTTGTTATCTGTCACTGGATCCCAGGTTGTAACTAGGGCAATATTTCTAACAGGAGAGAGTTTGGGTCACTCACATGGACTCTGTTCTCTGGTTACATAAACTACTCACAAAGAGCCCTCCTTCATGACTAAGATGTTCTCTGCCCCCTCTTTTTTTTCTCTTTCTTTCTGTCTACTTTTCCTTTTTTCTAAGAGCTTTGTTGAGTATCAGTTTTTGCATGCATGGAACCACTATAATTTCAAATTAAATACAGCTAGTTTCTGATTTCTAATAGCTTATTTAGAAAAGATATTTTAAAAAGTACCTGCTTTTGCAAGATTCGTTGATAACAGAGGCGAAAACTTCTCAAACAGGAGGTATTAAAATGAGTGTTTTTATACCCCACTCGCTGAATTTGACATTTGATTACTTGGAACCAGAAAGTTTTATAACATCTTTTTATGTCTAGGGAAATACATTATTCAGACTTGTCAATGTTCCTCTAATTAGCATTTCAGTGGAGATAAATGATGACATGGGGGAGAAAGGTACCCGAGTTTAACATAATGATTTTGTATCAAAGACAGGTTTATTATCTCTAGACATAAGACACTAAAGTTTCATTTTCTAGGATCTCAAAATGGGAAGGATCTTACAAGTTTGCACGAAAAATCTGAGACCCACATTAGATAAATGGAGAAGAGGAGAGTGAACCAGAGTGTAACTAGTCATGAGCAAACAGACTGCTTAATCCTTCCCAAAATCTCCAGATTCTATTGTGTCATCTGAATATCAAAGAGATAAACCAACTTACTAAAGACTAAACATGTAGGGAATAGCCTCTAGGTGAAACCTGGCACCTGTAGATGAAAATACATAAGAGCAAACACCAAATGGTGAGTGGTGTTTTAGAGAGCACTGATTTCAGGAAGGAGATTCTCCAGCTCTTCAGTTATTCCATATTTAAATACTGGAGCTCTCAGGGAATTTATGAGCCTGGTAGAATCCAAAATCAATGGAACGTTCTCCACAAACATAATATTTACATATTTCTAATTGTGAATTATAATTTTAATGTTTTTATTAGAGTACATTAAATATGAATGAGCAGTTCACTGTAAAGTTTCATACATATACATATGGATTTGCATCATAATCACTACCATCACCCTCTCTTTCTCCTCCTCATAGCCACTTAGTCCTCCCTTCCTTTTTCACAGCTGGTTCCTTGTCTTCTTTCATATGTATATTTTTAATGACCTGTTGAGTTTAATTGGGGTTATTTACAGGAGCATAGCTTTGTTAGGGTTTAGAAATCACCAAAAAAAGACCCCAGACTCAAACAGTACAAAAGAACAAAGAACATTTATTCTGCTGAAAATAGCAGCATTCTGGTGTCACCACTGCATCAAAATGGTGAGAACCCCAGACGAAGGTGCATAGACCTTCTTACAGGGAACCGGGGAACTTCACAAAAGGAGTAGGTACTCTCTAATGTAATGGGTAGGGGCCAAAGCCATTACATTAGTAAATTAGTATGATTTTGATTGGCTGCTCTGTTAGGGTTAGGTAATCGAAAACCTCATTTGGTGGATGCCTGGGGGTGCCCCAGATTGACTGCATTCTTGCATCCTGATGGTTAACCACTGGACGGGCTGACCAGTTATGATAAGATATCTCCCACTCATGTGGCTCTCTTTTGGCTGTTGCTTTGGTGGGGATTTTATTGTCTTGATCCTTGACTTTGGGGTTTGCTGCTGGAGCAAATAGCTTATGGCCTAGTTTCTGAGTGGAAACAAAAATAGAATGAATGGACTCCTTCAGGTTGAAGGTTTATTTATAGGACTACAGACAACTTGCCAGTGTCTTCACCACTGTAAAACATACTTCTTCCTCTTCTATCAAGTATAACTGAACTAAAGATCAAGGAGACTGCAGGCCTCTGGAAACTCTCTCACCCCATGATGAAACATTGTAGGTTCCATTATTTCTTCAGAGCTTGTGCAGATAGTGGCAGCTATGGTACATCCAAGAATGCAGCAATCATATCATGGGATTGAAACTAAAGGAAGAAGTTGGTATGAGTTGACTATACCCGAGGAAGGAGTTTGTAATTGTAAGTAAGACATGACAGGAAGGTCAGGAAGCATAGAGAGCATACTGTATCTTCAAAGAAGAAGCTAAAATAGAAGTCATGAAGTGTGGCAGAGGCAAGGTGTAATTTTTCCAGCAAGGCTGCACTTCCATACACAATCACATAGTTCTACCTACTGGGATTAAGTAAATATATAAACCTAATGGGAACAAAGGATTTATTTTTCAGTTTATATAGTTTTCATCTATTTTCTGAATTATAATTAATTTAAAAATTTATAGAGTTTACTAAAAGTTATAAGGATATTAAAAGCTTTGTGTACATTTACACAGTTTTAACTATGAATCTAAGGTCATAAAGGTAAGATTGACTCATATCTGTCTTAAATATGCCCATATCTCAGAATCTTTCTCTCCTCTAGAGTTAACAAGATAATGGATGCATGATTTCACCTTTGCTCATCTCCTCATGATGCAGTGCAAAACAAATGGATCTGGGCTTTGCAATTTGTTTGGATAATCTATATATATACATATACATATATATATGTGTGTGTACACACACACACATATACATATGTATATACCAGGAAATGCTTTCAAATGACAAAACAACATTGATCATCATTCACAAGAAATAAAGATCAAATGGATGCTTAAAGGATCTCTTTATTAAGTGAGCTGTAAAGAATTTTCATTTGTACCCATCTGGTAGCCACTCAGAGGGCTCTCTGCCTAAGCAATCCCATCCCATTCCACTTCTATGTGGGTCTGGTACATATCATTATGGTCCAAGACAATTTACCATAATGACTGTAACATACGGTGTATGAAGAGTGTCAACACAAGGGAGGCAGTGGTATTTACATGGTTCAGAATAGAAAGGAGCAAATGTTCATGCTGAGCAGTAGGCACTGGTACAATAGGTAGCAACATTGGATTTCTGTGTTCTGTGAAATTTATACTATTGACATTGCTTTTTCCATCACTGTCTCTATTTCTACTTTATTTTTAAACTTAGAAACAGGCTGTAAGTGTTGCCAAGAAGAGTATTAGCTGACATTCTATAATTTAAGTAAACTGATCTGATAAGATAAGATAGGAAGAATTTTACAAGTTTCATGAACTATTTACACAGAGTGAACACAGAATAGACAAACAAGTAATAAATGCCTAATTTTACACAAATAAATTATTGAGGTTAACAGTGCAACAATGTTTAATATTTTAAATGTTCAAATAAACTCATGCAGCAGTGATGAAGGGAAATTTGGAATGTGATCCTGCAAGCCCTATAGAACACTTAAAATCAATTTAGACAGTTATTGCATTATTTTTGCGGATGCAGTAAGTTTTATTTTCATAAAGAAAAAGGAAACAGTTATTGCATTATTATATATGGAAGAAAAGTCCTAATGCAATACTTTTCATATTTATGACTTTTTCTCTTCATTTTTGTCTCTGAGAATTTCATGTAACTGTACAGTATGTTTTGATAATATCCATCCATTACTACCTCCTTCACCTACCATCAGTTTCCCTGTTTCATGTCTTTACCAACTTTATGCTTTCTTTTCTGTTCATTTATCTTACTGAAGAATAAATTTATTCAATATATTCTACTCCTGGCTACCCTTCCCCAAACATTTGCTAGGTCCTCTCCACTCAGTGCCCTTTCTTTCTCAATTTTTATTCAAAAGCAAACAAGCAAAAAACCAAAGAAACAAAATAATGAACAAACAAACAAAATAGAGAACTCACTAACATAACTAGCTAAATATGAACTGAACAAAGAGGACACCAATAAAGATGTAAAACCTCAAAAACCCAGGAGATGTCAAATCTGCACAAAGAACTACAGAATGAGCATGTTAGTTGGTTGTCCAGTATCACATGGTCTGCCTTGAAAACACACATGCAACAGATCGTATATGGCCTCAACAGGCTCTCTTTAAGGAAATATACATATTTACAAATACATAAGTACATGAAAATATAATTAATGAATGAAGAGGCCATGAATTTGAAGGAGACTGTGGAGGCCAACATAGGAAAGTTTGGAGGAAAGAAAGGAAGCACCAATTAAATTAAAATAAAATAATATCTTATTTTAAAAGATTCATAAAATTAAATTTATATATAAAAATTGGATAAAACAAAAACAAATAGACAAAAGAATCAAAGTGAATAATTTAATCTGTATTATAATTTTCATCTTCCTTTCCATTAATTAATATACAGGTAAGTACATAAAGTATCTTAAAATTTGGGACACTGAGGGAATTATTTCCAGTAATATACAGGGTCTTTGAATACAGAGATGACATCAACATGTCACTGCACATATTCTGGCCTTTATCTGCACTTCACTTTACTTTCTAAGTGTATGCTATTCATTGAGTGATTCTCTCTGTGCCAATAAGAATATTATCAGTAGGTCTACTCTTGATCCTGATTTTTATCATAGAATTAAAGAAATACACTAAAACTATGGAATCTATGTATTGTAAGCTTCATACCACCAAAATGCACTGCCTCAGATTAGATCTGTTATTGCAAACACTCAGGAATAGTTTCATAACTTATATTGACATAATTCCTATTAACGTAAAGATTAATCCAATTTGAATGTTTCAGCTTAGAAGATAAGTAAGAAGTAATAAAAATACAGTATTTAAGAAGGAGTATGTGAATAGAATTACCAGATCAGAGTAGCATTGCCTAGAATTTTAGGGATTGGGATGATAAGAATGGCAGGATGAGAAATGATGTGAAGACAGTGATTTGAAGCAATTATGAACAATTATAAATAACATAAATAGGAATATTGATTTGATAGAGTAATCATCCACTGTATTTTTTTTATTGTGTGTTCCTGCACATACATGAAATGGTGAACAGGAAAGTACATGTGTAGAGGTAGATGGCACTCTTGAATGTACTTTTATGGGCCTTCAGCCTTGTATTTTTGTATTGTTTCATGATACTTATCTTTTGGTTGCTTTTGACACAGAATCTTTCACCTGGATATCAGTTGGCTGATTAAAATACCATATATCCGTATTGTATATTATTCACATTTTTCTCATGGAACAGCAATATTATTTTGAATCTAGTTCTTGTAAAAATAAAAAGGAGCAGAGTGTGTTTAATACAGTTCAAATAATGAGTTTGTCTATTTAAATCGACCTTACAACCCAAAAGACCTTAGCAAGATGCACAGTTGAGCTAACAGCAGTGAGTCTAGTAAGTCCCAAGCCAGAGATGATTTGTTAGCTTTAAACTGCTGTAACCAATAATAAATGTTCCTACAAAACACAGTATGAATATACAAGAGGTAAATATGCATGAGGTCATTTTGTTTCAGGAACAATAACTCATGGCAGCATCTAACATCCTTCATCTAGATTGCCTTTCATTTGTGAAAACCTTGTGGCTCAGAGCTGAAACTGTCTAGTTCTATTTAGAACAAATGAATATTTCATATGAGTTGTAAAAGACTTACATACTGAACATTAAAATTTACTTAAGATATTAATGCACAATGATGAAATCACAGATTCACTTCAAGGTTAATGCTACAGGGAGAACCATGCTTAATATTGGAATTCTGTCCCTCAGAATATAACCCTATCTGGGGATGCTCTACCATGCTATTTTCCAAAGTTCATAGGTCAACAAAGTTGTTTTAGTTAAGTAATGAATTGATTTTGGTTCTGTAATAGCTACTTCTCACATGTATTCTAGGGCAGAAATGATGAGGCTGGAGACAGGTTGAGGTCCTCGTCCATAGTTAATAGCCCAACGATGAGAGGCTTGAAAATTAAACGATAAGGAAATAGTTACTGACAGTTAATGCTATCCGGGATTGAGTATATCATGTGCACAATGTGCATCTTGCATACATTTGCTCTTGTGTGCATGTCAGAAGGATGTTTACCATCACTCAGTGTTGAATCTCTACAAGGAGTTCCATGTTAGTGTTAAAAAACAGGGTATTTGTGATTCTGAAGGTGCAGCTTTGTGCCTCCATAAATTTCAGTGCTGTCACACTCCTAAAATTATCTTATTTCCCCCATTTTCACTAACTATGATAAGATTTGCTTCCCAAGGTTTCTTACCACACTGATTTTTAAACTACAGTCCCACTACATTGGGAATGCATATATAAGGCCTGAAAATTTGCTTTTCTGTCCTGTCTCAAGAGATCTTTATGTGATTTTCTCTCAAAGACACTTACAGGAACTACTTTCCTATATATATTCTTCCTCTTAAAATTTATTTTTGTGTGTGTGACTGTGTATGTGTGTGCTTGTGTGTGTTTTTTCAATGAATAGGTATGCCTGAATATATGAATGTGTGAATGATAGATATTGATATTGAATGTCTTCTTCAATTATCCTCTACCATAATTCTTTTTGTAACAGTCTTTTACTAATCTGGACATTCACCAATTTGGTCAGACTAGGTGACCAGTAAGCTCCGGACTTCCTCCCATATCTGCCTTTTTTGTTCTTATATTATAGGAATCCATCAGCACATGTGGTACTACTGTGTGTTCTGGGGATCAAAACTTGTGTCTTCTTAGATATCCAGAAATCACTTTACCTGATGAGCTTCTCCCAGTCTCAGAATCTCTCATTTAACTTAAGAAAACAGTAGACTGAACAACAAAGTTTTTTCTAATATACAAATTCTGTACTCTGTTTTGTTTTAATTTTACCATTTATACTTAGGTAAAACCTTCTACATGACATACTATTTGGATCTTTTTTTCAGAGAGCAGGATCCAACATTGGTAAAATTTGTGATTAAGAATTGGATGCTAAGTATTTGAATCTGTGTAGTGAACTAAGTATTTGAAGCTTTCATCATAAAAGTTTAATGGCATTAAATAAATAATGTTATATTCTAATAAACACTATTTAGCCACTGAGATTTAAATTACGTACAAATAATACCTATTATTAAGATTAATTCTTTGTTGTTTTGTTTATTGTAGAAATATAACAATAGTTTAACCTTTACGATATAAAAGTGTCTGAGTAGGGTCAGGTTTAATTCCTAGGCTGCCTGTCTTACCTGCAGAGTAGACTTATTCTCCTAGTGTATCAAATGGCCTACACAATCTTCTAGTTCTGCAGTGACTACTGGAACCATGGAAGTTAGAACTTTCAAGCAGACATAAACAATAAAGAACTCTCCACAACCAATTATTATCAGGATAACCAAAATTCAACAAAGATATAATCCCAAAATCAAAACAGGAAAGATGTCAATTCAAATTTAAAGGAAGAGATATGAGAATTACTTCAGCCTTTTCTTCAGCAACTACAAAAGCCAAAAGAGCAAGAGACAAGACATTTTGCATGCTGAAAGTAAACGAATGTGGACCAAGACTGTTATGCCCTGTGAAGTTATCTTTTGAAGGAGAAATAAAGACAATTCAACACAAACACAAACTAAGGCAATTCTGGACAATCAGGAAAGAATTGTAGAAAATTCATAATTGACCATTTTACAAGGAGGAAGAAAAAGATATCTTCCTTTGCCATCTTTCCAAAATACATAAATGTGTGCTCCATCAAAACATCAGAAAAATAAAATAGATTTTGGGACAAATCAACCAAGTTGAACACAGAAACTTTGTGCACCCCCAAATTTAATGTGGCAAAAAGAAAAAAAACTAATAATCCAGCAAAACAGAACAACCTCTAACAGATGTGTAGGAAATAAATTTATTTCTATATTAACTTTACATATAGATGGTTTTAACTCACCCTTAAAAATTGTATGGACAAACAGACTTGGCTTAGATAGACAGATAGACAGACAGACAGAGAGACAGAAAGAAAGGAAAAAGAAAGAAAGACATAAAGAAGGAAGGCAGGATGGAAAGGAAGGAAGGAAGGAAGGAAGGAAGGAAGGAAGGAAGGAAGGAAGGAAGGAAGGAAGGGAGGGAGGGACAGAGGGAGGGAGGGAGGGACGGGGGAGGAAGGAAGGAAAGAAAGAAAGAGGTCAGTCAGCCAGACAGCCAGACAGCCAGTAAGAAAGGAAAGAAGGAAGGGAGGAAGGAAGACAGACAGACAAAGAACAAAGAACCAGCTATTTGTTGTTTCTAAGAAAAACACAAGCTAGGCAAGCAAGCAGACTAATTGCAAATCTTCACCTCTCTCTCTGCACCTCCAAGCCAAATCACCTTCCCACTGTGCTCCTCTAAATCCAATTCTTTGTCTTAGCCCCAGCTCTGTAGTAGACTAACTGCTGCAATGCTGCAGCCTCCCTTCTCCCATGACCCCATCTACAGTGAATCTCACAAATATTTCTTCCAAATGTAAAGCTCCTAACATCACACATACACACACACACACACACACACACACACACACACACACACACACACAACCAAACTTTGCTGTATCCTAGCCTTCAACTCCAGCAGGCATTCCAAAAGGCCACCCAGGAAGCAAGCAGATATCTACAAATCTTCATCTCTCTCTCCATTCTTACAAATCCAGTTCCCCAGTCTCACACCCAGCTTTGAAGCAAAGCCCCTGCTGTGGTCAAACTCTCTACCCCCATTCCCAGCAGATTAAACAGATCCTTGTGGAATATTTCTTTGTGCACTCCTCTGGATTCCCTGTGTTCCTCCTGAGCCCATTCCCATGCATGAGTGTCAGTCCCCAAGAACTACAAACTCATTTCACCTAGAAACCCCAGTGGCCCATACTTATTAGGATCCCAGAAGAATTTGCAACAAGGCTACAACCGCCACACTATCCGAAGAACCATAGAAGGCAGCAGAAACAAGAAACAAAATGTCCACCAAATAAAGGAAAAAAACAGATGACAGCACCTAGAATAACAATTTTCACAAAATTTGATGCCTAGATGCCAGTGCAAAACTGCAACCCATAATGGCCAGGACAATATGTCTCCATTAGGACCCAGCAACCCTACCACAATAGGCACTCTGTAGTGCAGGAGAGCTGAAGCACAAAATTAAAATCTTAAATAGCATTTATGAATGTGATAGCAGTCCCTAAAGAAGAAATTAAGAAATCTATGAAAACAAAAATAAAGAATGGAAGAAAATGAATAAAATGGTTTAAGACCTGAGAGTGGAAAAATAATCAATAAAGATATCCGAACTGAGAGAAATCTCAAAATGAAAAATTTAGGAACGCTAAGAGGAACCTCAGAGACAAGCCTACCATCAGATTACAAGATATAGAAAAGGAAATCTTCCATGAAGACATGACAGAAGAAATGGATATCTTGGTCAATAAAATGTTAAATCTAAAAATAACAATAATAATAATAAAAATTTCTGGCACAAAACACTCATGAAATCTGTGACATCATGAATAGACCAAATCTGAGAATAACAGGGATAGAGAACGGAGAAGAAATCTAGGACAAAGGTCCAGAAAACATTTTCAATAAATGTGTAGAAGAAAACATTCCTAAACTAAAGAAGGAGATAAAGGTACAAGAAGCATTCAGAAAACCAAGTATACTAGACCAGCAAAGTCACTTTGGCACATAATAACCAAAACACTAAATGTATAGAACAAAGAAGGAATATTATGCCCTAGTGTAGGGGAAAGCTAGGGAGGGAAGACAGAAGTGGGTGGGTAGGTGGATGAGCACCCGCATAGAGGCAGAGTGAGGGGGATGGGATAAGGGATTTCCAAAGGGGAAAGCATTTGAAATGTAAATAAAGTAAATATCAAAAAAAATTTACAAAAGAAAAAAGAAAAGCTACAAAGGAAAAATGACTAAGTAACATATAAAGGTAGACATATTAGAATTTCACCTGAAATTTCAGTTGAGACAGAAAAAGCCAGAAGGGCATGGACAGATGTGCAGCAGTCTCTAGAGACCACAGATGCCAGCACAGACAATACCCAACAAAATTTTCAAACACAATACAGGGAGAAAAGAGGGTGTCCTGTAAACCTGATATAACTAATTTAAGCAACATCTATCTTCAAATCCAGCCCAAGAAAGCTATGATGACATTATTTTTGACAAAGGAGGCAAAAATATACATGGGGGAAGAGATGGTGCATTTCACAAATGAGACTAGCAAAAATGGATATAAACTTGCAGAAGAATATTTAGCTCTTTTATTTGTACAAATCATTTGAAAATGGATCAAAGACCTTAAATATTCCAAAACATTGAAATTTCTAGACAACAATAATAGGACATTCTTCAAGAACTTCTGTAACAAAATATGAATGGGATAAACAGAATTTATCCCCAATTATTAACTGTGACTACATGCAAATAGAAAGTTTCTGCACCTTCTGAAGACCTCAGAAGGTGGAAAGATCTGCCATGCTCATGGATTGGAAGGATTAATATAGCAAAAATGGCCATACTGCCAAAAGCAACCTACAATTTCAAAGCAATCCCCATCAAAATTCCAACTCAATTCTTCATAGACTTAGAAATAGCAATTCTCAAATTCATTTGGAACAACAAAAAACCAGGATAGCAAAAGCTATCCTTAACAACAAAAGAACTTCTGGGGGAATCAGCATCCCTGATCTCAAGCTGTACTACAGAGCAGTAGTGATAAAAACTGCATGGTATTGGTACAGTGACAGGCAGGTAGATCAATGGAATAGAATTGAGGACCCAGAAATGAACCCACACACATATGGTCACTTGATTTTTGACAAAGGAGCTAAAACCACTCAGTGGAAAAAAGACAGCATTTTCAACAAATTGTGCTGGTTCAATTGGCGGTCTACATGTAGAAGAATGTAAATTGATCCATTCCTATCTCCTTATACAAAGCTCAAGTCCAAGTGGATCAAGGACCTCCACATAAAACCAGTCACACTGAATCTAATAGAATAGAAAGTGGGGAAAACTCTCAAACAACTGCATACAGAGGAAAAGTTCCTGAACAGAACACCAGTGGCTTATGCTCTAAGATCAAGAATCGACAAATGAGACCTCATGAAATTGCAAAGCTTCTGTAAGGCAAAGGACACTATCAATAGGACAAAATGGCAACCAACAGATTGGGAAAAGATCTTAACCAATCCTATGTCTGATAGAGGGCTAATA
>CM052711.1:71412128-71446149 GCA_028551405.1 Uromys caudimaculatus | reverse complement strand
TATTTATAATAGCCAGAAGCTGGAAACAACCCAGATGTCCCTCATCAGAGGAATGGATACAGAAAATGTGGTACATCTACACAATGGAGTACTACTCAGCTATTAAAAACAATGATTTAATGAAATTTGCAGACAAATGGATGGAACTTGAAAATATCATCCTGAGCAAGGTAACTCAGTCACAAAAGAAGGAACATGGTATGTACTCACTGATAAGCGGATATTAGCCCAAAAGTTCAGAATGTCCAAGTTTCACTTAACAGTAACCACTGGACTTAGAGTGAGGTCCCAGATGGAGGAGTTGGAGAAAGGTCTGAAGGAGCTGAGGGAATTTGCACCCCCATGGAGGGAGCAAGAGCATCAATGGACCTGACCTCCCCTTCCTGTTGTCCCAGAGTTTGGACCACCAACCAAAGAATACACATCTATGGACCCATGGTTCGGATCACATATGTGGCAGAGGATGGCCTCGACGGCCATCAGGGAGAGAGGAGAGGCCCTTGGGCCTGAGGGTGTTAGAGGCCCCAGTAAATGGGAATGTCAAGGTGGGAATATGTGGCTGGGTGGGCAGGTGGGTGGGAATTGGAATTCCCTCATAGAGGCGGGGATGGGGAGGGGATGGGGGTTCCCAAAGAGAAGACCTAGAAAAGCGGAAACATTGGAAATGTAAATAAAGTATCAAAAATAATAATGATAATGATAATAATAATAATAAAAAAACTTTCTGCACAAAAATGAAATACATACCCCACTAAATAGGGAAAATCTTTACTAGCTTTGCCTCAGAGAATAGAATAACATCCAGAATTTACAAAGAACTGTAGAAATTAAATACCAAGCAAATAACATTTTGAATCATCAATTGGCCTAATGAATGAACAGATTTTAAATAACAATACAAATGAACAATATCTATTTATAAAGTGTCCCAGCCATCAGAGAAAAACAAAAGTATGTTGAGTTGCTTTAGTCAGCATGGTTATCGTTATTAAACCTGACAACAAATATTGGATGGGATGAGAAAAATTAGAAATCCTTATTAACTCTTGCTGGAGTGAAAATAATATCAATGCACTATGGGCATCACGTTTAAATCTAAACTAGAACTACCATGTGACCCAGTTATTTCACTCCTGTTATGTCTCCAGAGAAATTCAAACCACAAAAATATTTGCACCATTATGTGGAACTGACCTAGCTGTTCATCAACAGATGAGTGGATACTGAAAATCTGGCGCATATGGCAATGGACTATTACTCGGTGCTAAATAAAAACAAAGACTGGGCAAACTGGTATAGTACTGAGATCATGCAGTCTCAGAAAGTGTTTACAACGTATGCATGTACACATGCATACAAATGTGTGTGGGGGTCTACTTAACATGTAAAGTTTGGGTAGAATTGAAAGTAGAACAAGTGTAGACAATGTAAGCAAAGAGAAAGAATGGAGTACAGGAAAAGACACAAGACTCCTGAAAGGTAATAGAAAGCTAATTGTTGTTCTACTTTAAATCTGTCATAGTATTTAGTTTTTTCTTGTTTTGGTTGATGAGTACAGAAAACATATTTAAAAGTAAAAGTATAAAACTATAAAATTCCATGGCTTCAGAATGACTATTTTTAAGTTTTTCAAAGTTTTTTGAGATGAATAGACCTTGGTTCTTGGTACTTGTTTGAGTGGCTATGTTAATCTAGTTATCTGCTTTTGTTTTATGTGCATGCATATTACAGTAAAATAAGTTTTCAAAAAGGTCCTGTGCAGTGCATTTGTATTAATAGGACACAAATTGTAGGTGTAAATTCCAAGGGATTGGGAAGAATGTTCAACTGGTAAAATGTTTGTTTTATAATATTAGGGACCTGAGTTTGGATCCCCAACACGAATGAAGAAGGTTGTTTTTGCTTGTTTGTTTGTTTTGTTTTGTTCTTGTTTTTTGTTTTTCTTTTTTTCTTTTCTGTTTTATTTTTTAAGTGAACATATATGTATTTATTTCACTCTGCCTTTGACTGTAGCTATACTATAAATGGCTACTTCAAGTTCCTATTTCTTTGACTGCCCCACAATAATGGATAGTAAATTGAAACTGTGAGCTAAAATAAACTTTCTTTCCTACGTTGATTTTTTTTAAATTGGATATTTTCTTTATTTACATTTCAAATGTTTTTCCCTTTCCTGGTCTCCCCTTCGGAAACCCTCTGTCCCATCCCCCCTATACCTGCCTCTATGAGGGTGCTCCATCACCCACCAACCCACTTCCCTCTTCCTGTTCTGGCATTCCCCTACACTGGGGCATCGAACACCCTCAGGCCCAAGGACCTCTCTTCCCACAGATGTCCAAGAAGGCTATCCTCTGCCACATATGCGGCCAGTGTCATGGGTCCTTCCATGTGTATTCTTTGGTTGGTGGTCCAGTCCCCAAGGTTTGGCCTGTTAACACTGTTGCTCCCTCCATGGGGCTGCAAATCCCCTCAGCTCCTTCAGTCCCTTCTCCAACTCCTCCATCAGGGACCCCCCATTTGTGATGTATACTTATGAAGCAAGAGCTGCAGGGAGGGTGAGCAGAGGCAGGGGAATCTAAGGACTGCTGTTCAGCTAGTGAAAAACAAAACAAAACAAAACATAACAAAACAAAACAAAACAAAGCAAAACAAAACACCAAGCTCCGGGTTTAGAGACAGATATACCCTCAAAAAGTCAAGTGAAAAGCAATAGAGGAAGTCACAAAAGATTAATCTCTGCACATGCATGAAAAGGTGTTCAAACTCCTATCCACATGCATATATACAGTGCACACACACACACACACACACACACACACACACACACACACACAGCCAGATCCTTTATCCTGTGAAATGGGAACAGGACCTTATGGAGATAAATTCATTGTATCAGGATCATCTGAGTGTATTATACTCAAAATTCCTGATTTTCCACTATGCTATAGTGAAAATCTTTCTGTATTCCTCCTAGAACGTTATGGAATATCTGCTTTACAAATAAATAAACCAAGACTAAAAGGCAGTCAGCTTTAGTGTCTTGTATGCTCGGAGAATCAATAGTTTTGTAGTTCCCAGGAAAAATCTCGACAGGCAATATCATTGATGGATATTAGATAACAGGCTTATGCCTCCCATAGAAAATATCAATCATTAAATTAACAGTGGCATTATAAAACTCCATCACCTTCTTTGTCTCCCTCTCTTTCTCCTCTCTGAGTGAGTGTGTGTGTGTGTGTGCGTGTGTGTGTGTGTGTGTGTGTGTGTGTGTGTGTTAATAGAAGTAAGAGGTTGACGTTGAGTACTTTTAGAAAGTACTTTTATTTTTTATTTTTTGAAAGAAGGTGTTCCCTTTGACTTGCAGATTCAGTTATTCTAGCCAAGAAGCTTCAGGGAACCTCCTGTGTCCTCCCCAACATTGCTGGGACTACAGATGCAAGCCTTATGCTGGGCTTTTATGTAAGTGTTGGACATGGATATGGTCTTTATGCTTGCATGGTAATAGGAACTGACTGAACTACTTTGCTATCCCTTTATTCATTTTTATTTTGATAAATAGAATTATATTTGTAGATCACAATATAAACTAAAACTTCCTAAGAGTTTTGTTATCTCAGTTATTTTAATTTTTTTTATAAAGACATGTTATATATATTTTTAACCAGACTTTTATTAGGACTTTACATTTCAATATTGAAGAAGATAAAAAGAGATGAAAAATACAAGTTGGTATGGTTAATGTTTACCCATCTGAGAAGCAGGGATTCAGCAAACTGAGTTAACTTGGGGGTTACTGTTCATATCTCAGTAGAACTGAGCTTAATGTATCCATTGGCTTTTAAGCCCCAGTTAAATGTAAGCTACTGAAAACAGTTTTAAGTCAGTGCCAACCCAGGATGTACAATTAACAATAGGTTTGACATTTATAGCCAATCGTCCTAAGTAGGAGCTAACATGATGCAAAAGGCTTTGGGTCAGGCTTGTGGCACCAGCAAGGGGAATGAAGCTCCAGGACATGGATAAAGAGAAAAGCTGAGGCATGAAGATGAGTGCTCTTGAGAGAATATATCTATTAATGATGATCAATCCCACCACACACTTTGCATTATTGATAAAGTGTGATTCTGGTTGAATTACTTGTTCTGGGATGTAGGGAATCAGCAACACTGGAAGTGGGTCAATGATGCACATCCTATAGTTTTGTCAGTGTGTCACCCATCTGATGATTCTTAGTAGATATAAACTTAAGATGATAGCGGCATTTTTCTCTAGCAAAAGTCTCAAAATTCACTCTAACCTAGATGTAGCCGATCTTCCATGATGATTTTACTTTGTTTTGTTTTGAGTTTGTCTGGTTTTTTTTTTTTTTTTTTTTTTGGCTTTTTGTTTGTTTGATTGATTGATTGATTGATTTTGTTTTTTAATGTGCATGACTGTGTTTAAGGTTATGTGTGTGGATATGTTCATGCATATGATGATCTTCTACAATTATTCCCCACCTTCCTTAATTGAGACATGAATTTTTCATTGAAACTGGAGTTCATTAATTCACCTGGGTCAGCCAGAGAGTATATCCCAGAAGTCTTATTTTCTCTTCCACCTTGGCATTGGGATTACTGATTTATGCCATTATCATTGGCTTTTTAAAGTGGATTTTGAAAAGAATTCAGTTCCTCATTCTTTGAGTCATCTCCCCAGTCTCTAGATGTAACAATTTTTACATTAATTGGCAGCCTTTGATCAAACAAATGGGGACTTTGGGAGTCTGGTCTAAGCTGCTTGCTAGACCTAAACATTAGCCTATCTTTATTAACATGCTATGTTTTAGTTTTCACATAAACGATGGAAAAATCATTTACTTTTCCTTTCTTCCTATGAGGATTCACTAAGAATGACATAAGAATTCATAATGGTTTAAATTATCATAACGGTAGTTCATCCCTAGCCAAATGGATAAGATCTGGATCTATTTTGGAATTGGAGTTCTGCTGGAGGATCTGAAATGAAACATCCTTCCCTCCTGGGGAGTAGGAGAGGGAGATGGGAGCCAAATTCCTCACATGAACCTCAAGGCTGTCCAAGACTGGCAAGTCACAATTCTATTCTCGTGTCTGTAGCAATGATGAAGTCAAAAATTTGAATGGTATGTTAAATAAAATAAAAACAGAGAATTGGAGTGTATGAGCAAAAAAATAAAAAATAAAAAGAAGGGAAAAGGCAGCATAATTTTTTCTTGTATTATTATTTAGAAGGGACACTACATCCACTGGCTCGCCCTCTAACAGCCATCTGTGTTAGTCCAGAAATGCTTCACTGTCCCTTTGCATGGGATGTTTATCAGGAGCCAGTGCCTTAGACATCCTCACATAAAGCCTTGCACATCTTCTTTGGCTGAATATGTTGTTGTATAACAATTTGTTTTTATTCTATTTCTTTTTTATTGTGATTTTTTTCTATTAATCCTTGAGACCTAATAGCAAAGTTGTGTGCTATCCCAGATCCATTTTTTTTCTATACCTACGCAGACCCATAATGTATCACATCAATTTCTGTTTAAATACATTCTTCTTTTTTGACATAATTGGATTTTACTAAATTAACATAAGATTTTCTTCCAATGCTCAGAATCATATGACATAAAATTTTGTTTGTATTACAAATAAATGGTTTGGTTGTTCTTTGCCACTGAATAGGAGTTCGTTTTTTTTTTTTTTTTTTTTTTTTTTTTTTTTTTTTTTTTTTTTTTTTTTTTGGATGTTAGAATCTGATTGACATTGTCAAGTTGCTGATTATTTTATGCATAGTAATGGATGAATTATGCATTTCTCTAGTTTCTGTGGTGCATGTGTGTGTGTGTGTGTGTATACTATATGTGGGGGGGGGTCTATGTGTGTCATGAGTGTAGAGATCAGAGGACAATTTAGATGCTAATACTCATTGTCCATATTTTAGGGAGACAGAGTCTCATTGTCGTTTTGATGCTGTGTATACACAGCTTCCTGGAACTCTCTTATTTCCACCTTTTGTCTCACCATAGGAGCTCTGACATTACACATGCTTGAGAGACTGAGTCTGGCTTTTACTTGGGTTGTAAGGAGTCAAACATGGGCTCTTATATTTGAGTGATAAGCTCTTTACTGACACATCCATCACCCTATCTGATTTCCAGTTTTCTTATTATCAAGGCAGAAAAGTAAAATGATGATAATAACAAGTATTTTAAAGCACACAAAATAATATCTTACTATAAGAAAAATATTCAAAATCATTTCTAGAAAAAAAGGGTAGGAAAATGTAAAGTAAGTCCATCTTACAAGTACAATACCAAAAGTAAAAAGATGGTTTCAGATTCTGTAGTTGCCGATGTAATTCTAAGTTCAGTTTAATAGTTCTTTGCCCTGAGTGTTGTAATGGTTTGTATATGCTCAGCCCAGGGAGTGGCACTATAAAATGGTGTGTGTTGGAGTAGGTGTGGCTTTGTTGAAGAAGATGTGTCACTGTATCAGCTTTAAGACCCTCATAACCAGTATTCTGCAGCCGCCTTTAGATAAGGATGCAGAACTCTCAAATCCTCCTGCATCATGCCTATCTGGACACTGCCATGCTCCTACCTTGATGATAGTGGACTGAATCTCTAAACTTGTTAGCCAGCCTCAATTAAATGTTGTCCTTATAAGAGTTGCCTTGATCATGCTGTCTGTTCACCACAATAAAGCCCTAACTAAGACAGAAGTTGGTACCAATGACCCGGGTATTGCTGTGAAAGGCCTAACCGTGCTTTTGTTTGGAAGAATGTGGATTTTGGGACATTAGATTTGGAAAGTAGTAGTATGTCTTAAATGGAGCTTAATTGGCTATCCTGGTAGGAATATGGAAGACTCAGTAACATCTGAGAGTGATTTGAATTGTGAGGATCTGGCTGAAGAGGTTTCAGTGCAGAATTTCAATATGTGGCCTAGAGACTGTTTCATTTACCCGAAGCTAAAGAAAAGAGACTCAGATTAATTGCACTGACAAAGGAAGTCTCAGAAACTCTCATCATAGACTGTGTTCTCTGGTTAGGTCTCATGAAGAGCATATTTAACAATCATAGCAAGCTGATAGAGGAAAAATAAAATATGTGGTTAGAGTAGTAAAAGGGCTCCAGGAAGTGAAATAGAGCAGAATCCTGTGTTCAAGTATATTAAATTAAATTAAGAGAGCAGTAATCTTGGAGCAAGATCCTATCCAGCAGAATTTAATTCCAAGCATGACAGTGCAAGCTTTTAATCCCAGGAGACAAGGAGAAGGAGATCTCTGAGTTCAAGACCAGCCTAGAACAAAGTAAGTTCTAGGTGAAGAAAAATTTAAATCCAGCCTTGGTAGACCAAATCTTTAACCTCGGTGTTTAGGATACAGACATGCAGATCTATGAGTTCAAAGTCAGTTTACAGAGCAATTACAGGACAGTGAAGGAGTTGGAAAACAGAAAGCTGGTGATAATGTAATAGAACAAGAGGGCATGTTCCAGCCCCAGCAAGCAGCAGAACCCAGCAGTTTGGTCACATGGCTCTGGCTTTAGAGTACAGAATAGAACAGAGTACTGGGACAATTGTAGCAGGTTAGTGGGAGCTAAGAAATTCATTGCGAATAAGAAGAGACCAGCATCATTGAGGTTAAATATTCCGGGAAGTGTTTTCTGAGAACACAAAGAAGTTGTGTTTCAGGGATAGCCAAGGTTGTACCTCATGATGCAGCTGTTCTTGGTAATGCATAAGAGTCACCCAGGTGGTACTGGTTTTGAAGGAATGAAGGGATCATGAAGAGCAGCTGAGGCTTGGTACTGTGAGAGGCCATGGAAAGCCATTGGTGAAGATGCATTCTCAGTTGCAGCTGATGATGAAGGAGTGAAGGGGTCATGCAAACTAGTTGAGGTTTGGCACAATGAGCAGAGTCTTTGAGAGGCTATTAGTGAAGCCTAGTTGTAGAAGAAGACTCCATTATATTGGAGTAGACAGTACAATGGGATGGTCACCAAGACCAGCAGCAGCAGGAGATTGGATTAACCTGAGCTTAGAGTGCTACAAAGAGGAGAGCTGGAGAAGTGATGCCAGCTCTTTGAAGGAGCCCAGAAGATCATGTAAGGATCCCAGACATTGAAACAAGAAACTGTAACATTGAAATTGCCTTGGAGCCCCCAAGATGTTAAAGATGCCAGAGCCATGGGCTATCTGCTGAGGAAAACTGCTAACACAGAGTGGAAACAGCCTAGAAGAAAAAAGGTTATTGCAGTCAACAAAGATGAAAAAAGAAGTTGGAGATCTGAAGACTGCTTTGACATCAGATATGGAGATGCAGAGCTTGGAGTTTTCCCAGCTTGTTTCCTTTCTTACATTGGGAATTGCATTTAAGTGATTGGATGAATCTCAGAAGAGACTTTGAATTTTGGACTTTTAACAGTGTTGAGACTGCTAGACTATGGGGACTTTTGAAGTTGGACTAAATATATTTTGCATTATGCTATGTTTAGGCATGGCCCCCATATGTTTGAACAAGCCTATGGGGGCCAGGAAGTGGAATGTAATGTGTGCTTAGCCCAAGGAGTGGCACCATAAGATAGTGTGTCCTTGTTGGAGTAAGTCTGGCCTTGTTGAAGAAGGTGTGTCACTGTGCATATAGGCTTTAAGATCATCATCCTAGCTGCCTGGTAGCCATTATTGTGCTAGCAGCCTTCCTATGAAGATGTAGAACACTCAGCTCCTCCTACACAATGCCTGTCTGGACACTGCCATGCTCCCACCTTGATGATAATGGGCTGAACCTCTGAACATCTAAACAAGCCCCAATTAAAAGTTGTCCTTATAAGAGTTGCCTTGGTGATGGTGTCTGTTCACAGCAGTAAAAGACCAATCTTTTATTGAGTTTGGTAGAGCCTGAAGATCTGTAGCCATTATCTTTCATTATTTTTTAAATTTTGGCTCTAACTTTCACGATTCTTTTCTTTCTGTCCAGAAAATGCCTTCTTCATTTTCCTCTCTTTATTAGTTTCTTCTGTTACAGTACACTGTCCTTGTACTCTGGAAACACAGTGCTCTCTCCCATCTTGGTTAACTTAGTATAGATATATCTGTATACCTTGTAACAGGTTACGATCTTGTATGTCCTCGGAAGTTGTACTGAAATGAATGGGAATTGACAAATTAACAAGAAATAAAGTACTCATGCTTATTTTAAAATATACATATCCACAGGAAACATAAAATATGAAACACATAAACATAATAGGATGATGATTAAAGCTTAAATACTCCCTCCAGAGTGGAGAGAAAAATGAGAGGAGAGCTTTGTAACTGAGTTTAAAGAAAATGGCTGATCAAAAAAACTCATAATGGCTTAAGACAAGAATAGTTTGTTCTCTGGAGTAGAAGTAACCAGTTATACAAAGGTAAGCACTTAGACTTTCATTTCAATAGAATTTCCAACATAATTACTTTAGAAGTTATTAAAGACATGTTGAGTCAAAAAATTATGTTGTAAAACTAACAAAAACCCATGTACTAAAAGGTCCATTTTCTTTCTTTCTTTCTTTCTTTCTTTCTTTCTTTCTTTCTTTCTTTCTTTCTTTCTTTCTTTCTTTCTTTTTTTCTTTATTCAAGTGTTCATACATGCTGTCTAAATGCTTGACTCCTAAATTACATCCCAGCTTAGCAATGCTTTCTCAACAGGGTTATTCTAAATATAAAATCAGGTCATACAGAAAGACACATTTAATACTGGTTATTATAATTAAGTCATCTTTCCATTTTTAGTAAAAAGGACTGTCAGAATTTGTTTTAAGTATTCTAGCAAGGGAATTAGTCAAGCCTCCCTAATAGGTACCAGAGAGATGACTCAGTGGATACAGCCGACTCTGACCATGATTGGTATCTTAAATTTGTTCTCCAAGTCACACATAGTGGAAATAAAAGATTGTCAGTCTTTCATATATAAACATTATACACACCCTTACACACACACACACACACACACACACACACACACACACACACAGTGTAAAATAATATAAATTTTAAATGTTGTCCTCTGGCATCCACACACTTCCAAGCACACAAATTCACACAGAGAGGTAAATAAATAAATAAATAAATAAATAAATAAATAAATAAATGCAATTACAAAAACATTAAAAACAGCCACTGAAAAACAACTTGTTTGGGTAAGAAAATGATTTATTTGGTAAGCCAGTATAGATGCAAGCATGGGCTCTCTCTCCATGAATGTTTGTTTCCTTCATTGAGTCACCATGAATAAGGTAGGGAGACATTGCATATCCCTGTCCATACTCAGTTTGAGAGATACAGATCAGAAAGTCGGTGTATTACAAAATATTTCCCACATTTTGGAGAAAAGGGACCATGCCACCTGTCAACAGCCTGGATCCCAATTCTGAACTGAAGTACAATTTTTTGATGATTGAGTATCAATTATGAACTTCGGTGAAACTGAACAATGCTAAATTGAACACATTTCAAGCCAGAACCACCCCTACATAGGAGCTTTATTCACCAATGTCCTTCAATAGATGAATGGACAAGCAACTGAAGAATCTCTGTGGAATAGATTGCCATTCAGAAACAAAAGGGAACACAGAATATTCAGAACAACTTGGATGCCCCTCAAAGATATTTTCAGTAGCATTATACTGTGTGAATGAAGCCAGTCACAAAGAGTTTTTCACTAGATGATGCCATTCATCACTTTCAAATGAAAGTCAAGGCACATGAAAGAAGAGCACATTAGTACTGGCAGTGTTAGGGGTCAAGATTAGAGACAGCAAGCAAGCCTTTGTGGAGTCATAATGCATTGTATCCTAAATATAAGGATGTCAGTCAGATATACACATTCATTAAAATGTATAGGACCACATATCAAAATAATGTATTTTTGCTTTATTTCCTTTAACTTATAAATAAAAATTGAAAAGCTGAAATGTACTTTCATAAGTTGTCTGTGCATAGCAACTGCCAAATGACCAACATTTCAAGAGTAAGTGATAGCACAGACCAACATAAGCACTACTGTGCTCCAGGGGTTGGAAGGGACATAAAGCCAGAGGATGACAACATTTGAATTCAAAGAAAGCTATGGGCACTGCACTCATGGAGTCAATGTAGCTTTGGTTACCAACACAAGACCTGCACTAGCCTGGAGGATGAACATCTCATCAGGTTAGGGAAAAGTCAAAAGGCCCCAACCCTCCCTGAGGCACTTTTGTAAGTTAAATAATTATAGAGGGAGTGGGGCCATTTTATTCCATGTTGTAAACACCAATATATTTCTTTTGCTCTATTAAATAATCTTCCATTCATTTTCAGGCAAAAAATTCTTAGTCATAATTCATCAGTCATATACAAAAGGAAGACCTTAATTTAGGAGGCAGACTTATTGAAAAGAGTTTCAATTGGAGAAGAGCAATATTGAAAGACAGGAATGATGGTGGTGAAAACCCTTGATATTCATTATATAAATGATGAACTGTCAAGTAATACAATTTTTCTTTTGTTTACTTTTAATTTTATAGTGGGCCCTGGATAAAAGAATCAGATACAAACTTTAGGGTTTAGTGTGTGATAGTTTCTGTTGGGAGAGATAATAGAAGAAAACTGCTTAAGAGTTTACTGTAAGCTGGGTGGTGGCACACACCTTTAATCTCAGCACTTGGGAGGCAGAGGCAGGTGGATTTCTGAGTTCGAGGCCAGCCTGGTCTACAGAGTGAGTTCCAGGACAGTCAGGGCTACACAGAGAAACCCTGTCTCGGAAAAAAAAAAAAAAAAAAGAGTTTACTGTAAAAGGGCCACCCTTAGATCTATTCTACAAAAGAGCTTCCCTTTTCCATTCTCATGGCAAGGACCCTCATTTGAGTCATTTAGTAATTGGTTCCAAGCTCGCTTTTCATGTACCCTTGGGGGAAACATTACTTTAATATATACATATATTCATATTTATCCATATGTGCACACATGACAGACAAATAGTTGATTGGATATGAGATATACCTATATGAAGCTATTGGAAACATAAACCAATAACAGGGAATTGCCTAATATATTTCTGCTTCCTTGAGTTCATCATGGTGCATTTAAGTTCCTTTTTGGAGACAGTGAAATATCTTTGTTAATACTTCAAATATTTAAAGTCTAGGAAGAAAAGGTTAAATTATACAGTTTGACAATATTCCATCATAAAAAACATCTGGTGTTCTGTGGGACAGTGTTCTGTGGCAGGCAATCTGACACCTGGTTGAGCACAGACTGAAAACTCTGGGAGACTCCGTGAAATATCCATGAGGAACCGAAACATGCTTTTGGCCGATGCTCCCAGAAGACTTCTGTAAAAACAGCTACAGCTTTACAACCCCCATGTATAGAGAGGCCTGGCATGTGAGATTTGTCATGTAGAAAGCAACTCTGAGTTCTCCTACAAGTAAGTGAGGTAACGCAAAGCCCCCAAACCAAAACAATGGGAAGTATCGGTTGCCAAACCCCTGACCACTCCCAAAGAGTATATGAGACAGTCCTGACCTGTGTAAGCCCCCGACACCATCCGCCCACCGCCGCCTTCCAGGAGGAATAAAGGTGCGAGAGCTACTCCAGCATCTGAGAGCTTCTATTATAAGAGCTGTAACACTTTCAGCCCAGGAAGAGACCTGCTCTCCCAAGAGCCACCAGAAGCTTCCTGCACTCGGCCTCCTGTGAGCCCAGCCTCGGCCAGACTCTGCGCAGGGTGGCGAGTGCAGCATCTTGGAGAGTGCAGCGTCTTGGCGCAGCCTGGGTGGCAGTCGCAGGGATCAAGGTGGAGGAAACTCCATTCCCGCTCGTGCTCCCTCCCCTGCCAAAAACTTTGCATTTGTCTGGGCCAAAGAACCCTGAGGAAAGCCCCCAGCATGCAGCCCCACAGTGTTCCAATAATGTAGGGACATAAATGTAAGATATTTTAAATTTGGGTAAACTCTGATTTCATCTTCTCCTGCCAGTTCCAGTTCAAGGCATACCCAGAGTATAAACACAGCTAAAGAAAAAAACGACTATAAATTATGATTACTTAATATATTTAAATATTTTAAACATTTGTTGTATCATGCTACAGGAATGTATGGAAGCCATTCTCAGCATTGTCTTGTTCCTAGTTCTATATTATAATAGCTTTAAGATACTTTCCTCATTCACAGATAAATCAAATGGGTGAGTAAGGCTATCCATATCATAACAATATCCAAAAGATCATAACTAAACTATCATCAAGTAGCATGCTCTGGCATAGTCTCTGGCGGTAAGATACAAACCAAGCCAATCTCATCTCTTTTAGGGAGTTAAAACATGAGTTTTATATAGTGTTTGCAAAATAATAGATAAGACACTTGCAAGTTCTCAAAAGAGTAAACAGTATTCAACATACTGTATGACCCTCCCTAATATTCACCAAAAATGGGTGATAATTTTATTTGTCTTTGGGGAAATGGCAATTACATGAAAATGTAGAGAGATGACCCAAGGATATTACACCAGTGAAGTCACAGTCCATCTTTTCTAATTCAGCACCTTGTACATACATGAAAATATAACCAACTAGGAGAAGACATGATGAATATTTTTCTATCTGATGGTAAGAATGTATTATAGTGAATTGTGTATTAAACTTTTTAAAATAAGTCAGGGTCAAATATTCATTGTCCAGAACATAAAACAAAAAATGACAAGAAAGTGGGATTAAGGTACTTCATTGGAAATATGTTCATTGTAGAGGACGAAGGAGATAGACATGATAGACAAAGAAAGAGGAAGATCTTATTTTTAAAAAATACAGGGTACTGCAATTACAGCGATCATTTCTGTATTAGTCAGGGATCTCTAGAGTTACTGAAATTATGGAATATCTCTATATATTAAGGGAATTCATTGTGATGATTTACAGTCTGTAATCCACCTAACTCAACAATGGGCAACTGTGGATGGAAAACCCAAGAATCTACTAGCTGCTCAGTCCCATAAGGTTAATTGTTTAATCTTGTCTTGAGTTAGAAGTATGTTTCAACAAATGTGCTGGCAAGTAAGTGTAAGCAAAAAAGAGTGAATTTTCCTTCTCCCAATGTCCTTATATAGGCCTCCAGAAGAAGATGTGGCCTAGATCAACGTGTGTACCACTATCCCTGGATCTGGAACTTGCTTTGTCCCAGGCCAACCTTGAACTCAGAGATCTCTTTGCCTTTGTCTCCTGGGATTAAAGGCATATACTACCTGGCCTGGGCCTAAGCTTTTCATGGCTACTGTATGTCAAGATCTCCATGCCAAGGTCCAGGTCAGAAAAACCCATGTATTCTAGCCTCAAATCTGGATCACAGGTGTGTCTTCCAATTCTGGATTGCACTTCCTTCCAGATATAGTCAAGTTGAAAAACAGAAATAGCCATCACAATTTTTATTCCTTTTTTTCATGAAAAAAGGACAAACCATATTAATACAAAGTCAGTATGCTCTTATTAGAGACCATTTAGTATGCTCCAATATTTCAAGGTAGATGGTATTCCTTAAGGATATGAGTAAAAGATATCTAATTACATCCTGAATAAATACTGGTAATTTCCACTGTTGTTATATATGTCTTTTTCTCCCTAACCAAGAAGTCAATACAATAATGACATGTATAATTAATGTCAGTCTTAATTTTCTAATCTTAAGAGGCATATTTACTACCAAATTGCATTCATCTACAGATGATTATCTTTACTCCTAAACTAG
The DNA here is from genome assembly GCA_028551405.1 of Uromys caudimaculatus. Classification (NCBI taxonomy): domain Eukaryota; kingdom Metazoa; phylum Chordata; class Mammalia; order Rodentia; family Muridae; genus Uromys; species Uromys caudimaculatus. Next base: position 71,431,376 of record CM052711.1, on the reverse strand, counting down.
CCTCAAGAATAAGCTGCAATAATTAAAATAAATATGCATAAATTTGCATTATTTTTTTGAACATTGGATGTCAACACTTTACATGTGTTTCAGCGCTTCCTGGTTTATCTCCACAACTGGATTTTACAAAGAGTTTTAAGGTGGCCTCACTTCCTTAGATATTTCCTGAAGTTAATGAAATCTTTAATAACTCTCTGCTTATACTATATCCTGTGCTGACAGGCCCCAAGGAGAGTGACCTATATTCTGTGCATATATAATTTTTAAGCACAATGGTGTGTGTGTGTGTGTGTGTGTGTGTGTGTGTGTGTGTGTGTGTGTTTATGTGTGTGTGTGTTGGTATGGGTGTCTGTGTCTGTGTGTGTGTGTCTGTGTGTATGTATCTGTGTGTGTCTGTGTGTGTGTAAATCAACTTGTTAGGATCTTGAATTATTTCTTATTGATAAGATCCTGCATGCTGGAATGCCTAAAAGGGTTAAGGGAGGTGAGAGGACCCATGCTGAATGAGAGCAATGTGACATGTCCTTGGGACCTGAACTGAAAAAAAAAAAAAAAAAAAAAAAAAAAAAAGGATAGCAAACTGAGCACTACCATGTGTCTCTGTCTGCATCGTGACTGAAGATACAATATGACTAGATGCTAAGGCTTCTCCCACCATGACTTTCCTGCTTTGAAGAATTATATCTTTTCATACCATGAGCCAAAATAAGTTTGTCCCTCCTTAAGTTGCTTTTTTCACATATAATGGTTAACATAGTAGTGAGAAAAATAGCTAATACAGTGGGGTGTGAATCCTCCTTGAGTGCGGCTACAGAACAAGAGCCCAGGGCCAACAAAGCTCCCTTGACCCTGAAGTTTCTATCCTGGCTATGGAGGAGATATTTGTCCAGGAATATCTATGCACCTTACTAAACTGCATGTATATTAAATCTGCTGTTCTTGTACTGGGAAACAAAATAAGTAAATAGACCAATGACAGCAGTATCTAAAGCATTACCATTTGCTCTATAAATAAGGCAAAGTTGTTGTGCCAGGAAATACTGTACCTGTTAATGTTGTATATCTGACTAATTCACATCTGTGTGAGAGTATAGCTGAAAAATAATTTCTTCCTGAGTGGAAGGACCTGGACAGGTTGGTAGAAAATAGGCTGGGAAATGAGTAGCAACATTAGCTCAGGGTCTCATACTGAATGAGATAACTCAGACTAGGAAGATAATGATAAATGTCCAAGCTGTGATACATATCTCCCAGTCTTCAGATGTGAATATAGAACCTCAAGTAACCTTAAATACAAGAAAGTAAAAGGAACCATGAGTAGGCAAAGAAGGAGTTCTAGGGAGGGAAATATTAGAATATAGATTATATAACAGGAAGCATGGGTAAAAGTGGGGTGGATTTAACTTGACAGTGAAGATAATGGGCAATAAGAAGATTTCAGAAAAATAAACAATTACTAAAAAGATTTGCATTTTTTTTTTTACTCAAGTTGTGTCAATGTTTTCTATGGTATCTTCTGTACCTGAGATTCTCTCTTCTATCTCTTGTATTCTGTTATGTTGCTTGCATCAATGACTCCTGATCTCTTTCCTAGGTTTTCTAAGTTTGTTTCCCTTTGTGATTTCTTCATTGTTACTATTTCAATTTTTAGATCTTGAATGGTTTTGTTCAATTCCTTCACCTCTTTGGCTGTGTTTTCCTGTAATTCTTTAAGGGATTTTTGTGCTTCCTGTTTAAGGTCTACCTATTTACCTGTGTTTTCCTGTACTTCTTTAAGGGTGTTATGTCCTTCTTAAAGTTATCTATCATCATGAGATGTGATTTTAAAGCACAGTCTTGCTTTTCTGGTGTGTTGGGATATCCAGGGCTCGATATGGTGGGAGAACCGGATTCTGATAATGCCAAGTATTCTTTGTTTCTGTTGCTTATGTTCTTACCCTTGCCTGTCTTCAACTGGTTAACTCTGCTGTTAGCTGGTCTTCCTTTGTCCCTCCTGCAAGCCTGTGTATCAGTACTCCTGAGAGACTAGCTCTCTTTGGGAGGAATTTAGGTATGGAGAACTGTGCCACAGGGTCAGCTCCAGTGTACAAACAGAAATGAGAAGGATCCTTTCCCAAGCTGTTGGTTCCTGTGTCCTGATGGCTCTGGGCAGGTCGCTCTTGGCCAGGAATTTGAGCAGAAGTGGTGGTCTTACCTGTGCTCACAGGTGTGTTGGCACTCCTGGGAGACAAACTCTCTCCTGGAGGAGTGCTGTGGTTCAGAATCAGCTCTGTATGCTGTGGTACAGGATCAGCTCCAGGCACAGATACTACTAAAAAATGTTTGAAACAGCCACAGGTGATCATAATTTTTGAAGTTTATTTAAAAACTTTCTCTCTCTCTCTCTCTCTCTCTCTCTCTCTCTCTCTCTCTCTCTGTGTGTGTGTGTGTGTGTGTTATTAATTTGAGCAATTTTGAGTTATATTTTTCTTTATGAAAATCACAGACACAATGAAATTCTCAATACCATACAAGGAAACCTTAAGAATTGTTGGTCAGGGGAGTTCAACAGGCTTCCAATACAACATACGATATTAATGGTGTGTTTCTTGCTTCTAGAACTTGAAGTTAAGTCCCTATTTTGTATACATGGCCCACTTCAGACATAGGACTTGGGAAAATTTGAATCTGCCTTGGAAAATTACTCTCTGAAGAATTCATCATAGTACTTCTTTTCATAGTACCTGAAGGTGCTATGCTATATATTGAGGGAGAAAAATAGTCAATAGTCCTCCACAATCACAAGGCTTATGAACCTCAGCAATGACCAGCATGGCTGAATATCCACAAAGGTGTGATAATAGGATTTATAGTTGTATATATTACTTTAGGCCTACTTAATAGCAAGAAATCCATTGTGGGGCCATTGAAATTAGAGGAGAGCCTTTCTTACCACTTCAATAAACCAGTATAATTCTAAATTGCATCCTAAATATTTATCCTTATGCCCACAGATTAAGTGTAGCTCTCAATTCTCATATAAACAGGTCCCTCTGCAGTAGACAGAGACCATTAGAGAAACCATGACTGATCAAAATGCAGATAACAACTGACTGAGTTGCACAACCACAACTGACAGATATACAACACTACCTTTAAATCTAAGGCTAAAGAAACATCATGAAAAAGAACATGGAAAGAAAGAGGCAATGCAGAAGGTATTTTCTATCGAAGTCTGTCTCTGATATGTGACAGAGAAGTTGCTCCCAGGAAACTGCTATCTGTCTGTCTAAACAAAACATGAACAATGACAACACAAACTTATATGGGAATGAGAATAGGTGAGTCTCACAGGGCCCTTGCCTTGAAGAAGGACTACAGGAAGTTAATGACTGCAAAGAAAAGGGGAATCAGCCTTCTATCAACAGGATACCCCTTCTTGGTTATCCAATAATAAGTGTTCAGTCTCTCTCTCTCTCTCTCTCTCTCTCTCTCTCTCTCTCTCTCTCACACACACACACACACACACACACACACACACACACTTATGTTTTTTACTGTTTCTTCTGTTGTTTAGTACAAACAACACTAAAGATATGGCAGATTATATGGTTTAGGAGAGAAAGGGACTCAAGAATTGAGAGGACTATAAAAGGAGGAGAGAGAGAGAGAAAATGATGTAAATACCAAACAGAAGGGACTCTATGGGAAAAGAAGTTAGGAAATATGTGTGGGCTAAGGAGTATAAACCAATGCTAGACTTTCAGTAGAGAAATTGCATGGTCCAAAGTCACTTGCACCATGGTACTGACTGACTTTAGTAATATTGCCATAGTCTCACAGCAACATGGGAGAGATAAATGATAGCCAGATCACACACAGTGAGAACATGGAAATATATGAACAAAGCCTTTTAAGAGGGTGAACAACATGCACTCACATGGATGGAATATGGATGGAAAGTGGATAAATGGATATTTTAGGTGAAAGATTTTTTTTCAGATGTAGATTTATAGAGGTAAGAGTTTTTAGGGATATCTAAGCAGGGTTGGACAGAAAGCCTGATCTGAATTGTAAGGAAATGTTGCTGTCAGGTCAGGCATGTTTGAGAGTTTCTTGTGTCAAAGATCATGGAAGAAAATTGATCAAGAAGACAAAATAAGGGGCATAAACCACTTCTTAAACTTTAGCTATCAAACCACAAGCAGCCCCAACTTAGCAATTTCTAGAAATGTGTACTCTTAGCCCAGCCCTGGTCAGTCTTTGAATGGCTTAGTAGAGGCCAGTAGACTAAGCCTTAGTGGTAGTTCCCATACTTCACCAATGTGAGAGATTCTGATGTAATATGTCTTGAGTTCAAAGTCTTGCTGAATCTTTTAATTCTGAGTAAAGTTAAGGTACTTCTGGAAATGAATATTTAACAATTAGTACCTAGATGGTCAGGAAAAGCCCACAGAAGTCCCATAACCTTTGGTGACAGGGAAGCTGGGCATTCTATCAGATTTCTGATTTTATATTATTGCTGTAACAAGTGTGCACAGTCTAGACTTTACCAGCAAAATCACTTATTTCCTGAGGGGTCAGTCAGCATCAGCACTGGCTCCTGATGAGCTGTTTTCTTTTGCTTCACAGAACCTTTCAATAGTGTATGAGTAGAAGAAAGGAAGAAGGATGCCAGGGAAAAGGGAAGGGTTTTTCATGAGTGGACGAACCAGTGTTCTCTGGTGTTTTCTTCTTCTCAGAATGACATTTTTCTTTTGAGATTAGATCTTTTCTGATATTTTACAGAAAGTACTGTCATCCAGGAGAGCCATATCTGGTATTAGGCTGTCAGCATTTGTTAAACAATGTTGTACAGTCACCTAAACATTTGTGCTTCTATACATGAATGGTGCTTCTCTCAGCCTGCATCAGAGAAACTTCTTTTGTTCAGGAGGTGGCAGTTAATGCACAGACTCATCATTGGTCAGAGTGCTGAAGCCCAATGAATGTATCTATATCATGTGTTTCAATATGCAGAAAGCATCACAGAGTTGAGGTAAGAAAGACTGTAAACAGAGCCAAAGGGTGGAAAGGAGTGCTATATAATACTGTCTTTTGGACCAGGCATGGCCATTATAATATGAACACCGACATGCACATACTCAAAGGAATGTGGTTAGATGTGAACTGGATGGGTAAAGGTGATGATCAGATGAGTAAGATTGGGTAATGATATGAATGATGTGTTCACAATATACTTTATTCACACACACACTCACACATATTTATTTTCAAAGGATCAATTTGACTGGATAAGACACAATGATAATTATAATGTTCTGATTTTTCTCTCATTACTTCTTTACCCATTACTGAGTTCAATATTGGAAAATACTAGCTACCATTCAGAAACTTCATAACCTGCATAGAAGATTGTGGTGTTAATGTGGGGCATAATTTGAATGAATAGCATGAAAGCATTGAATAAATGCTTAAAATAGTTTATGGAAAATACTTGACGTTTAGATTAAATATTGCCTGATACTTTAATCCAATAAATGATTCCTATCAGCCCATATAAGTTAAAACTGTACTCGGTTTATAGATTAAAATTCAAATATAAGCATCTTTGAAATAAAAAATCATTACTCCAAAGAAACAAGCAACGTTCCCTTTTACTTTCCCTCTTTAAAACTCCATCATTCTTCTCTGGATACATACCAGCAGATTGGTCCTGCCATACAAATACTGAAGGAGTAACTTCTTAACTCCAAAACTCAGCTGACTCATTCTGGTATAAACAGTGTCAGTTGGAAAACCCCAAAGCCAACTATGAATGTGCCAAATTCAAGTGTTTCATAGATGTTTTAGTCTGTTTTTCAGTTGTCATACAGAATACTACCTATAACTGAACGCTTTATAAGGAACAGAGTTTCCTTTAGTTCCTGGTTTTAAGGATAGGTAAATTAAGATTCAGTAGCTGCATCTTAAAAGACTTCATGATACAACAGTCAGGATATGCTGGAATAAATAGAAATGAGAAGACAATCATGCAGATGAAACAGAATGTAATGAAAACCTCATAGTGTAAGAATCCACTCTAGAAATCTCTAAACCAGTTCTGGGATCAAGGTTATTTATCTTTCTCTTATTCTAGGAACTAATCCACTTTTGAATACCTACCTTCTATCCACTTTGGATAGAGTAAAATTTCACTATTGGATTCAGAATGAATAAACCATTCTTCACCTTTAACTTTGTAAATTTGACACAACCTAGAATGACGTTAGAGGAGAGTCTCAATGTGGAAATGTCTACTTTGAGTTGCCCTGTATCCATTGGGGATTGTTTTAAGGTAGTTGATATTTGAACACACAGTCCACTGTAAGCAACACCATTCCCTATGCATGAGAAATTGTGCTGAGGACAAGGAAGCAAATGAATGTATATATGCATACATGCATTTGGATGTGATATGACTGTATGCTTTGAGTTTCTGATTTGGCTGATACTCAATAATAGAAAATGACCTAGACTTATAAGACACATAAATCCTTTTTCCCTAAAGTTAATTTTATTTCAAGGTATGTTATCACAGAAGCAGAAACAAAACTGTAGGAGCAGAGTACCTTTTTAACTCAGAAATCCATCCTGGTCTTGGTAGCCTTGGAATTTCAAGAGAGCACTCACTGTAAATACTAGTCCTATTGTTATTGCAACCTGACTGTGGATGGGGAGAACAACACTAAGCACAATTATTAAAGGCAATCTTGTAGACTACAGGACTGACAGTTCCTTGTCAACAATGGCAGTAGGTTTTGCACTACTCTCTCCACAGTTAGCTTTGGTTGCTGCTGTTGTTCCTTGCAGATGATAGAAATTATTTTTCCAGTATTTTAGTCCAGGAAATCTATGGCTTCTAAGCCATATGGTTTGCTTACTTACTTATAGGATCGTAAAATATTAAAGAGCCAAACAAAATTATAGTTTGGAGTAAGTTATTAAACCACACAAACAACACAGTAATAATAACAAAAAAATCAAAAGATATTTTAGCAAATGTTATTTAAATTTTAAAATATAATTTAGAAAAATATGATTCTGACATGATTATTTAAAATATTGGGCACAGTCAGTGGGTGGTTATATGTTCATATTTATAAGCATGAGATTAGCATCCTGTCACCTGCCAAGAGAGGAAGCCACGGTGAAATCAGTTGGTGAACTGGACAGATCATGAAGGAGAAGGAAAAGAGAAGGCCTGAAGCTAGCTGGTTCTGGTCAAGAGTTTCTTGGATATTAAAAAACTTTACAAGCAATTTTTTTTTCTTGTCCTTGGTCAGGAGTTCACAGAAGCAGTACAAGAAATTGAAGCTCTCAGCTATAATTTCCAGTTTCTTCAAGGCAAGTAAGAAATGTCACAATGTTGGTCTTCTCCCAACTTAGGGAATTAGGTGATTCTATCCTCTTCATTCTTATGTTCAGCTTTTAACAAAAATACAGTCTGATGATAAGACCATTGAGCTAGAAAGCTGATTATGAAAGCTAAATACTTTATTATTATATAGTCATTATTTTTTGAAGAACTGAAACTTTAATATTAGAAAAACATTAGAAGGTTTTATCATTAACCGTGTGTGTGTGTGTGTGTGTGTATGTGTGTGTGTGTGCGTGTGTGTGTGTGTGTGTGTGTGTGTGTGTGTATGCAATTGCTACCTTGTTAGTTTAAACTATTAGATTTACATGAGTTTTGTAACTCTGTGAGTATATAGCCATGCATGTGGGGGTAGGGTACCCATGAGGCCAGTACAGGATGTTGAATTCTTTAAAACTAAAATTACATGTGGTTACAAATTGGCCTCATCATTGATAAGTTTTGAACTTGGGTCTTAATGATTAATCAGCAAGTACTCTTAGTCACTGTACCATCTCTCCAGCTCTGGTTTATAATTAAATTTATTTATTTATTTTTAATTTGTCCTGTATTGTACTTTGCTGATCCCCATGGTGAATACCTATATGTTCCTTATTTAATATCAGCTGTGTTTTGAGGTAGAGGGCCTCATTCAAAGTAAAGTAGCTGTCAATCTATAAACTCTAGCTTTGAATCCCACTACTGTGAGGAGAAAAGGGTTTATGCTTTTGTTTCTCACAAATCTCCCTTTGCTTTTTATTTATACTTTTTGAAGCAAAGTAATGTGAAAAATAATGATTGAGGACATTTATATTTTTATTACTTAGCAAATTCATTATTTCAATAATGCAGTGGTTAATAAATGTCTGTTTATGAAGGGTGAGGCAGCATCATTCTAGCTTTTTCAGTCGTATTGTGTCTGTAAACACTGTCTTGTTTTGTCTGTGTGAAAATTCTGAGTTGTGAAAGATATTTCTTCCACTCTCAGATTTTCTTAGTTGTTTTTTGAGTAGGCTTGAGGCCTCTGAATTTTCCTATTCACTTTTTCATGTCTATTGGTCTTGTGCTTGTACAGCTTATGTTTGGTCAGTCATGGTGGCAATATAGCTGGTGATATAGTTGCATTTTCTGATATTACTGGGGAACAGTCTCATATCACATTTCCTATTCCTCTGGCTCTTACAGTCATTCTACTCACTATTTCAATAATGTTATCAGAAGGTTTTTTGTAAAGTTTTACATGTGTAATTAAGGGAAGTTTCCTTAAGGTGGGCTGAAGACTAAACTTAAATGTAAGTATAAAGAAAAATATTAAGAATGAGGTTAGAGATTATTTAAAAATATTGTATATTAAGAATTGAAGATTTACCTCCACCTGCACACAGGGCAGATCAACATATCTTTCACTCCTATTCTCCTACAGGCCGTAGAGCCTGCTTGTCTCCAAAAAAGTCTTCTCTAACCAGGGACACAGGAGTTCTGCCAAAACTAGGAACACAGGACAACTGCTCAAACCAGAGACACAGTAGGCCTGTTGTAAACAAGGACACAGGAGGCTTGCTCTAACCAGAGACAGCACTGCTTGTCTCCCAGGAGGTTTGCTTTACCCCAGGTCACACAGCTCTACTTGCCTCCAAGGAGGTCTGTTCTAGTCCTTTTGCAGGAACATTAAAAAGCAAATCCAGACCAGGCAGTGGTGGCGCACACCTTTAATCCCAGCACTTGGGAGGCAGAGGCAGGTGGATTTCTGAGTTCGAGGCCAGCCTGGTCTACAGAGTGAGTTCCAGGATAGCCAGGGCTATACAGAGAAACCCTGTTTCAAAAAAAACAAAAAAAACAAAAAAAAAAAAAAAAAGAAAATCCAGTTGGTTCCTCCACAAGTGCTGGTGCTGATGGAAGCTTGACGATCTCTCTGTTCCGGAGCTTCCAAGTCCCTTGGCTGATCTCTCCTGACAGGCCCATGCAATGACTGCCAACCCCATGGTCAGCCATCACAACATCCATTTACCTGATAAAAACAAGACTCTTGATGTTTATAGTTAACCAACCAGATTTATATATCAATAAATTCTCAATGTACAAGATATCAACACAGTAATTTTAGAACCAATTGATGATGATAAAAGCTACCCACCTAGATTAGACAAATTATCACAATACTCGATCTTTATGATATTATAGCCACTTGTGGCTAGTAAAAGCCACACTGGTTCATGTCTGCCTCCATTTTACCTTTTTCCTTCTCTCTCCTACACACCCTGTCTCTGCCCCTCTTAGTTCTGTCTCCCTTTTCCCTGTCCACTAACTGGCCTCTTCTGCACTAACGTAATTGGACATGAGAAATCATGAGACACAGTCCAAGACTCTCAGGCTGTTAAAACAAGAGATAAACAGATGACTAAAGGCAAGCACAACAACATAAACAACCAAAACCAATGTAATTTGGTTCCCATCATATCTCCCTTTAACTCTCCTATCTGGCCAGTGCAGAAGATAGATGGATCACGGAGAATGACAGTTGACTATGGAAAAATAAATCAGGTAATAACTCCGATTGCAGCTGCTGTACCAGATATAGTTTCGTTACTTGAGCAAATTAACACATCTCCTGGTACCTGGTATGCAGCTATTGATCTAGCAAATGCCTTCTTCTCAGTACCTGTCCATAAGGACCACCAGAAGCAATTTGCTTTAGTTGGCAAGGTCAACAGTATATCTTTACAGTTTTGCCTCAAGGATATATATATAATAACTCTCCTGCCCTGTGTCATAATTTAGTTAGAAGGGATCTTGATCATTTGTCTCTTCCACAAAATATCACATTGGTGCACTATATTGATGACATTATGCTGATTGGACCAAGTGAGCAGGAAGTAGAAACCACTTTGGACTCATTGGTAACACATATGTATATCAGAGGATGGGAAATAAATCTAACCAAAATTCAAGGACCATCTACCTCAGTGAAATTCTTAGGAGTCCAGTGGTGTGGGGCTTGTAGAGATATTCCTTCTAAGGTGAAAGATAAATTATTGCACCTGGCCTCTCCTACCACCAAGAAAGAAGCACAGCATTTAGTGGGTCTGTTTGGATTCTGGAGACAACATATTCCTCACTTGGGTGTGTTACTCAGGCCCATTTACCAGGTGACTCAGAAAGCTCCTAGCTTTGTTTGGGGTCTGAAACAGGAGAAGGCTCTTCAATAGGTCCAGGCTACTGTGCAGGCTGCTCTACCACTTGGACCATATGATCTAGCAGACTCAATGGTACTTGAGGAGTCAGTGGCAGATAGAGATGCTATTTGGAGCCTCTGGCAGGCTCTTGTAGGTGAATCACAGAAGAGAACTTTGGAATTTTGTAGCAAAGCTCTACCATCATCTGCAGACAACTATTCTCCCTTTGAAAAACAGCTCTTGGCCTGCTATTGGGCCTTAGTGGAAACTGAACGTTTGACAATAGGACACCAAGTTACCATGCGACCTGAACTGCCCATCATGAGCTGGGTGTTATCAGACCCTCCAAGTCATAAAGCAGGATGTGCACAGCAGCAGTCTATTGTCAAATGGAAGTGGTACATCTGTGATCGAGCCTGAACAGGTTCTGAAGGCACAAGAGAGTTACATGAAGAAGTTGCTCAAATGCCTATGGTTTCTACTCCAGTAACAATGCCATCTGCTGCTGAGTATGTGCCTATAGCCTCATGGGGTGTTCCCTATGACCGGCTGACTGAAGAAGAGAAGACTAGGACCTGCTTTGCTGTTGGCTCTGTATGTTATGCAGGCACCACCCAGAAGTGGACAGTTGCAGCATTACAACCCCTTTCTGGGACAACCTTGAAAGATACAGGTGAAGGAAAATCTTCACAGTGGGCAGAACTTCGGGCAGTACACATGGTTTTACATTTTGTTTGGAAGAAGAAATGGCCAGATATATGATTGTTCACTGACTCATGGGCTGTAGCCAATGGATTGGCTGAATGGTCAGGGACTTGCAAAGATCAGGATTGGAAAACTGGTGAGAAAGACATCTGGGGAAGAATTATGTAGATAGATCTCTCCAAATGGGCAAAGGATGTGAAAATATTTGTGTCCCATGTAAATGCTCACCAAAAGGTGACTTCAGCGGAGGAGGAGTTCAATAATCAAGTGGATAAGATGACCCGTTCTGTGGACAGTCAGCCTCTTTCCTCAGCCATCCCTGTCATTGCTCAGTGGGCACACGAACATGGTGTGCTGAGATGGAGGTTATGCTTGGGCTCAACAACATGGACCTCCACTCACCAAGGCTGACCTGGCTACAGCTGCTGCTGAATGACAGATCTGCCAACAGCAGAGACCAACACTGAGACTCAGATATGACACCATTCCTCGAGGTGACCAGCCAGTAACCTGGTGGCAGGTTGACTACATTGGACCACTTCCTCTGTGGAAAGGACAATGTTTTGTTCTTACTGGGGTAGATACTTATTCTGGTTATGGATTTGCCTTTCCTGCACGTAATGCTTTTGCCAAAACCACCATCCGTGGACTTACAGAATGCCTTATTCATCATCATGGTATTCCACACAATATTACTTCTGACCAAGGAACTAATTTCAGAGCCAGAGAAGTGTGACAGTGGGTCCACGATCATGGACTTCACTGGTCTTACCATGTTCCCCATCATCCTGAAGCAGCCGATCTGATAGAAAGATGGAATGGACTTTTGAAGACACAGTTACTGCACAAATTAGATGGCAGCAGCATGGAGGGTTGAGGCAGAGTTCTTCAGGAGGCAGTATATGCTTTGAATCAGCGTCTAATATATGGTACAGTTTCTCCCATAGTCAGAATCCATGGGTCTAGGAATCAAGGGGTGGAAAAGGGAATAGTTTCACTCACTATCACTCCCTGTGACCCTCTAGGAAAATTTTTGCTTCCTGTCCCCACGACTCTAGGTTCTGCTGGTCTAGAAGTTTTGGTTCCAGAGGGGAGTGCTCCTACCAGGAGCTACAACAAACTTTTCATTGAACTGGAAGGTCAGACTTCCCCCTGGTCATTTTGGCCTTCTAATGCCCTTAAACCAACAGGCTAAGAAAGGAATAACAATGTTAGAAAGGGTGATAGATCCATATTGCCATGGGAAAATTGGATTGCCTCTCTACAATAGAGGTAAGAAGGATTATGTCTGGAGTGCAGGAGATCCCTTTGGGTGTCTCTTAGTACTACCATGTGCTGTGATTAAAGTCAATGGGAAACTACAACAGCCTAATTCAAGCAGGATGACAAAGGATGCAGACCCATCAGGAATGAAGGTATGGGTCACTCCTCCAGGAAAAGAGCCAAGACCTGCTGAGGTGCTTGCAGAGGGTGGAGGAAATACAGGATGGGTAGTAGAGGAAGGTAGTTATAAATACCAGCTGAGACCAGGTAACCAGCTGCAGAAATGAGGACTATAAGTAATATGAATGCTTCTATTGTATTTTGTTAAGAACATATTTGTCTTCCAATTTCTTTAATATCAGTTTGTATTTAAGTTGACATACTAAAGAAATGTTCCCAAGGGACACTGCCTCATTGTAAGTTTATAAATGTGTTTGCAATTGTATGAGGAATAGTTACATCATGTTAAGTGCATTTATGACCTTGTTATTGTTTCATGTGGATATGAGGTATTGTTTGTGTCAAGTTGACAAGGGGTGGATTGTAGTGGTTATTTCTGACTGTCAACTTGATTATATTTGGAGTGAATTATAATCCAGAATTAGAAGGTTCACCTGTGATCTGGATCTTGCGACTGGAAGACACAAGTTTCAGGTGTGGTGGTGCACACACCTCTAATCTGGGCCACACCTGCTACTGGAGATATACATAAGGACATTGGAAGAAGGAAGATTCATTCTTCTTTGCCTGCGAGCCTTGTGGGACTAAGCAACTGCTAAATCCTCGGCTTTTCATTCACAGTGACTGCTGGACATTGTTGGGGAGTTTGACTACAGACTGTAAGTTATTAACAAATTCCCTTACTATATAGAGATTACATATAAGTTTTGTGACTCTGGAGAACCCTGACTAATACACCAGTACTCAATAGTTGTGACCTTAGATGAAATGCCTAACAGTGGGGAGATGGAGCATGAAGAAACCACCTCCAGTGGACAGATGGGTTCTCCCATACACATTCAAAAATTTTGACACAGGTTTATTCCTGTCTAAAAGAAATCCAAGGAAAAGAGTGGAGCAGAGATTGAAGGAAAGGCTTTCCAGTGATGAGTCCAACTAGGGATCCATCCCATGGTTGGGCACTAAACACTGACACTGATGCTATGTTGTGATGCCAGGAGCATAGCATGGCTGTCCGGGTGTCCTCTGAAAGACTCTACAGGCAACTGACTGAAACAGATACAGACAGTTACAGAGAAGCATTGTAATGAGGTCAGACCCCCTATTGCAGAGTTAGGGGAAGAATTGAAGGAGCTGAAGCTGATGATATCCCCACAGGAAGATCTACAGTGTAAACTAATTTGGAATACTAGGAGGTCCCCAAGACTAAGTCACCAACCAAAGAGCATACATGGGCTGGTTCGAGGCCCCTGGCACATGTTTAGCAGAGGACTGTCTTGTCTGGCCTCAGTACCTAAATTAGGATGTGCCTAATCCTCTAGAGACTTTATGCCCCAGAGAAGTACTCAAGTGTGGGGAAGCACTCTCTCAGAAGCAAACGAAAGGAGGATATGGTGAAGAACTCTGCGAGGAGGGACTGGAGGTGGGGACATTTGAAGCGTAAATAAAATAACTAATTAAAAAATTGAGGATTATATATTTACCCTCTAATTTTAGCAGTCTTAGGCTCTAGAAAGTGTTTAACCAACTCAATGACAAAAAGTATTCACTAAAAGAATAATTGCTTGTTAAAGAAAATACTTTTTACATAAATTTGAACATAAGAGATAAAACTTGTAAACTTCAAAAAATATTGTTACAATTGCAATGTTTCAAGTTCCATGTAGAACCACTAGTTCATAATGTGCATAACCAATGAACCATTCAATAACTTCTTTCTTGACTACTTATCCTATGTGGATATTTCTCTCCTTCTCTATCTGATCCACAAATGCATATGTTATTTATTTAATCTGATGTTACTTCTTAAACTTAGTACAAAATGTTCTTGCTCTCTCCCTCAAGGAAGTTAAAAGTCACTGAAATAGAAGATCTGAAGATTAGGATATATTTATGTTTCAGACATGATGACCATACAGTAGTTAAAGTAATATTAAATTTATAAAACAGTAGTATCTCAATCCTAAATATATTATTGAAGAGAATCCCTGGGCCCTTTGAAACTCCTGACCTTTGTTCTACCACAACTGAGGCTCACTAGGTACACAGAGAAATTGCTCATGAAGGGTTAATTATTTTTATGCAGGTCTTATGCATAGATATATAAATTGAAAAATGAAGATTCGATCACATTCTACCTGTTTCTTTGTAAATCGCATTGCATTGTCCGTGTTATTCCAAGATAATAGTAACCATCTCAAGGGGTTGCACATGAACAGAGCAAAGAAAAGCAGAGATATTAAACTAAAATTAATATTCAAATTGCTGCAATGGCTTCCTCAGACACGGATCACCAGCAATGCCTCCCATCACAGGTGCCAGCAAATAATATATTATAAAAGAAAAATTTATTAAGATTAAACAAATAACCCCATTTGTTCCTGAATCAGGTACTACTATGTTACTCAACAAAGGAATTAATCCTTCTCTGTTATTAACCAGGTGACATTGAATGTAATTCAAACGGTTTCATCTTGAAAAACTTCCATTTCAATTGACTAATATCAGATTTATCTATCATGCATTTTCTCTAAAGGAATTCTACACAAAGAGGTGGACCTAGAAGATCAGTTTTTATGAACGAGGTTTCAGAGATAGGGGGGAGAGAGGTGTCTAGGCATATAGAAAGTCATATACTACAAGATATTTATTGATGGTTTAGTAAAGGATATTGCTTGGCAATCTGAGATGGTAATTTAAAATTTATTAGGGAAATGTGGGTATTGTGGTATGAATGTGAATATTCCACATAATGTCATATACTTAAACACTTGATACCTAACTGGTGGCACTGTATGGGTTTATTGGAACCATTGGTATGTGAAGACTCACTGGAAGACCTAAATAATTAGAAGTGGAACTTGAAGTCTTAAAGCCTATATACACTTTCTGTTTGCTTTTTCCTTCTTGTTTCAAAATGTAAGGGAGCCAGTTGCTCATTCTTCATACCATGGAGTCACACCCCACTATGTCATTTCCACCAGGATGAACATGTTTTCCTTCCAACCATAAACAAACTCTTCCCCCATTTCATTTGCTGCTTGCCAATTACTGCAACAATAAAAAAGTAAGTAATGCACATGGTCTACAGGCTAATTGTTTAAATTCATTGGCTCTAGTGAGATGACATGGGGTATTCCATATTAAGCTATTCTCTGTAAAATGTGTGATCATTGTTTTCTATTTGTGGTCTTTTAAATTAGAAATGTCTTCCATAGGCTAATGTCTTTAACACCAGATCCCAAAGTGGTGGTGTTGGGAAGTTTATGGAATTTTTAGGAGGTGGAGCCTTGCTGGGGAAAGTATGTAGCTGAGGGCAGGCTTTGGGTTTCTATTGACTGGTCTCACTCTCATTTAGCTCCATGATTCCTAAGTGAAGATAAAACATTAAAAGGCAGCTTCCAGCTCTTACTGCCATAAATAGCTTTTGCTGTACCTTCCCTGTCACAATGGACCAATCCCCTCTGCAACTTTATAGTGAAATAAACTTATTCTTCTTTAATATGATTTTGACATGTTATTCTATTACAGAAACAAAAAAGTAACTAATTGCACTACTCAAGGTACAGTGTAAATATTGTCTGACTTTTTCTAGTATCTCAGATCTGCATCTATCTTAATGTGAACCCTGAACACTGTCATTTGTAAAATTCCAACTTTCATCATATTATGCAGAGTGGGGAAGATGGGGAGGATGTTTAACTATGCAATGCTTTAAACGTGGTTGAAAACCTTCAGACTTATTCCTTCCAGTAAAGCCAAAAGAGCTCTGAATTAAACAAAAATGGCTATTGCTCTGTGCCCTAAGAGTAAATGGGATTCAAGATGTTTCGCATGTTATCAACATCCAATAAACTGACTACATTATATCAATAATGCAGAACCTGTGCATAATTTAAAGTACTCATTAAGAGGATAATGAATATACCCCGTAAGAGAACAAAGCAGCCACTCTAATATGCTCCTTTGATTTCTCTGGGAGTTGTGGTGAACTCACATCTGCTTGGCATTTTTCTCTTACAATCTGGAAAGATTTCCATTTCTCCTACTTAGAACTGGTTATACCAGCATCTCCAGCAAGGATGGTTTATAAAATAAGGGTCATTTGCTACACTACATTTAGAAGTGGAGATTTCTCTTCCAAGATATTCCCTCATTGTAACATTTTCACGAATCATTATGATTCTTTCAGAGTTAATAACTCTGTTGTGGTTTTCTATAGAAGCTTCATTGTATCACTGGATATGCCATTATTTTAAAAATTCTTGATAGTTTTCAAATACCTTGATGAATGATATGAGGAAAGTTTACATAATATCAACTTTTTCTGTGTCTTTAATTTGAACTAGAGTAAGTAAAATATTGAATTATAAATATTATGCAGAAATCTTCAAACACATATTTTATTCACCACTGACCTTTTTACTGGAAAAATTTAAAGCAACAAAATCATCATGAATGTTCAAAATATTTCTTCCTTTGCCTAGAAAATAAAAACGACAAGCCATTTACTAAAAAGAACCATAAATCATATTAGCAATACCTACAGAGATCTGCTTTGAGAATTTTAAATATTGAATAGTTCAAAAATTATAAAGTATACAAATATATATTAATGATAATGTAAGTACATTATTTCACATTAAGCCCTGTCTTATATCAGTAATAAATGAGAAAATTATCAATTTTACAAAGATTAATTGCCAAATAATTTTCAGTGCTCTAAGAAGAATGTATCTGATTTTAAAGAATGTAGTTAGATGGATAAATTGGAAGTATATAAGTAGGTTTTATATGTATATATGGATCTGGAGAGATGGATCACTGATTAAGAGCAGTGACTGCTCTTGCAAAAGCCTCATGTTCAATTTCTAGCAGCATACTGAAGTTCACAACCATGTGTAACTTAATTTCAAGTGAATCCAATGCCATTTTCTGCCCTGTATAGCACTCCTAACTTGTACCAAATGTTTAATTGTCTAACCCTATGGGATACCTTTTTACTTCATACGACCACATTATTTTCCCTAGCCTCATGGGATCATATTATATCATAATACAAAATTCACATATTTAAACTTTAATGCTCCCATTTTTCCTATAGCCATGATACCTATGTTGAAGTATTGCTTTCTGTTCCTGTGACCTGGTTCTGCTGACCTGTATGTTTTGGTTCCAGATAAAGAGCTCTCCTACTAAAATATACAAATATTCCATTGTGCTGAAACCTTAGATTTCTTCTGGCCCAATTTGGTTTTCTTAAAATATCAGGATAAGTAACAAATAAATGATTAAAGGGGTGATTGATCCAGAAAGTATTAGACTAGTCTTAAAACTATTGGTGTGACAGATTACCACTGGAGACAGAAACACATTCAGGGTTTCCCATGGTGTTACCATGTGCTCCGATTAATGTCAATGGGAAACTATAACCCGATCCAGGCAGGATTATAAAATCCCAGGCTCTCCAGGGATAAAGTAAAATACATTACACTTTAGAAAAAGAAGAAAGATACACTGAAGAAATTGTTGAAGGTAAATAAAATATATAATCTGTTGTAGAAAAAATACTTATAAAGTCTAGCTAGTTTCCATTTGTGGGTGGAGACGTTTCCATCTGTGGGTGGAGACCTCTGCCTGGGCCACCTGGAGTCCATAGCCAACGAGCGCCAGAGAAAGCTAGACTCCCAGGAGTTAGGAAAAGCCATGAGTGGGGTTTAAGGGAGCAACACCTCTCACCCAGACCGGCCCGGATCCAGCGAGATCCAGGGCATGAGAACCCCAGGGCAGGAGAAACCTCTGAAACTTCCGGTTTCCATCTGTGGGTGGAGACCTCTGCCTGGGCTACCAGGGGTCTGTGCCTGGGGGCCTCAGCCTGGGCTCCAGGAGAGAGCAGGTGTCCCAGGAGTGCTGACAGATCTTTGAGCACAGGCAAAACCACCACTTCTGTTCAAACTCACTGGATCAAGAGGGACCCTTGCGGAGCCATCAGGACATAGGAACCAAGGGACAGCTGGGGACAAGATCATTCTGATTTCTTTCTGCACCACAGAGCTGACCCTGTGCCACAGTTCTCCAAACCCAAACACCTCTCAGAGAGAGCTGGTATTCAAAGAGTATTGACACAGAGGAGTGCCGGAGGGGCAAGCCACAACCAGACAGAGTAAGATCAGCTAACATCAGAGTTAACAAGATGAAAAAGGGCAAGGTTAAAAACATAAGAAACAGAAACCAAGAGTATTTGGCACCATCAGAACCCAGCTCTCCCACCACAGCAAGCCCTGGATACCCCAACACACCAGAAAAGCAAGACTCAGATTTAAAATCATTTCTCATGATGATGATAGAAGACATGAAGAAAGAAATGAATAACACCCTTAAAGAAATACAAGAGAACGGAGATAAACAACTAGAAGCCTTTCAAGAGGAAATACAAAAATCCATTAAAGAATTACAGGAAAACACAATCAAACAGGCAGAATTTCAAGAAAACACAATCAAACAGACAAAGGAAATGCACAAAACTATCCAGGAGCTAAAAATAGAAATAGA
>CM052711.1:71362361-71411628 GCA_028551405.1 Uromys caudimaculatus | reverse complement strand
CTCTCCTGGGCATATACCCAGAAGATGCTCCAACATGTAATAAAGACACATGCTCCACTATGTTCATAGCAGCCATATTTATAATAGCCAGAAGCTGGAAACAACCCAGATGTCCCTCATCAGAGGAATGGATACAGAAAATGTGGTACATCTACACAATGAAGTACTACTCAGCTATTAAAAACAATGACTTAATGAAGTTTTCAGCCATTTGGATGGAACTTGAAAATATCATCCTGAGCAAGATAACTCAGTCACAAAAGAAGGAACATGGTATGTACTCACTGATAAGCGGATATTAGCCCAAAAGTTCAGAATACCCAGTTTCACTTAATAGTAACTGCTGGACTGAGAGTGAGGTCCCAGATGGAGGATTTGGAGGAAGGTCTGAAGGAGCTGAGGGAATTTTCAGCCCCATGGAGGGAGCAAGAGCGTCAATGGGCCTGCCTCCCCCCCCCCTGTCGTTCTGGAGTTTGGACCACCAACCAAATAATACACATGTATGGACCCATGTTTCAGACCACATATGTGGCAGAGAATGGCCTTGATGGTCATCAGGGAGAGAGGAGATGTCCTTGGGCCTGAGGATGTTAGAGGCCCCAGTAAAGGGCAATGTCAAGGTGAGATATGGGGATGGGTGGGCGGGTGGGTGGAAGGTGGAATTCCCTCATAAAGATGGGGAGAGGGAGGGGATAGTGTGTCTCCAAGGAGGAGACCCAGAAGGAAGGAATCATTGGAAATGTAAATAAAGCATCAAAAAAGAAAAAAAGTCTAGCTAAGGTCCACATGACCACTTTCAGAAATGAGTTTCATAATTAAAATGAATTTAGCTGTCCTTTTTTGTTAAGTAAATGATTATGCAAATGGACACATATATTGAATTGATATTAATGTTTTCCCTTCTATTTATTTATCATGTAATATTACACTGATTGAAATAATATTAGTTATTAAATGTTGTAGATATATGTTGTCATATGAAAAAGGCTAAGTATTCATCAAGGGACTTGGCTTCTGTTCCCAAATACATAATGCATTTGTGGTTGTACATGGGTACTTATACCATATTGGTGAAATTGTGACCTGGTTACTGTTTTCATTTGGAAATTAAGGATGATATAAAGATATGTGGTTGTTTCGAATTGACAAGAGGTAGACCTTGTGATAACTAATCATGATTGTAAACTTAACTGCATCTGGAATCAATTAAAACTCAAGCATTCCTGTCAGGGATTTTCTTCACCATATTATTTACAGTAAGAATATCCCCTAAATCAGGGCAGCATGATTCAGTCGCAGCACAGATAAAATACATAAAACAAGGAAACTGATTTTTTTTCCTACGTTCCTGAAATATTCCTGGTAAGTTTATCAATCTAGCTTCTGTAGCATTCCTCAATTGATGTGAAAACCAACATTCCCCACATTCAAGCTAGACAGAGCTTGATTCCCAACTTGATAGAAGCTAGAGTTATTGGAAAGAAGAAGTTCAACTGAAAAAATTGTTCCATTAAATTTCTATAGGTATGTTTGTAAGTTATTAATGTGGTTGTACCCAGTCCTGAGGACATGTATACATCCGACATATATACCATGGCTCACATATGCCTATATTC
Source organism: Uromys caudimaculatus (assembly GCA_028551405.1). Taxonomy (NCBI): domain Eukaryota; kingdom Metazoa; phylum Chordata; class Mammalia; order Rodentia; family Muridae; genus Uromys; species Uromys caudimaculatus. The sequence goes on along the minus strand of CM052711.1, from coordinate 71,410,012 downwards.
ACACTCATGAACTCTTGATGTTAGGCGCTCTGATTGGTGTAAGGTGGAATTTCAGGGTCATTTTGATTTGCATTTCCCTGATAACTAAGGATTTTGAACATTTCTTTAAGTGCTTCTCAGCCATTCGAGATTCCTCTGTTGTGAATTCTCTGTTTATTTCTATACCCTATTTTTGATTGGGTTGTTTGTTTTCTTGGTCCTTAGCTTCTTGGGTTCTTTATATATTTTGGATATTAGCACTCTATCAGATGTGAGGTTAGTGAAGAACTTTAGACCAATTTCGCTTATGAATATTGATGCAGAAATTCTCAATAAATTTCTCGCAAACTGAATCCAAGAACACATCAAAACTATCATTCAGCACAATCAAGTAAGTTTCGTCCCAGGATGCAAGGTTGATTCAACATATGAAAATCCACTAACATAATCCCCTCTTTAAGCAAACTCAAAGGAAAAAAATCACATGAACATCTCCATAGATGCTTAAAAAGCATTTGACAAAATACAACACCCCTTCATGTTAAACAGATTGGAGAGATCAGGAATTCAAGCCCATACTTAACATTATAAAAGCAATTTACAGAAAACCAACAGTCAATGTCAAATTAAATGGAGAGAAACTTGAAGCAATCTCACTAATATCAGGGGCAAGGCAAGGATGCCCATTCTCCCCATATCTATTCAATATAGTACTCGAAGTTCTAGCTAGAACAAGAAGACAACAAAAAGAGATCAACAGGATACAATTTGGCAAAGAAGAAGTAAAGGTATCACTATTTGCTGATGATATGATAGTATACATAGTGACCCCAAAAATTCTACCAGAGAACATTAGAGCTGATAAACTACTTCGGCAAAGTGGCTGGATATAAAACTCAAATAAGCCAATAGCTTTCCTTTATACAAATGATAAACAGGCTAAGAAAGAAATTAGGGAAACAACTTCCTTCACAATAAACACAAATAATATAAAATATCTTAGGGTAACTCTAACCAAATAACTGAAAGATCTGTATGACAATAACTTCAAGTCTCTCTAGAAAGAAATTGAAGAAGATCTCAGAATATGGAGAGGTCTCCCATGCTCGTCAATTGGGAGAATTAACATAGTAAAATTGGCCAGACTACCAAAGGCAATATACAGATTCGTTGCAATCTCCATCAAAATCCCAGCACAATTCTTCAAAGACATAGATAGAGAAATTCTCAAATTCATCTGGAAAAGAAAAAAAAAAAAAAAAACCAGAGTAGCAAAAAAAAAAAAAATTCTTAACAATAAAATAACTTTCTTTTTATTTTGAAACAATACCTCATATAACCTTGGCTAGATTCTAGCTCTTTATATAGTTAAAGATGGTCTTAAATTCTTGGCCTTTACCTCCAAGTGTTAGTGATGTAGGTGTGTGCCACCGTGTCAACTCTTTTCTGGTTTTATGAACTCAAAAGCTAGTCTTTACCTTTCCTGACTATTTTGTAGTAGTTTGCTGTCTCCATATCCAGATATTAATTCCAGTTTTAAAAATAACACTGGTCATGTAGATTAACATATTCACAAGTTCCTGTAGTTAAGCTTTCTATATATTTAAGACAATATTTTCTGTTAGATGCAGAAACATTCTAATGAATGCAGAATGTACTGTTTCAGCAACAAATATTTCCATGTAGCCAGTGCTTCCTTAAATACTGATAACTATATCTCCATTTTAAAAAAATAAACATGGATGGTTGGATAAACAGACATAATACATACTTCAATGAGAATAATACAGTTCAGATAGAGCTACACGTATAGTCATGCAAGTAAGTATATGATATATATGGCATATGCTATGTAAAACAACTTTGTATGAAGAAATATTTGGCAGACATATGCTTGTGAGGAAAATGAGAGTTTTAGTGATTTTGCCGTATATATTTTTTGAACTTCAGAAACTGTCCTCTAAGGCTATTCAGTTAAAAGAATGATTATTTTTAATAAATTCATTAACAAGTCTTTTCTTAGAAATAAATCATAGTTCAAATGCACAACATTCTTACTCATGGCATTCACTTTTCTCTCCATTCTTGAACAGACACAGAAGATAGAGTGAACAATAACCAGCTGAACTTAATTATGCATGACCCTGAAATGAAGACATTATTTACATTTTGAATGCCTGCAGTTCAAAGGGTTAATAATGATTCCTTATAGCTCATTGAGTGTATTAGTATGGGTTATTTATATGAATTTTAGAAATAACAATCTGGCAGATTTTGTGACGTATCCTCACAGGCAGAAACAGATAGCATAGGAGCTCTTTTTGAGTTATGGTATTTTACCAAGGAGAGACAGAAGCCTGAGCCCACTGTCAATGCCTCAGATAAATACTTTTGAAGAGCAGACCTTTGTATGCTTTTTCACTATAAGGCTAGTACAAAAGGGGTTTACCTTCTATGACAAAGTGCTAAATAAATGTTAAAGTAAAGCATTTTCCAATGTAAACTTAGAGTTTAAAATTTTGCCTATAAGAGATTAAATGGTTGAAATAATTCTAAAACTATTTACTGGGTAAAATTTTGAGTTTAACATTCTCTATTGGAAGACCTTCTGGTCCAGGCATAGCACAGGAGACACTGGCTAATGATATAAAGGAATAAAGGATGAATGAGCCGTGATGTTGAAATTAATACTTCATCTGGCATAGAGACATGAAAGTATATGCAATATATATATATATATATATATATATATATATATATATATATATATATATATATATATATATTAAGTGGGTGCTAACTCGGAGCTCTATAACAGAAGCTCTCACAAAAAAGGAGATTCATGGAATATTGTAATTCCATCCTCTACCTCTTAGTTATTTGAAAACATATATTTGTGATTTATTTTTCTTAAGATACCTTTAGATTCTTAAAATTTTAAGAGTTGACAAGCATTTAGGTAAATTATCTCTAAAATTACTTTAAAATTAAAATTTACATAACTTAGTCAATTTAAAATCGGTAGGAAACCTATGTATGTTTTGAATAATTTTTCATAAAAATATATTTTAAAATATTCATAGTGTTTGGCTTTACATTTCAAAAATATTATATTTATTGATTTTGAGTTTGTGTATGTGTATGAAAAAAGAGGGAAGATAGAGAGGAGAAGCGAACTGAGAAGAGGAGAAGGGGAGAAGCAAGAGGGAGAAGGAAGAGAGAGTGAAGGAGAGTAAGCAGGAGAGAAAAAGGGAGGCATTTGCTACAGTGAGAGTGTATGGATCAGAAGATAGACTTGGTGTTGTGTCTTTACATACTGGGCCATCTCACAGGCACTTGGCTTAGCTTGCTTTTTCTCCCTTTGATAGCTGTCTCAATAAAGTCAACCATATTCTCAGAGCTGCAGCTGAATTCAATCAACTGCAATTTGTTTTTAAGTATATGAAGAAAATTGAGTCCACCCTGGCATTTACAACAAAATGATATATTTGAATAACTACTTTGGATCATTGCAAATAGCTTTGATACTATATGACAACCTAGTAAATTATAATTTTCCAAGCCCAATTACAATGTGGATTTCTAAAAATTCTATCATTATATAGTTTATATTTCTGATATTTTTATTAAAGCTTTAACTATTCATTTCAACCTTTTCATTTACAGGGTATCAATTCACTGTGACCTCATTGCTGTTGAAACTGGAGAGCACGATGCATTCATGATGAGGAAATGCTATGCAAGATATTGAGAAGGGAACCTGTTCACGTCTAACCCTTTCCATCTTACTTTATTTCATCAACTCTGTTTTTTCTGAGACTGGTCTTGTTTTGCCCTGTGGTTATTGGAATTGTATTTTTGGATTTAACTGATGTTAAGTGTATTTCTAAGTATCATTTTTCTTAGTTTGTTGATATTATAGCAGTTAGTTTGCTTCTCTTGAGTGGCATTGCTGTTTGTACACACACAAACACACACACACACACAAATAGACTGTTCACTAAGACAGTCCTGATAATAATACTATCAGAAGTGATATCCAAAATAACATAGGGACAAGACACAAGCTGGAAAAAAGCATGAAAAATATGGGCTACATGATCCTATAACAGATCATAAATCCTCAATTACCAAATCCAAGAATTCTAACACAGCTGAAGGGATATATAAATAATTCAGAAGTGTGCTCAGAAAAATAAGCTCTGATTTGAAAGTGAAAGCCAAGACTGGATGAATCACATAAGAAAAACATTTCAGGGCAAATATTAGAAAATCAACCATGTGAAAGAGAAATACAGTAGGAAAACAGATATCTCAAAAAATTAAACAGGAATATTTGAAATATAATAAAGACATCAAAGTATTAATGCACAGTAGAAAGCATCACCAATAAAGTAACTCAAGCAGAAGAAAAAATAGGTATAGAAGACAAGGCTAAGGAAAAAAACATATATTCAAACAATACAGGGAAAGAAAGCTATGCTGATTACAGCATCAAGAAACCTGGGATATGATCTAGGTACCAGTTTCAGAGTCCATAGATAAGAAATGGAAGCTAAAGCTTAGAAAATGTATTAAGTGGAATTGTAACAAAATATCTTCAAAATCTAGGTTAAGCTAGGATCCATCTCTTTAAGGGTCATTGAAGAGTAAGAAGCCTTTTGATTCCCCAATATACATGACCAGAGCAGAGCATGCTTAACTCACTGTAGTCAACAAACCGGAACAAAAAAAAAAAAAAAAAGAAAAAAAAGAAAGAAAGAAAGAAAGAAAGAAAGAAAGAAAGAAAGAAAGAAAGAAAGAAAGAAAGAAAGAAAAGAAAAGAAAAGAAAAGAAAAGAAAAGAAAGAAAGAATTATTAAAAGCTGCAAGGGAAAAATATCGACACACTTAAACTGTTTTACCTGACAGTATAACATTAGACTTCTTCTCAGAAAATCCAAAATCTAGGAAAGCATGGTGCAATAAGATAGAGTCCTGAAAGTGAATAATTGTATTGACGCATTATTATATACAAAAACATTACTTTAAGAATGAATAAATCATCTTTGACTCACTCAACAAGAAAACTGGCTGAAATGAACAAATGAAATAAAACAACAAAAACAACTGACTCAAATGGGAAATGACCAAGAAATTACAGAAATCAGGAAAGAAAAGCCCAGAACCAGACAGATTGCTAACAAACTCTACATAAATGTTAAGGACCACACCAATGTTAATCAAACTGTTTTATAAAATATAAAAGATGATTCTACCAAACTCAGTGTATCATTTGTCATTACTCTGATATAAACATAATAAATAGATGAAGGGTTAGAGATCCCCTCAAGAAACTCAATGTTATTGGAGGAGCTACAGAGAGTTGATGTCTAGAAAGGGAGGAAAATTTACTCCCTGTTTTTTTTCCCCCCCTGAGGAAATAATTTTTAATATCAAAGGTTATAAGAACAAACTCATTATTCTTACATTCATGTAAACTCAATTAGCTATGGAGAAAGCTGCAAACGTATATAATTCCTAACAATTCCTAATTAGCCACTAAAAGACCTACAGACTGAAGCACTGGCTCAGGACCATAGTCTCAGCATTTAGTAAGGTAACTCAGCAGGATTGCCTAGTTTCAGAACAGCCTGGGCTATGCAGTGAATTCCAGATTAGCCAGAGTAAGAAAAAAAACCTCCATATATGACATAATACATGCTATATGTATAGAAAGGAATAGAAAATGACAAGTGCAAGTATCTAGATAGAAAGAAAGGCCTATAAAAATAAAACAAAATGCAACAAAAGCTTCTTTTGGAAGCTGACATACCTTCGAATCAGTATTCTCTGCTCTGCCCCTTTGGGATAATTTGATGCAGTTACTTGAAAAAGACTGAGGAAGATGAAGAAATGCATCACTTGTGGTTCCCTTGCTTGCTACCCTCCAGGTTAGGACTGAGGCCTGGGTACAAATGCACCCAAGGCCTGACTGAATGCAGTGGTTATCTCAGAAGACAATGACTTAGTGTCAGCCAGCTGCTGTGAACCAGTAGGTACCTTCCTGGGCACTGGAGGCAATAGGCTGAGAGGCTGCTTATGACAAGGTGGCTGCAACATGTTCAATGTCACCCTTCAGACTGCTTCGTAGGCAGCAGGGCTATGTGAACCCCTAATGGTTTCTGGCTAGGCAGCCTTCTCTGATAGGATAATTTACAGTAGAAACCATGTTAGAACATGTTAGAACACTGAATCTGGCCCAGCACAGACTCACAGGCTGGAATGCTTAGGCAGGGACAAGGGCAGGACCCGTGTGCCAGGAGACCTATCTCTTTGTTGCTGGATAGATCTTCTTACAAAATGGAAAATACAAATATTTGGGCTCCAGCTGCTACCAGTCTGGTGAGTCCCTGTAATGAGAACTTCCTTGGATATGAGTTTTTATAATTGATACATAGAAGAGATTCTGGGTTAGTAGCTCCTTGAGGTGAAGGGACCTGGGCACAGCAGCTCCTTGAGGCAGAGGGACCTTGAGCTTAGCAGCTCCTTCATGTGAATAAAACGTCTTGTTGTTGTTGTTGTTGTTGTTGTTGTTGTTGTTGTTTTGTTTCGTTTTGTTTTTGTTTTTTGTTTATTGAATCTTGTTCTCTTTCTACAAAACACTGTAATCAGTCTTGCTGTTGCTGAGCTGTTCTGACAGGATAGAGTTCTCATTCTTTAGCTCCAGGCTTTCTTCTCTTTCAATATTTCCTTCAATTGTCTTCTGTTCAGTTAAGCTGAGGGTAAGCTAGCTGTTTTCTTTCTTGAGCTGTTCCAACTGCTCTGTCCTTTTTTGATCTCTCACAATAAGCTCCTCCATTTCTTTTTCTTGAGTTGCCAAGAAGTAGAAGAGCTTTCTGAAGCTCTTCTACTCTGATCTCCATGTCCTCCTTTTCAGGTTATCTTCTGGTTGTATTCTTTCAGCCAGAGAAGCTCACTCTCCCAATAGACCTTCTCTTCCTCCCAAGAGGCCTTCTCTTCCACTTCCTGTTCTAAGTTCCTATTCATCCTCTGCGTTGCCTCCAAAGCCATCTGCTTCCTCTGGAGCTGCTCATGAAGATCAGCATAAGTGTCTTTCAGTTCCTGGTTTTCTTGGTAAAGCTCCTCACTGTGCTGTCCCATCTCTTCTACCCTTTCCTTATTGATAACAACCATTATGTCCTGGTCAGGGTCTGGATGGAACTGGAAAGGGATACTTGTTTCCCAGAACAAACCATCTTCATCCACATAGCAGAATTGGTAATGTTCCTTATCCTCAGGCAGATAATAAGCTTTGAATTGGATTTCTTGCTCGGTGGCTGATTCCTTGTTTAGGTCTTTGGTCAAGGGAGATCACATGAAGGTGTAATACTCCTGCATTGTCTTCCACCCTACTTTAAAGATACTGATCCAGTCCTTGTAATGATCGACGAACTTTTCAGTGAAGGTATAACAGCACATGCCATCCCCTCCAGAAACATAAATCTTCTCCACATTGTTCACCAGGACTTGAGAGAAATGGCCATGTTCCAGCAAGGGAGGTATGGGCGCTGTTCCATGCTGGAGTCCAGGCATGGCAGCCAGCAGCAGCGCAACAACAGCAAAATTTCACTCTTTAATAGACATGATCACCAATAGTTTGTTAATGCCCAGTGGATGGCTACACACTCATGTGTACATGAGTAATACTAACTGGACTCTGTAATAATTAACAGGAAGAAAAAATGAAAGAAGACATTTAACCACAGGGAGTTGAAGAGGGGTGGTGGCAGATATATAATATGATCAATACACATTACATAAATATGTAAATTTTTCAAAGGTTAAAGCATTTTACTTGGTTAATTAATTAAAGTAGGAAAACAATTCACTATAATTTAAAAAATTAAAGAAAATCACAGTGAATAAGAAAATTACAGACTAACTTCTTCTGATGAATGAATTTAAGCATAAATATTCTCAATGAAACTCCTGCATTTGCATTCAAGAACACATTTAAAAAGTTCATACATTGTGACCAAGTTGGTCACAATACACAAATCAGTAATTGTAATTAAGCACTATTAGACTTAAGGAGAGAGATTACATGATCATTTTAATCAGTATAGAACCAACCTCCAACAGTTTTCATAATTATTCCATGATAAAAAGTGTGAAAAAATTAGAAACAGAAAGAACATACCCTATTATCAAAAGGCTATGCACTGCAAACCTATAGTAAACAGAATACTAAATGAAGAACAACTGAAAGTCTTTCCATTTACAAAATAAACAAGAAAGATGTACACACTCTCTCTGTTGTTTATTAGTATAGTGTTGGTGAAGACCAGAGAAAGATAACAGATATAGTGCCCTGTCGCACTCTTCCTTATTCCATAGAGACAGCCTATCTTGTTGTATCTAGAGCTTGCCATTTTAGTTAGGCTGCCTGGTTATTGAAATCCTGACTGTATTCATACTTTAGCATTGGGATTTCAGGTGTTCATGGTTACATCCATGTTTGACATGGGTCAACATATATTAAAATTTAACTCTTCATGACTACACAGAAAATGTTCTAACCCAGTGATCAATCAGAGAGCTCAATCTGTGTTAATTTGCTATCCCTGTTTTATCAAAAAAAATTAGAGAATGAAGTTCAGCATTGCTCAATTTATCAGACATGGAACTGAATTAAAATACCGTGTTTATTGTGTATCTGATACTTCTTTTTGTATATAGGACTCCATGCCAAAACCAACTAGGAATTTTTGAAGTGTGTGTCAGTGTTACTTATATCAGAGTAATTAACTGAGCCCCCAAGAGGCAAATTGCTTGATTTGAAGTGCCACTTTGCCAGAGTTAACTAAGATGATTCCATTACCAGAAGGAATTATGAGATGCTGTTTGAACACAAGCATCCTTGATTTCGAAAAGAGGGATGAATTACCTTGCTTATCACATCTCTTCATAAGGACTGTGCATCCAAATTGGTATTTCCAAGGCAAAAGAAGATAAAAACCACACCTTGACTGTTCCAAGTTGCTTTCCTAAATCAATCAAACTCCTAAAAGCATGGGAATGACACAGGAAAATAATCATGGATTAAAGTCAAGCACCATGAAGAGTAGAGGGGAAGGAGAAGAGTGCTGTCATTGGTCACTGACTGATGCCAAACTGAAATTCACAGCCTTGCTGAAAAATCTCCATGTGAACCTGGACTCAAAGACAGTCAAGCTGCTCATCAAGGTAAGAGAAGCCAGCTCTCCTGCCTGAGTGCACTAGAAACAACACTGATTTTCAACACCAAGTTGTTTCAAATATGATTAACAAAAATGACATAATACCTAAAAATTGTATAAAATAATATTGCTCATTTTCCTTTAATTGACCTTAGAAACTATCAAGTCTTACTTTATAATATATTAATGCAATCATATGTTAATTACTATGTTTTGAATGAAGAGTATCTGAAACATAGAATTTAGCATTATAAAAAGGGCAAGTTCTGAGCTTTGCAAATCTTTGTTCTTTAGTTAACCAATTTTGTGCAGATGGAGAAGCAGTGAACATATTCAAATGTAAATGTTTCATCTTTTCTTTCATCTTTAAAATAATTCTAGTTCTATCTTTGGTTTTGAGCCAAGAGCTTCAGAGTGTGCTGCATTTATTCTTCTGTATCTTCTGTGGACTGAGATGTGAAAGTCTTTTGTGTCATCATTAAAAAGTCATTCTAACAAATGGCCAGAGAAAGCCTCCTTACCTCTATGCAGCATCTTCCCCCTCTCAATCTAAATGAATCAAAACCACTGGGGTTCAAGTTTTTGTGGAAGCTGTGACATTCTTCATTCTAATTGGAAGTGTTATTAGCTCCCTCATGCTATCACATTCCCAAAAAAGATTAATGAGGACCTTATCAAATTATTCCATGTGCTTTCTCAGTGCCACATCTGCTAAGCTTCTGCAGAAGCCACTTATCCATCTGAGAACAAACTGATAGAAAGGATTAAATGCAAGAACCGAAGCTAACTATGCAGTCTGTGCACTTCCTGTGAAAATCATTATAACATTCTACATTATAAAAATATTTACAGCCCTGCAAACACAATGGTTCTCTCCAAATGAATATTAAAGTTTATTTCTGTAAAATACAGGAGGCAAAATTAGGTAATCAGGAGTCAAGGGAACTACAATTTAAATGTAGTTGAAATAAGAGTTCAGATGTCTTAATGAGATATGAATTATACTGATTTGTTTACCTAGGGGTTCAGTAGAAAATTTTAATTCCCAACTTAATGTCAAACACCCAGACGCAAAAATCACAGAAGTTGTGCTTACCTTAGCTTTTTATGTACATTCTACAAAAAGTATTAATGACTTATGAATGGAAGGCTTTTACCAAAATAATACTACTTCACTGTTTTTCCTTTCCAACTTCTAAACTACTTTTGTTCTCAAATCTTAAACTATTTTAGATTTTGCTAATTTTACTGTCCACATACTTGGAAAATGTTTTATTTCAGCTGCATCTATGCGTTTTTCCAATGATAATCCTTAATAAATTAGCAAAAATATTAGATGTACCAAATATACCCTTGTTTCAATAACTAGTGCTTTAATGTAATGTCTTCAAAATTAATATATTTAGGTCCTTGAGGTAGGCTCCTTAAGGCATAGGATGATAGATGACTTCCAAGGCTCAGAAATTCCATGAAACTAACAAGTTTCTCATGAAGCATTACTTCTTCAAATATGGGTTATTTTTCATCAACTTGACACAAGCTAGAGTCACCTGGGAAGAACAAACCTCAATTAAAGAATTACCTCCATCACATATGGGCAGCTCTGCAAAGCATTGTATTTTTTTTTTTTTTTGATTGATTCTTAGGAGAACCTAGCCCACTGTAGATGGCTCCATTCCCATCACATAAACTGGACTATGTAAGAAAACAATGTGAACAATCCAGTAAGCAATTTTCCTCTTCCCTAGCCTATGCTTCAATTTATACCTCCAGGATCCTGCCTTCAGATCTTGCACTAAGTACACTTCTGTAACCTTTTCTTCTCCAGGCTCCTTTTGGTCAGAATTTTACCAGAGTAGCAGAAATCAAAAGAGACCAGCAAAACTGTGTAAACAGTAATGACTACTGAAGAGAAAAGACTCTTCCACCTGTTGAGCTGCTGACAAGTTGTACAGAGAACTTCATGATCATGACTCATCCTGGAATGGGCTTTTCAGTGATGCTTCTATCTATGCGCCATCTATGTCCTTGTAAGCAGTCACTTTTCATACTCCTATAAGTAGCCCCATTGACTTATCTTGGATTTTTGTTGAATCTTTTCTTTGCTCTTTGGTCAGTGCCCTGTTTTGAGTGAATGGACACTTGTTCACATCTCCCCAGAGAAAGTTAGATAACAATGAGCATCACTGGTAAGTTGTATCCCAGGATGTGGAGCAATCATTAACCAGTTTCACATAATGCCATCAAGAGCTATGAATCAGCCTCATCATCTCAACCTATCTCCTCTACCTACTTCTCCTGGATCATGATCACCTGTATGACATATTCATCGTTCAATTTAGGTTCACCTAAGCTAGGTTTTACCATTCTGATCGAAAAACAATGGTGCAAAGTCATGGGATGAGAGGTGAATGTTATTGATTCATGATTGTATTACCTAGAAAAAGATTAGAAAAGACTTTATTAGTGTTCAGCATGTTCACTGGGGTTAGGAATTCCGTCACTACAAGAGGAAAAATTAAATTTCATATACAAAGCTAACTGCAGTAGTGGTGACAGAGATGGTTCAGATGATAAAATGCTTGGATACCTGACTTTGGATCACCTACCTCCCTGTGATAAGTCAGATGTAACAATGCATACCCATAATCCCATCATTTGGGACACAGAGTCATGGTTTTCTGGGATTGCTGACTAGAAAGATTAGACAAATCTCTCAGTTCCAGATTAGATATGTCTGTCTTAGCATTACTATTTCTGTGACGAATCACCCTAACCAGAGCAATGTGGGGGAAGGGTTTATTTTATTCATAGCTTCATATGACAGTTTATTGTCAAAATCAGAGAGAGATGGAATTCAAGCAAGGCATGAACTTGATGGCAGGAGATAATGCAGAAGTCATGGAGGAGTGTTGCTTATTGGCTTGCTTGGTTTGATTTGTTTTAGAGCCCAAGACCAGCATCCCAAGGGTGGCATTACTCACAATAGTCTGGCCATTCTTTATCAATCATTACTTTAAAACAATCTCTATAGGCTTGACTAAAGGCTTATGTTACAGAGGCATTTTTATCCATTGAGGTCCTCTCCACTTTGATGACTCTAGCTCGTGTCAAGTTGATATTAAATTAGCCAGTAGAGTGCCTCAAAAAATAAAATGGATAGTATTTGAGGAAGGTATCTCCATATTGACTTTCAGCCTCCATACATATGCACAGATATGTGTAAATAGCAATGATACGCACATACAGAAAATGACTGCCATTATCCTATAAAATGGATAGATAATTTATATTTAATTTCTTAGAAAGTGAAGTACAATTAAGTAATAGCTATATTTTTATCCATCTATGTACTTTAATAGCACTTTACACAAAGCAGTAATCATATATTTGTGCATATTTATATATATATATATATATATGCTATCTATATATGATTCTATTGGTATAGTTAATTAAATGCTGTTAAGTGATCATGTTTATACACATATAAAATAAACTACCTAAATATTATGTATATATCATATATCATCCCTCCATCAGTGTATTTACTATCCTTTCATATACCCATGTAACAGACTTTTCCCTGTCCAATCATTTAAATATTAATACAGCAAGATGCCTGTGATTGGACAGGGGAATGGAAAGTGGAGCGAAGAGTTGCAGAGACAGGACCGAGGAGTGAGAGGAAAATGGAGGCAGGAAGAAGATCCTGATCCTACGTGGTTTTAATTAGCACAGGTAGTTATGAATATCATAAAAGGATAGAATAATTGCGATAACTTGTCTAATGTAGGTGGCCAGCTTGTATCATTATCATTTGGCTCTGAAATTATTGTGTGGGCATCTTGTGAATTGAGAATTTGTTGATATATAAATATGATTAATAGTAAGCTTCTAGAATTTTGATTTTGCTGGTTTCTAGGTGTTGTAGCGGCTGATCATGGGGTTGGCGGTGGTTGCATGGGGCTGGCGTGGCAGCAACGCACTAAGGGAACTTGTTAAGTCGGTTACAGATGTTTCAGGAGCTCTGGGCCAGAGAGACTGCTGAGTTGAGAATACCTGACTGGTGCCATGTGACCTGACAGTGCCTGGCTTAGTGAGGGAATTTGCCATTTCTCTTTAATAACTTCCACAACATATCCATGTAATTTGTAGGGATAGTCAAGAAAATTGCATCTATGTTAGGTATCATGGATATCATGAGGTTATGAAATTTAATTCTCATCATAGAGAAAGCTAATGAAAATAAAATAATAGTAATATCTTTAAATATATTAATTTTTATTTAAGGAGTCGATAACAACCCCATTAGTTTCAGGCATCAGTTATGGATCTTTTTCAGAGGTTAACTCATCTCAGGCACTGAAAGACACATATAATTTAAAGACTACATAATACAAACCAGGAAGTCTTTGAAGTGCAACCACTTAGTTCTGTTTTAGTTTGTTTAGGACAAATCTAATGGCATTTATTTTTATCATCATTTACTTATGGGTGGTGATGTTTTCTTTGTTTCTGTTTTGTTTTGTTTTGTTTTTCCCCTATGGAATTATCCAAGAAATAGCATTCAGTATCTTCAGTTAAGCCAATTCAGGAGCAATCAACTTGGAATCTCAGAAAACATATCAAAGCACAATAGAAAATACCAAATAGCACACATGGAAGGCACCTGCTCAATGGATTATGATTCAAAGAAATGTTTCCCTAAATACTCCATCCAATCTTATTAAAGCTTCTCCCTCCTCCTCCTCCTCCTCCTCCTCCTCCTCCTCCTCCTCCTCCTCCTCTTCATTTTCTATAACTTTCAGGTATAATTTTAAATTGATGATATGAGAAATTTCCTATTTCTTTATGGAGGAACTTAGTGCTATGAAATTTCCTCTTTGCACTGCTTTCGTTGTCACCTATAAATTGGGTATGTTGTGCTTTTTCTCATTTATTTCTGGAAGGTCTTTAATTTATTTCCTTATTTCTTCACTGAATCAGAGATCAATGAGTAGAGAGTTGTTCAATTTCAATAAATATGTAGGCTTTCTAGTGTTTCTGTTGTTTAAGTCCAGCTTTAATCCATAGTAGTCTCATAAGATACAAGGCATTATTTCAATATTCTTGTATGTGTTGAAGCTTGATTTGTGAGTGAATATATGGTCAGTTTTGGAGAAGGATATATGTGATGCAAAGAAGAAGGTATATTCTTATTTCTTTTGTTGAAACTTTCAATAGATATGTGTTATTATCATTTGATTTATACTGTCTGTTAGCTTCATTATTTCTTTGATTAATTTTTGTCTGTACGTCCTGTCAGTGGATGTGAAAGGGGTGTTGAAGTTTCCCATTATTAATATGTGGGGTTCAATGTACAATTTAAGCTTTAATAATGTTTCTTTTACAAATAAAGTTGCCCTTGTGGTTGGGAATAGATGTTCAGAATTGAGATATCATCTTGGTAGATTTTTCTTTTGATTGATATGAAGTGTCCTTCCCTGTCTCTTTTTATTCATTTTGGTTGAAAGTCTATTTTGTTACATATTAGAATGGCTACTCCAGCTTGCTTCATGGGTCCATGGAAAACTTTTTTCCTCTTTACTTTGAGGAAATGTCTATCTTTATTCCAAGGTGTATTTCTTGTTTGCAGCAGAATGGTGGATCTTCTTTTCACATCCATTCTGTTACCATGTTTCCTTTTATTGTGGAATTTATTCCATTGATGTTGCGAGATATTAGTGATCAGTTATTGTTATTCTCTGTTATGTTGTTGGCATGTATGTGTGTGTGTGTGTGTGTGTGTGTGCTTTTTGTATTTTTGCTGGTATGGAATTACTTATTTCGTATACATTGTTGGATGTAATTTTCCTCCTTGGGTTGGAGTTTCCCTTCTAATATTTTCTGTAGGGCTGGATTCTTGCAAAAATATTGTTTGGATTTTGATTTGTCATGAAATGTCTTGTTTTCTGCATCTATGATGATTGAAAGTTTTCCAGGATATTGTAGTCTAGTTTGGCAACTATGGTTTTTTAGTGGTTGAAGGATATCTGTCCAGGTCCTTCTAGCTTTTGTATTCTCTGCTGAAAAATCGGGTGTAATTCAGATAGGTCTGCCTTTGAGGGTTACCTGGCCTTTTCCCCTTGACATTTTGAATATTCTTACATTGTTCTGAATAGTTTGTGTTTTGATTATTATGTGCTGAGAGGATTTTCTTTTCTGGTACAGTCTAATTGATGTTTCATAAACTACTTGTATATTTATAGGAATCTCTTTACTTGGGAAAATTTTTTCTTCTATGAATTTGTTGAGAATATTTTCTAGGCCTTGGAGCTGGGACTTTTCACTGTTTTCTATTTCTAGTATTCATAAGTTAGGTATTTTCATGGTATTCCAGATTTCCTGAATGTTTGGTGTCAGGAATTTTGTAGCTTTAATATTTTCTTTGACAGATATATCAAGTTTTCGCTATGGATCTTCTACACCTGAGATTTTCTCTTCCATCTCCTGTATTCTGTTGGTGATGCTTTCATCTGTTGTTCTTGTTCTTATCCCTAGGTTTTTCATCTCCAGGGTTTTCCTCAGTTTGTGTTTTCTTTATTGCTTCTAGTGCCCTTTTCAGGTCTCATACATCATACTTATTTATTTATTTCATCCATTTAATTGTATTTTCCTCTTTGTCACTAAGGGATTTAATTATTTGCTCTTTAAAGACCTATCTCCATTTGATTATATTTATCTGTATTTCTTAAAGAGATTTATTCATTTTCAATTTAAAATCCTCTATCATCTCTATAAGTTTGGATTTAAGGTCATTTTCTTGTGTTTCAGTTGTGTTAGGATACCCATTCTTGCTGTAGTAGGTTAGCTATTGGAGATGTCATATTTCCCTGTCTCTTGTGGAATGTGTTATTCTGAGGGCCTTTATCCAACTGTTTGCTTTTGGTACCAGGGGATGTCCTTGTTGTTGTAGGTATTGTGAAGGAGGTGAATCTTGATAATCCTGGTGTGGCAGGCCTCAGAAATATATCATTGGGCTGTATGGTTCTGGACCTGCAGTTCTGTATGGTTCAGGAGCCTCAGGTCCATTGAAGGTGAGCAGAGAGGTGATAGGGGAATGGAGATGCCCCTGGGATGGCAGACTGCTCAGGGCAGCTTGACTTGGGTCAGAGAGCTCATAGAGCTTGGAGAGCAGGGAAGATTGGTAAGGGAAGTGGCACTTACATGTATGGAGGTGGAGGAGAAGTAGAGTGGAAATGGAGAAATCCCCCTGGGATGGCAGGATGCTTGAGGAAGCTTGACTTTCCCAAAGGGATCATGCAGCAAGGAAGATGCGTGACAGAAAGGAAGCTTACCCATATGGTTCTGAAATCTGGTAGAGGTAGAGGAGAGGAATCAAGAGAATGGAGACTACATTCATTTTTTAGTCCTATGTGATTATATATAATATTTATAATTTTCTGCAGATAATTTAAACTTATTTGTGAACAATAATTCTGTTTTCTTCTGTCCAATATAGATGTATTTTTTGTTGTTGTTGAGTAAATTTACATCTAGTACTATGGTTTTATCTGGTGCTTAGTTTTCTGGGTTGTCAAATATCTGACAAAATCCAAATTATTGGAGGAAGATTTTACTTTAAATTGTAGTTTGTATGCATGCAGTTTTCATCGTTGAGGATTGCACAAAGCAGGAGCTGGTCACATGGCACTCATGGGCAGAAAGCACGGAGTGTGTAGAAAGTAATGTTGAATTATAAAACCTCAAGTTCCTCTCTTAGTATAGAAAGTTCTTCAAGGAGGCTCTATAGCACTACTAACTGGAGGGTTGAGAGCAGACAATATTTAACATTTAAACACAAATTTGTATACATTTAAATTATTTTAAAATATGAAAATAAGTCCATTTGATCATGGTTGATAATACTTGATATGTGCTGCTAATTTGGTTTAACAGGTGATTCCTATAAGATTTTCATTATTATTCATGAAGGAGTTGTGTCTGGGATCACTTTAACTTATAGCATTTTCTTATGGAATTATATCATTATGTTGACCTCTGTAAATGACTTAAGGAAAACTACTTCCCTCCATCATGTTGGCTTTTAGAATCTGATAAGCATTTACATGTATCATTGTATATGTTCAATAATCAGCAAGATGAGGAATCTGTTGGGGACTTTCTTTGGAAGACTAGATTACTGAGGTAGATAATACAAGATATAGTTCATATATCACACAATCTTGAAGAGTTGTATTTTAATACAAAGTTTTCCACTTCATCAGGATTATAAAATGTGTTTCCATATGATTGTTCATGATACTCCCCTATAAGGCCTTGTTTCTATATTCTCTGTAGCAATGCTCTCATTTTCATTTCTGATGTACTCATTTGAATCTTTCACCTTTATTATAAAATTTGATGGTCAAAGAAATTTCTTGATTTTTTTTCAGTTTTGTCTTTTCTTTTTCTTTTTCTTTTTTAATTTCCCTCTCTTTCAAAATAGGGTTTCTCATAGCCCAGGCTGAAAAAACTTGCTAGATATAAAAAGATAAACTTGTACTTCTGATCTTTCTATTTCTACTACCACAGTTTCTGGTCTAGAGATATATGTCACTGTACATATTTTACAAGATGTTGAGCTTTGAACAGAGTAGGCAAACATTCTGCCCACTAAACCAAATCACCAGTACCTTTTTAAAACATTTCTAAGAAAAGAAAAAGTGGTTTAGATATTTTTCTACTCTGTTTTACCTTTGGTCATGTCAGTGTTATAACCTCTTCTATCTCATTTGTGATTGAACTCACTCCTATATTCTTGATTTTTGAAATGGAACGTTTAGTTTCCAATGTGGTGGTTTGAGTAACCATGGCCACCAAAAGCAAGTAGTGACTAGCATTATTAAGAGGTGTGTCAATGTTGGTGTAGGTATCGTGTAGTTGGAGGAAGTATGTCATTAGAAATAGGCTTTGACAACAGGAGTCAGCAGCTTCTGTCCATTGGTTGAATTAGGGAAATGCTGGAAGAAGCTGAGGAGGAGAGCAACCCTGTAGGAGGACCAGCAGTCCCAATTAACCTGGACCCCGAGATCTCTCAGGCATTGGACCACCAACCAGGCAGCATACACCAGGTGATATGAGGCCCCTAACGCATAAACAGCAGTGGACTGCTTCATCTGAGTTCAGTCAGAAAAGATGCACCTAACCCTCAAGAGACTGGAGGTCCCAGGGAGTTGAGAGATCTGGTGGGGTGGGAGAGGGGTGGTGACATCCTCGTAGAGACAGAGGAATGGGGAGGAGGTATGGGATGTGGAACAGTAGGAGGGTGGACCGTGATGGGAATAAAAATCTGGAGTGTGAATAAAAAGCATTACTTAAATTTTAACATCACCCAGCTTAATAAATGTTATGCGTTCTCTTAGGGAAAAAGGAGGAGGAGGAGGAGGAGGAGGAGGAGGAGGAGGAGGAGGAGGAGGAGGAGGAGGAGGAGGAGGAGGAGGAGGAGGAGGGAGGAGGAGGAGGGGGAGGCTGCTTTGAAGTCTCAGGTGTTCAACCCAGGTCCAGTGTGTCTCATTTTCTTCCTGCTGCATGCTAACCCAGATGTAGAACTCCAAGTTCCTTTCCTTCCCCAGCACCATGTCTGCTTGCATGCTACCATGTTTCTCACCTTGTTGATAATGAATGAAATATCAGGAACTGTAAATACGCCCCAATTAAGTGTTTTGCTTTATAAGTGTTGCCATGGTCGTGCTATCTCTTTACAGTAATAAAATTCTAATACCTTGCATCTTCTTTGTTTGTGGTTTCCAAATCATGTTATATAGCCCAGAATAGCCTTGAACTATGTTCTGTCTCAACTTCTTGAGTGCCGGGATTATAGAAATGTGTTTCCATTGCCTGCTGCTTTTTATTTCCAGTGTATTTGTTCTCCCTTTCATGAGTCTTTTCAACACTGTCCCAAAGTTTTGGTATCCGGTGGTTTTACCTTCTCTTGTTGCAAAGCAGTTTCTATTTTCCTGAGGATTCTCGTGTCTAACTCATTTGTCATTCCAAAAAATATTGCACAATGTCTACCTCCATGTAGTTTTTAGTTTTCTGTTCATGATTGTTTTTTTTAACTTTTATCCATTGTTATTATAAAAGACACTTCATATAATTTCTTAACATATTGAAACATGATTTACAATAAAAATGTCAATCTGTGTTCATTTATTAATAACATAATTAGAACTGATTGGACGGTACAGTGTATAAAGGTACCTACTACTAAGCCTGATCACCTAAGTTCAATCCCTTGGACAAATACACATGTTAAAAATAAATATAAAATATTATTGGGTTAAAGATATGATAAATTTAGTTTTGTTTTCCTATGTTCTGTGTGTGTTCAATTATTCCATAATTGCACTATTATATATTTAGTTGTGAGTATCATTTCATTTTCATCTTTGTTTCTTTTATAGATACTCTATATGTTATTTCTATTTAGAAGTTGGGCTCACACTTATGAAGATAATAAATTTGAATCATTACTAACTTAATTTTAATAGCATGTGAAATCATTACTAAAGTATAGCTTTTCCCCACTTTATTTCAGTTATATTAATAATCCCAATAGCACAACATCATACTAACTTTAATGTTTACCTAATGATTCCTGTCGAAATTTTAAAGTACTGTTTATAAAGAAAATTACAATAGTACATGAGTCTTAGCTCCTTTTCTTCAGTGAGGACAGCTTCTTACAGCATTTCTTGTTAACTATATTCAGATTGGTGAACTCTTTTGATCTTTATTTAGATAGATTTATCATCATTTCTCTCTCATTTGAAGAACAGTTTTGTCAGAATCAGAAATATCATTTACAGTACTTTCCCCCATCAAAACTTTTAGTATACAGTTTACCTCTGACATTACCTTTTATCTCCAAGGTTCCTTTATTATTATTATTATTATTATTATTATTATTATTATTATTAAATCTTTTTTTACAGTCCAGTCTTTATTCCCCCTTGATCCACCCTCTGAATGTTCCACATCCCATATCTCCTCCCCCCATCTCCAAGAAGATGTCCCTACCCCTTAACCCCACCCCACCAGACTTCCCTAATACCTGGGGCCTCAAGTCTCTTGAGGATAGGTGTATCTTTTCTTACTGAGTCATGACCCAAGCAGTCGCCTGATGTATATGTGCTGGGGGCCTTATATCAACTGGTGTATGCTGCCTGGTTGGTGGCTCAGTGTCAGAACAATATTAGAGGTTCAGGTTTGCTGAGATTGCTGGTCTTTCTATAAGGTCACCTTCCTCCTCAGCTTCTTCCAGCTTTTTCCTAATTCAACCACAGGAGTCACCAGCTTCTGTACATTGGTTGGGTGTAAATATCTGCATCTGACTCATGCAGCTGCTTGTTGGGCCTTTCGGAGGGCAGTCATGATAAACCCCTGATTGTATCAGTTATAATGTCAGGTCTTGGGGCCTCCCCTTAAGCTGGATCCCAATTTGGGTGTTTCACTGGACCTCCTTTTCCTCAGGTTCTTCTCCATTTTTGATCTTGTAGTTCTTTCAGACAGGAACAATTCTGGGTCAACGTTTTTGTCTGTTGGATGGCAACCTCATCCCTTCCACTTGATTTTCTACTGGAGGTAGACTCTACAAGTTTCCTCTCCCCACTATAGGACATTTCATCTAAGGTCCCTCCTTTTGAGTCTCTTACTTCCTAGATCTCTGATTTATTCTAGAGAGCCCCAACCACTTCCTACCTCCTGACATTGCCCTATTGTATTCTTTCTGCTAGCTCTCAGGGCTTCAGTACCCCCCCCCCCTATCTGATCATGTTCCCTTCTTCCCCTCCTTGACCCCTTTCCATCTCAGGTCGCTTCCTCCCTCTCCCCCTCCCCCTTGCTTGCTTTCTTCTTCCTCCCAATTGTGATTGAAGCATTTTCACTTAGGCCCTTGGGCTTGTTAACCTTCCTGAGTTCTGTGGATTGTATCCTGGGTATTCTGAATTTTTTTGGCTAAAATCCACTTATGAGTACATAAGGTGCATCATGTCCTTTTGGGTCTGAGTTACCTCACTCAGGATGATATTTTCTAATTCCATCCATTTGCCTGCAAAACTCATGATGTCCTCATTCTTAATAGCTGAATAATATTCTTAAAAGCATCATTTTATAAATTTTCTCTCTCTCTCTCTCTGTCTCTCTCTCTCTGTCTCTATCTGTCTCTCTCTCTCTCTCTCTCTCTCTCTCTGTGTGTGTGTGTGTGTGTGTGTGTGTGTGTGTGTGTGTGTGTGTATGTGTGTGTGTGTATGTGTGTACAAGTTAGAGGAATCTTTCCTTCAGAAATTGGTACTTTTCTTCCACCATAGTTCCTGAGCAAAGGCACTCATGGTCATTGTATCTCTAAATTTTAATGAAACATAGACAATATAGATCTATGATGGATCTCTCATTTTCTCAGGCACAGATTTTCATTTGTTTAGATATGTGGGTCTATCCAATTCTAAAAGATAAAAGAATTAACACAGTGGTATCTGATGCCTTCCAAGATAGATTCTGCAGTATATTAAGAATACTTGCTTATGGGGCTGGAGAGATGGCTTAGAGGTTAAGAGCATTCCAGAGGTCCTAATCAACCACATGGTGGCTCATGACCATCTATAATGAAATTTGGTGACCTCTTTTGGCCTGCAGGCATACATGCAGGCAGAACAATGTATAAATAATAAATAAATAACATCTTAAGTAGAGCACTCAAAATAGCTGCTTGACTTCACACCAAACAAGTTTAAAAAAATGAAAGCAGCTCACAGAGTTCATCTTACACCCATCAGAATGGCTACAATTAAAATCTCAAGAGACAGAACATACTGGTGAGGATGTGGAGCAAGGGCAACATATCTCCGTTGCTGTTGGGAGTACAAATGTATACAATCACTCTGAAAATCAATGTGGCCGTTTCTTTGAAAATTGGAAATAGTTCTACCTCAAAACCTAGCTATATAATTCCTAGGCATATACTAGAAAGATGTTCCGCCATCTTACATGAACAATTGCTCAGTTGTGTTCACAGCAGTTTAATTCATAATTACTAGACACTAAAAACAACCAGATATTCCTCACATGAGTAATAGATTAAATAAAGTGGTCCGCTTATACAATGCAATACTACTTAGCTATTAAAAAGAAGGACATCATGAGTTTGCAGGCAAATAGTTGGACGTAAAAAATATCATCCTGAATGAAATAACCCAAAGAAGCCAAATAATAAAGAGGATCCAAGGATGCTGCATGAATATTTCTCATAAAGGGAAATAATAGACATTGCCGGTGGATGGAGGGAGGGAATTGGGCAAGAGAGCAGTTGGACAGAAGAGCAGGATAGTGGGATCAGGTGTAGAGATGTGGGGGAGAATGGAAATCAGCAGGAGGCAAATGGGCCATCTCTAGGGCTTGCCAGAAACCTGAAATGGGGAACGGGCAGGAATACTCGTGGAGGGATAAGGATTCCAACCCATCCTAAAATCCTTTGCACAAAAATGTGTCCTGCCTACGAGATCTGCAAGGAGAAAGATAGAGCAGACAGGCAATGGCCCACCCATGACTGGCCCAAAATGAGACCCATCCCTTGGGCAAGAACCAGTCTATGGCATTATTAATGATACTCTGTCATGCTTGTAGACAGAATCTAGCACAAATTTTCTCTGAGAGGCTCCACCCAGCAACTAATGTAAACAGATGCAGAGTCCTAGAGTCAAACATTAAATGGAGCTCGAAGAGTCATATGGAAGACTTGGGGGTAGAATTGAGGAACCTGAAGGGAATAGGGACTCCACAAAAAGGCCAACAAAGTCACCTAACCTGAACCCATGTAGTCTCCCAGAGACTGAACCACCAAAGAGGAAGCATGGACTAGACCCTGCCCTCTCCCACCCTCTACCACTGCACACATGTAGCAGACATCAGAAAAGAACTATAAAGGAGGGAAGAAAAAAAGTTTCACAGTTCCAAATTAGTCACTGTAGAAGGTTAGGCTAACTAAATTTTCAGAACCAATGTAATATTATATATAAATATGTATAACTTACAATTATATGTAGTATATTATGTGAAGAGAAATATATACATATATGTGTATGTGGTATGTTTATGGCAATATATTTGTTTGACAGAAACAATCAGAGAATAAATAATCCCACAATGTTTGTCTTTAGGTCATGTTTATTTCAAAATGATTGTTTTTACTTAAATTGAATTTTTATTATAAATATTTCTGTGTGTAATGGGAATTATAAATATAGGTGATGGGATGCTGTGAATGAGAATACATGGAATGGTAGGCAATTACAGCATTGAATACAATTTAGGGACAGGATTTCAGGTAAAGAAAACCCTTTGGGAGACTTAGGAGAAAACCAGCTGCTATTTTACCTAAGAAATTAACTGGAAGCTTCAGTAAAACAAGACTATTCTCTGGATAAATATCTGGAAGACCATGAAGGTATTAATGAAATTCTTTCTTTACAGACTGCAGAATCTGAAGCCTATATTCAGGGATGAAGACAACAGAATATACCTATTCCAAAGTTTTAGAAAGAGGATTGAACATCTCTCTCTTCTGGTTCTCAGTCCATTCCTAACTTTAGCTCATTCTATGAGCTTTCATATTCAGAGATCCCTTTCCTTATCACTGTTTTAATCCCTTAACCAATTCTCTACAAAAATCACCATAGATAGGCTGAAAACTGTTCTTAACCAATGTACAATGCTTCTCTACCCAATTTAAGTGGCAGTCACGAGTAGTCACCAGGGGGTACATGTGGAAACAAACCTGGCACAGTGGAAAGAATCCCCACATGCCTGCCTCAGGCGCTGTGGCTCTGGGTGGGACAGGAGACAAGTGGGAAGTGGCTGTGTGTCCTCCCACACAGTCCAACAGGCAAGTGGGGGCTGTGGGAAGTCTTTGTGGCCCTGCCCGTGGGTCCGGGAGGGGGCCATTCTTGGGGAATGCTCAGCAGTGGTCTCTGTGGGTTCTCTAGCCCGGGACACCACAGTCGCAGCAGGGTACTGCAGACTGGCTAGCCAGAGCGCAGCTGGGATTCCTGCTAGAACCAGCTTTCAGAGGCTTGGGGGACAGGCCTAGCAGCTTAGGCTTGGATGAATGGCTACCATCTGGGAGTGCTGGGAAGCTCTCATGAGAAATTAGATGCAGCTCCTTAATTGAAGGCCAGATCCCTGGCTTTTAACAGTGGGTCAAGATGAATAGTCAGTCCACAATTCTACGATGTTTATTGTCATCATGTGGAGTGGCGTGGATTGAATTGTACCCCCCAATCTCTGGGATGGGCGAGGCAGATATAGTAACTGGGAAGGGGCATGGCTAAGTCTCCAGGTATCTCATTAACCTGGGGATGGCTTGGAACTGCATGGCCACGCTCTAGCTTTGGCAGGGCTTGGGGCGTGACCCTTTTTACATGACCAAATGTCACACACCTATGGAGAGATGCAACCAACTATTAGAAGCCATATCCTAGGAGCTTAGGCAAACAGTTGCTATCCCTTGTAGGCTGAGGATAGCACATTGGGCCTGCAATGTTCTAACGTTAGCTTGACCAGAAACACAGACTTTCAATCACGGCCCAACAGATGCAAGGTAGATTGACGGAAGAGCAGATGATACAATGATGGGACCAAATTCATTGTACAGCAGTTATAATGTATTTAATATGTTGGACTGCTGACAGAAGGTGGTAAATGTGAATAATATTAACTACTAGGAAAGAAATATAAAAAAATCACTCCAAATCTTTAATACGATATTGTTTGTTGAGAATAAAAATATTCTATAAACCAGATGGGAGTCTCTTATAATATTTGACATATAGTTAGCATATAACCTTAAAAATCCAATAAAAAATTGATGATGCATATTTATAGAAACACCAGTGTATGAATGTTTTCAGAAGCTTCATTCATAATTACCCCAAATCAGGAAGGAAAACTCTAAAAGACATTTACTAGTTGAGAAATTAAGTGTAGGCACGTACACAATGGAAAACATTCAATATATATAAGAATGAATTATTGTACTATTTAATAACTTAGTTGAATATTAAGAACATTTCTTAAAACGTTTAAAGTTTAGAGGCTGAGAAGATGATGCAGGAGTTAAGAGCACACGTTGGAAGAGAGTTCAAATCCCAACATCCACTTAACAATCTCAGTCATGCCACTCATACTCCCATAACTACAGCACTGAGAGGACAGAAACAGGAGGGTCACTGGCTGCACTGACTGCCATACTACCCAAAACAAACAAACAAACAAAAACATATAAACTCCATTTAGGAGAGGTTTAGTAAAAGATCCTCACTCCATAGGAAATGCAGAATAATATGAAGACATCTAATGCCCCATGCCCTTTGGTCACCCATTGGTGCACTCAAGCATGCAAATCTGCATGTACTTGTATACATACACCACATGCATATGGATGTACATTCACACACAAATAAATAAATATATAAATAAATAAACAAACAGCTACAACAACAGAAGTAAAGCAACTGTAAGAAGCTGCATTCTGCTATACTATATGTTGTCATTCAAATGATAATCTTAGAAAGATATTAGAGAAATGGAAAATTAGAGCCTTTCTTAGGCATAGTAGCAGAGAGATAGGACTTCTTGGGTCCCAGTATGCTAGCAGCTTCAAGGGTCTTAGATGTGTAGTACTTTATTAATGGCTGATCTAAAAATGTGGTTTTACTATAATTATGGGATTAAGACATAAAGAAAATTTCTTACTGTAAAAGTCACATATTGAAAATGATGTTAAACCCTTGCAAGAGTATTTAGTATTGATAATGTAAATAATGAAACAATAGAGTTATTCATCTAATAATATGCATAATCTGAACAATGTCTTTGTATTATATGTCAGTATGTATGCAGGAGCTCATGTGTATGTAGGTCCTTGTGCACATGTGTACAAGCGGTCAGAGAACAATTCCAGGAGCAATTTTGTATGTGCCAACAACCTTGAGTTTTTGGAACAAGAACTTTCATTGATCTGGGACTTTCTAAGTAGCCTAGGATGGATGATTAGTGAGCACTAGCAATCTGCATGCTTTCACATATTCACCGCTTACATTATAGGAATATACTTCTATGCGCCTCTTTGTTTAGGTGAATTCTGAGGGATTATACTCAATATTTTATTGACTGCATAACCAGTCTTGAATCATTTTTGCAAAGTACCAAACTTAAAGAAAAAAGGTAACAGAACACAATATCCAAAGTATAGTGTTTTCCTGAACACTACCATTTACACCAGTACATGCATGACTGCCAGGGTATTATTTTCCATTTGAATGGCTATAAATATAGATGTTAGACATTCAATATAATTCACATTCAGAAGGAATATTTCCATTACTTTTCAAAGAGCCTGAGTTGAACAGTTTTACAATAATTTTAAACAGCTGTTAATAGGGTAGTTAAGCACACATAATACTCTTGATGTGGAAAGATGATTCAGTGGCTAATGTGCATAGTATCTTATTCAGCATGACCAGAGTATAAATGCATAAAATAAATGCTGGGTAGCTGTAGCACTCCACCTGAAATCCTAGCTCTCAGTAGATAAAGATCATCAGAAAAACTGTCTAACAAGACTAAACTTATAGGGCAGCTCTGGGTTCACCACAGTGACCCTGCTTCAAGAAGTAAGGAAAGCATACACACATCACACACATAAATGAATATGCATAACTTATACACACATTTGTAAACATGACTCACATTGACACACAAAGGCATCATTTACACACAGACACACACACACAGAGCCAGCACTCAAATGCACATACATATGTATGCTGAGGACCAGCTGCAGCTTGACAGAAGGTCCTGAGGAATGAATGGGAGCAGTGGATGCAAGGTGACAGCTCTGTAATCTGCTAGAGATAACTTCCTCTTGAATATCAAAGCACAGTCTTTTATTTGCATAAGCTACATCCTTAGAAATTCCCTATCCAAGTTCTCATTTGAGCATCCCACGAATCAGCATTTTATGACCTTAGCCTCTTGACTCTAAGAAACTGAAATATAGAGCACATTCAAGGCAAATGAACCCAACAGTGTATGTGTGTGTATATATATAAACAAGTCGTATGCATTTCCCTAGGCATAGCATAGCAGTTCTCGTTGCCAAGTCTAGACACAGAGGCTATTTTTATGGGAGAAAATAAGTTTTAAGTATAATACTCTTTTCAAATTTGTTATAAATTAGCAAGCTTTTGTTTATGCCAATGTAAACAGCATTGAAGCTCATTTTTTGGAATTTTTAGCTACCTCAGTATATTTTTTATTCTTTGGATTTCTTTTGCTTTTCTCTCACCAACTCTAAGGCTTATTATTGGAAAGTACTAACCCATCTCAGAAAATAGGAATCCCATTAAGCCTAATCTCTATTTGAATTGCACATATAACTACCTCTTTTAGGGTGTAGAATGTATATATCAAATTTAGTTGTTGATGGCTGCCATAGAGGAGACCACCATTTTACCATTAATATTTATAATAGTATAAATCTGAACTTTGCTTTTTTAACTATTCCTTTCTCTTTCATGATCCAGGTTCTTTCTCTGCTGACCAAATCATGTCTGTTTCCTTCATATCTTTCTGACTAAAGTGACTCATTAGTGCAACCATCTCTGGTCTTCCAAGCTCATAAATCCCCTCATACAATTCATACTATATCCTTATATTTTGCATAATTGAGAAATCCTATCAAGAAGAGCCCTTACACTGACTGATTTATGTATTCTTGAACTCATGTTTGTAGAGTTCCTTCCAACAGCCTTAAACGTTGTCATGAAGGTCACAGCCTCACCATTTTGCTGAATATCACTAGAAACATTCTTGTTTTCCCATGATTATCCTGTTTCTGATTATCATGGAGTCATTAACCTTGGCTGGGAGAATATTCTCTGAAGGAGGAACATGGAGGATAATATATACATTGCTATGCAAACAAGGCTTATGCCCACATCAACCATCAGTCCTTAAGGAGACCTACATCCCACTGTTCAGGTCTAGAGATAGAAACTGTCACATCGTCCCTTCTAGGACGATGTCTGACCCAGAATACGTAGGCATCACAAGCATACATACATACAGAGTCATCACACACAAAAATACCTGTGTGTGTGTGTGTGTGTGTGTGTGTGTGTGTATCGGTATGTGTGTATGTGGGGGTGTTGAATAGTTTTGTTTCTGAACTTCAAATTTTATAGGGAAAATAAAATTTTGTAGACAAAAGGTTTACATGAAAACACAATTCTGATTTTCTACTGTTCTATATATTATTGGCATTCTGAAACATGAAAATAAAAATGAAAATATCAAAAGCAAACAATATGGAATGATTACAGCTTGTAGAATTTATGGAGATAAACTGGAAGAATTTCGAACTGTGAATGAGACAAATACATTTGGAGAATTAGACATGGACTGATAATGATGTAACTAGATGAATTGGATGTTAAGCTGAGATGATAAGGATATTTAGTTAAATTATCAATTTTTTGTGGGGGGATGATGAGGATGCTAGGAATGTCATACCTATGTGAGTCTGTAAAAAAGGAGAAAGACCTGTTCTGAGTGTAAGTTCCAGAGAAGGGAAGCAGAGGAAAGCTTGCAAGCTCAGGTATGTTCCTTGTTGCTTTCTGACTTTTTCAAAGTGTGCTACCTGTCCCTAACCAAGCTCTGTTTACCATAATGGACTGAGATTTCAGTAACTATGAACAAAATAAAACCCTTTGTTGTAGTCAGGGTTTCTATTCCTGCACAAACATCATGACCAAGAAGCTAGTTGAGGAGGAAAGGGTTTATTTGGCTTACACTTCCAATTGCTGTTCATCATGAAAGGAAGACAGGACTGGAACTTAAGCAGGTCAAGGAGCAGGAGCTGATGCAAAAGGCATAGAGGGACGTAACTTACTGGCTTGCTTGCTTGCTTGCTTGCTTGCTTCTCCTGGCTTGCTCAGCTGTCTTTCTTATAGATCCCAAGACTACCAGCACACAGATGGTACCACTCACAAGGGGCCCTCCCCCCTTGATCACTAATTGAGAAAATTCCTTACCACTGGATCTCATGGAGGCATTTTCTCAACTAAAACTCCTTTCACTGTGATAACTTCAGCTTGTGTCAAGTTGACACACAAAACTTGTACAATTGACCCCTTGTCAACATGACACACAAACACATCACCAATAAGCCTTGACCCTTACTTTCTTATTTATCCCCAAGATCTATATAACTTGAAAAGTTCCACAGTCTTTGAAAATTCTTACATGTTAACATTTCAGTTCATTTTAAACATCCAATCTCTTAAAATTCAACATCTTTAAAAATTCAAAGTCTCTTAACTCTGGGCTCCACTAAAATACCTTCTTTCTTCAAGAGGGAAAAATAAAAGATCACAGTCACAATCAAAAGCAAAATCAAACTCCAGCCATCCAATGTCTGGGATCCACTCATGATCTTCTGGATTCCTCAAAGGGCTTGAATCACTTCTCCAGCTTTGCCCTTTGTAGCACACACCTTGTCTTCTAGGTTCCAGATGACTGTACTCCACTGCTGCTGCTGTTCTTCGTGGCCATCTCATGGTATTGGCATCCAAACACTGCCTTCTTCTGCTGCAACTAGGCTTGACCAACAGCCTCTCATAGGCTCTCTTCATGGTGCTAAGCCTCACCTCCTTTGCATGACCCCTTCAGTCCTGGGTCACCAATTGCAACTGAGGCTGTACCTTAACCAATGGCCTTCCATGGCCTCTCACAGTACCAAGCCTCAACTCCTTTGGCATGACCCCTTCAGTCCTGGAATTGCAACTGAGGCTGCACCTTCGCCATTGGCCTTCTGCGTCCTCTCACAGTGCCCAGGCCTCAGCTGCTCTTCATGACTCCTTCATGCCTTCAAAACCAGTACCACCTGGGTGACTCTTACACATTACCAAGTCCAGCCACAGAACAAGGTACAACCCTGGCTATCTCTGGAATGCAGCCTCTGTGCTCTCAGAAAACACTTCTCAGAAGATTTCACCTCAATGATGCTGGCCTATTCCCAATCACCACCAATTTTCCAACTCCAACTAACCAGCATCAATAGTCCCAGAAATGCAATGGTTTTGCTTTAGTAGTTCTGGTATATTGTTAACCACAGCTGACTTCTTCAGCCCCAACTAACCAAAACCACAGAATCTTAAATCAAACTAACAATGGCCCTGATAAGAGTTTATAATCTTCCCTCTGAATTTTCACAAGCCAGGCCTCTATCTTCTGCACTGTTCTCAACATTACCTTCCAAGCTCCTACAAAACATTCCACAGAGCTCTTAACATCAAATGGATCTTC
This sequence comes from Uromys caudimaculatus, assembly GCA_028551405.1. Lineage (NCBI taxonomy): Eukaryota > Metazoa > Chordata > Mammalia > Rodentia > Muridae > Uromys > Uromys caudimaculatus. The sequence continues at coordinate 71,379,408 of CM052711.1, read as the reverse complement.
TAGCCCAAAGTTCCAAAGTCCTTCCATACTCTTCCCCAAAACATGGTCAGGTTGTCACAGGAATACCCCACTACGCTGGTACCAATTTGTCTTAGTCAGGGTTTCTATTCCTTCACAAGCATCATGACCAAGAAGCAAGTTGAGGAGGAAAGGGTTTATTCAGCTTACATTTCCAATTGCTGTTCATCATGAAAGGAAGACAGGACTGAAACTTAAGCAGGTCAAGGAGCAGGAGCTGATGCAGAGGCCATGGAGGGATGTAACTTGCTTGCTTGCTTGCTGGCTTGCCTGCTTGCTTGCTTCTTCTGGCTTGCTCAGCTGGCTTTCTTATAGAGCCTAAGACTACCAGCCCACAGATGGTACCACTCAGTAGGGGCCCTCCCTCCTTGATCACTAATTGAGAAAATTCCTTACCACTAGATCTCATGGAGGCATTTTTTCCACTGAAACTCCTTTCTCTGTGATAACTTCAGCTTGTGTCAAGTTGACACACAAAACTAGCCAGTACACCCTTTTTCTAAGTCATTCTTTTAGCCATTTGAGCCAGTGGTGAAGATCTTCTTATTCCACATGATGCACTTCGCATAGTAAAGGCAAAAATACAGATATGAGACCTAGTTCAATGTTTGCATTCAGGCTGGGTTTTGGCATATTTTGGGTAAAACATATTTAAAATGATATTGTTCTTAATTTTGAGAGTTCCATACAAAACATATTGATCATATTTATCTCCCCACTGCCCCGACGATATACACTCCTTCCTTCCCTTGCACTCAATATTCTCTCTCTCTCTCTCTCTCTCTCTCTCTCTCTCTCTCTCTCTCTCTCTCTCTGTGTGTGTGTGTGTGTGTGTGTGTGTGTGTGTGTGTGTGTGTGTGTGTATGTGTCTTTCGATCTACCCTAGATTATATTCTATATACTGGAAGTCACAGTGTTAAAGAAAACTAACTATGCCTTTCCCAGCAATTATCAAAATCCTTAGCCTTGCAGCTAAGGATGCAATTATGTTCCTCACCCTGGTCAGCTCAAGGTGGGAATTTTTATGGCTTAAGCTTGCATAGGTATTTTGAATGTTGTCATAAATACTGCGAGTTTATAGCTACACCTGCCATAGTGTATCAAAAAAATTATTTCTTTAAATTTGTCAATTATCTCCTGCTTTTACAGTCTTATCACCTCATCTTCCACATAAAGAGACAAATGTTAAGTCGAGGAGTGTGATATAGAAGTCCTATTTAGAGCTGAGATTTCTGAAGTCTCTACAATCCTATCCAAGAACACTGACCATTTCAAGTCTCTGTAGTTATTTTTGTCTACTGCAATAAACTTCTCTGCTGAGGGGTAAGAGACACACTAGTCTATGGGTATAGTAATAAGTCACTAAAGGTCATTTTTCATATTATATCCAATTAGCAAAAAAATAAATGTAGGTTCTCGCTCAGGGTTTATGATCTATGCAGCTACAAGTTCTTGGCCTCATATGGTTCTATCTTGTATAACAGACAGGATGTCCAGTCAGAAAGTGATTGTAATAGTCTTTGTAGCCCTATCATTTCAGCAGGCATAACTTTACAGGTAGATAGTTACTGTAGCTAACAGTGTTCAGAGTCATGTGATACTAGCAACTACTTTTCTTCTCTCATAGTTTGTGTAGCCTCTTCCAGTACTGTGAAAACTATCCCTTAGAATTTTTCCTTATATAAAACACAAATTTGTGGTATTTTAAGGAATATGGTCTTGTCAAAAAGTTATGGCAATTAACCGAGAACAACAGAAATTCTTTTAATGTTTTGGGGTCTGCTTCAACCCATTGGCCAACAATTGTAAAAGGGCAACTCATTCCAGGCACTGGAGTTCATAATTAATAGCATGAGATGTCTAGTTGGGCTATTGTCTACCTAGTATAGAATAATAGTACTTGAACTATTTTTATATGCATTTATTTTGGGAAGTTTCTACTTTAGTAGGTTTCCATAAAGTTTTCAAACATATTTTAACGTTAATTTTCCTTGCGTAATAAAAACAGAAAAAAATGAAAAAGAAATATTAGATGACATACAGCAAACATATGCTATCTTATATAGTTGTAATACAATTCTACTTATCTTATAACCCCCATTAATATAGTATATATTGCTTCAATTACTTACAATAAATGAAATACTCAATATGGTTAATATAATATGCATGGTTTTAAAATATTCATCTCTATTCTACAACCTGCATGTTTTTCAACAACAAGATAAAACACAGAAATATTTGTTTTACCTTTTCCTGGAGATATATGGAATTTCCATAAGCAAATATATATATTTTTTTCTCACTCTGAGTTCATGTAATTTTCTGTTTGTCTCTGCTTCCCATGGGAAGAAGTTTTGAAAACACAGGTGCATGCACCATTCATGCATTTTCACATATGTCCTGGGGAATTGAAGTGTGGCATTCATGTGTGCATAGCGAGTCATCTCCTCAGCCCTTTAATACTTTTTACCTTACTAAATGAGATGTGCCATTTATATTAAAATTGGAAATTTCTGGTTTAAATTACATATAGGACTAAAATATCAATGTAAATAAAAGAGAACAGAATATGTAAGTGAGGGGTATATGTACATGCAAAACTGAGAATACCGGAAATTTTAAAAAGAACATTTTGAAAGTTTTTTGTATTAACTGTTTATTGTGATGTGTCTGTGCATATGTATGAAGTGCCAGTAATGCCACAAGGGAGAGTTAGATTCTCCTGAAACTGCAGTTAGAGGTGTTGTGAGCTGCCAAACATGGGCACTTGGAAAAAGATCGTGTGTCTTCTGAAAGACAGTACACTGTCTTAGCAGGCAATTCATCTCTCCAGTCAATAAAAAATTATCAAAACAAATCATGGAGAATGAGTAAACTCTTACTTGATTCTACTCATGATTAATGGTAACATTAAATGAAAAGTCTAAATGAGATCACAGAGAAAAATCACCCTATATCTTTGTCTATGTAATTTAAATGGCAATATTCTTGTACCTTCAACAAACTCAACATCACACTAATGTTTTGATTATTTTCCTTCAAAATATCCAATTCATTATAACCTGTTTCTTACTGATATTAAATACCAAACTCATTAATTAAATAGTACCCACTAGTCAAATTATTATAGTGTTTGTCAGTTGTAGTAGGATATAATTCTTGGGTTTTTTTGTTTCTTTGGTTCTGCTTTTTTTGAGACAGAGTTTCTCTTTGTGACCTTGGCTGTCCTAGAACTCATTAAGTTGAACAGGCTTAACTCCAACTCAGAGATCTGTCTGTCTTTTTCTTCTGAGGGCTGGGATTAAATGTCTGCACCACCACTATTGCCCAGTTGAGATTTTTTTAAAAAGATTTATTTTATTTACATCATTGTATGTGGTTGCATATATGTATGTATGTGCAGATGTGTACAGATAGTCATGGAAGACAGAAGGGTGCATTTGATGTCCTGGAGCAAGAGAGACAGATGATATGGGCTGTCATGTGAATGCTTGTAACTGAATTCTGGAACTCTGGAATAGCAACATGTTATTCTATTGTGCTACCCCTCTGTCTTCCATTAATGAGAGGTTACTGCACACAGAATATGAGGGGGAGGGAGAAGACCAACAATGGCTCATCTGTGGAATCCCTGTTTTTTGTCCCCTACAGATCTAGAATTCCTTTTCAGCATCTTATATTTTCAGCAATTATCTCTATTCTAAATTTGTAAAGTGCCTAAGACCATTTATGTAGATAAAGGGACCATTCAACCGTTCAAGTATTTGATATTAAATGTTTCTGAGATATACTGAAATATGGATCTTTTGGAATAAGACCAGCCCACAACATATATATATATATATGTGTGTGTGTGTGTGTGTGTGTGTGTGTGTGTGTGTGTGTGTGTGTGTGTATACTATGTATAATAAATGTATAGTATTTTTCATGACTCTAAATTTATATATAAACTTAGACTTTCACATAATCTTTAATGCAACTGTACTTTATGGTGCACAAGAACACCCTAAGGGAAACTAAATTTTAATAGAATTTAATATTCCAGAAATAAAAACACAAACATATCAGCCAGACTCCTCTATGATAAACATTTGGTAGACAGATGTCTACACCACTCAACAGTTTTATTCTGAAACCAATGTGCAGCAGTTGGTTTGCTGATTTCATTCCTACCAACCTTTTTTTCCCTGGAGAAAAATTCGTAAGAATCTATTTGAAGTACTCTAGCACTGTGAAAGGAGGCCTGGTTTCTGGTTGAGCTAAGGTTGGAAACCTTGGTGATCCTGAGGGACCAAAGGCATTTTGCCATGCTCTAAGACAATAGGCTCCTAGTACGAGGTCACAAACCTCCATAAAATTTGTGGCCGTTAGTCACATAAAGGCAATGTCCCAAGCCCCTCCGCGGATAGAGGATGTGAACACTGGTCACATAGCCTCAAGACATATCTCCATTTTAATGAGGTACCTAAAGGCCTGGAGACCTTGACAATAAACTCTCCTTCCCAGATATTCTCCCTGCAAAAGTATTTATCCTCAAACCTGCGGTGAGAACTGGGGTACAGTTATATTCATCCACTTTCCACTCTGACAGTAAATGACTTAAAACCATGGACTGTCTCTTTTTATTGGGATCTACCATGGGGGGCAATGGAGAAGGCTTTTGCCTAAAGAACCGGCCACCTAATCTCCTGTGAAAGGCCTCTCAGCACTCCCAGCCATGACCACCAAGCCAGCTGCCCTTGGACAAGGCAAGGAATCTCTCATCCCTGTGTGAAGCAGCTGGAGTTCTCCCCCCTTTCCCCTTTGGCTCCAGAGCTAGATCCAGCCATTACCCACTGTAATGATAAATCTATACACCTCAGTTGACCTAATCTAGACACCGTCACCCAGACCTACATATATGTGTATCTTCTACATGATTCTAGGTATTGCCAAGCTGACAATCACAAATGCAAAATTTGTCCCATCTCTCTGTAAATTTCTATGTGGTATCCCTAAGTAAGTTTGGGTTATGATAAAGCCTTTTCTATTTCCCTTGAGCTGGTTTTTAAAATAAAATCACCTTTTTTCTCTGTGTATTGGATTTAATTAAGCCACCAGGATGAACTTGACTTCATGAAGGCACAATAAAAAACAACAAATAAAAATAGTCTAAAAAATGGTCAGTGTGCCTGAAATATACTTTAAAAAGTGCATGCTTAATTGATTATCCCACATATGAAAAGGTGATGAGAAACAAGGCTGATTAATCTATAGGAAAAAGAATGATAATGATTTCACAGAATCAGATGTGGGCCTATATGGTATTACCTATTGTTAACATAAAAATCAGGAACAAAGTCAGTGACTAAGTGTAAAGTGGAAGGAGATATTCAGGCCTGTGGAGAAGACAGAATAAAACAACTCTCACAAGAGTGGACGAAACAGAACTACAGATTGTTAGCATTTGTGACTACACAAAGCTCAGTATTAGCTAAATTCAGATGATAGTTTTAAGCATTAAATGCTGAGCTGCACCTAATCTGGATTGAAAGTTTGCTAGTAGGTGAATATTGAACAATAGGTTTAGGTTATAGATAAAGGAGGGAATGTGACAGACAATACAACTGGAAAATAAGGAGAATAGGGTATAAAGGACAATGAAATCAGGGAAAATTTCTGTTCCTTGGGGTATCCAAGTATTAACGGGTTAGATAGTGAGAACGAGGGGCTGAGTATGGAGTGCAGTCTGTACGGTGTTACAAGCATGCAAAAAGCCCTGAGTGTGATCAGATCATTAACACTGATAATCTGTGATAATCAGTGGTGATAATCAGTACAGCACTGGTTGTGGTGGTATATTCCTACAACTCCTGTACTTAGGAGTTGGAGGCAGGAGGATCAGAAAGAAATTATGGTCATCCTTGACATGTCACAACTTAGAGACTAGCTTGGAAATATAATAAGACTATGGGAAGGCGAGAAGGAAGGAGAGATGGGAGGGGAGAAGGAAGAGATGGAAGACATTTTAGACTTAAAATGTCTCAGGTGAACAGTTAGAAATAGACAACTTGGGTAGGATTCCATTAATGATATATTTATTGTTAACCAAGACAAGTTTATATACAAATAAGGAAAACTACTTAGCCAATGGAAAAAGTTAAGGAACTTTTTCAATAGTGCTTAAACACAAACACAAACACATACACACACACACACACACACACACACACACACACACACACACAAGAAAGAGTCAGAGAGAAAGAGAGAGAGAGGTACATACACACACACCACACACTCAGACATGCACACATAGAGAGACACACGTATACAAAAAATACACAGAAATGCACATAGAGTCTCATGCATACACACAATGTCTTATGAAAATATCAAGAACCACTCCAGGATGAGGTATAGAAAATAATAATTTCCTAGGGATTGGAATTTTCAATCCTTCAAGAAAACTAGCAAAGCATGAAGTAATATATGTAAATAAATTCGCAGTTCTGAGTGATACAGTTTCCCAGCTCAAAGTAATCATTGTGTTAATGGAAGTGGGGAACCATGACTTTGAATCACCATAAATATTGATGGGGGCACCATCTGTTGCCCCAAACCAATAGAGAGATAAGAGAGAAAGTGCTGAATATGTGGGAGAGATAATAGAGATGCAGTGTCTTCAAGGGATAGAGGATTAATTTGAGCACAAACAGAAGTGTAAAATATACAGAAAATTAATCTGGGTATCATTTTGATATTTCTCTGGTAGAATACAACCAAAAAGCACCTATAGACATAACTTTTGGAAATTGTCAATGAGATGGTAGTTGGTGACTTATTTTGCATTTAATTGGGGTGTTCTTGCATGTATTGCATATAAGATCCTACATGAGCACATCTTTATACATAAATGTGGAGGCTTATAGTTGATACAGACTAGTGTTCTTTATCTCTCTCAGCTTACTTTCTTGAGGTAAGGTATCTTTATGAACCCACAGATCAAAGTTCTGTCAAGTCTAGCTAGCCATCTAGTGTATTCCCCTCCTTCCTGCCACCCCACTTTGTCTCTACTTCCTGCATGCAGCCTGTTATATCAGTTTGGAGAAATGAAGTAGTTTCTGTTTCCTGCAAGTATTTTATCTTATGAACCACCAGCCAGTACCCAGAAGACATTTTTAGGCATAGGCTAAGGAGAACTCCAGAGTTTTAGAAAGACAAGAACTAGAGTTCTTTATCCTTGAGACAGATTATCTGAACTGATACTGCCTTTAACTAATAGAACAATTATAGAGGAACACTGTCTGGAGACAAAAATTGGTTGCTAGTTTATTATTTTAATTTTGCATTTTGGATATAAATGCACCTCAAATAACATAAGCAAATTTTGCTTACTATAAAAAGCTGCATTCATGGAGTCACACTATGTTCATAGAATTAGTCTTGCATTTTTTACACTGATGAGTTTGCACATTTGACCCATAATCTTTTCTTTAAGTGTTTATTTCATTCCTTTTTCTTAGTATAACATTCCGTGGCTCATTAATTCAGAGGAGATACTCCAGCAGAGCTGGCACTATGCTAGTGTAGACTTTCATAAGCAATGATCTGTGAACATTTTGTTGCCCATATGTACAATTATCTGTTCCTATCTTTACATAATCTCTCTGAATCTGTGCATTGTAGCTTGATTATAATTTACTTAATAATTAAAACCCATTTGTAAGTGGGTACATACCATAGTTGTGTTCTGAGTTACTTCACTCAGGATAATTTTTCTCGTTGCATCCATTTGCCTGAAGAGTTCATGAAATAATTTCTAATGACATTTTGCTATACTCCTAGAATGATAGTGTCCAGTCACAATCAGAGAGTCTTCCTCTTGCAACAGATGGGGATGTATGCAGAAAACCACAACCAGGCATTACAGAGAGAGAGAGAGAGAGAGAGAGAGAGAGAGACAGAGAGAGAGAGAGAGAGACAGAGACAGAGAGAGAGAGACAGAGAAAGACAGAGAGAGACACAGAGAGAACGAGAGAGACAGACAGACAGACAGACAGACAGAGACAGAGAGTCAGAGAGTCATTGAATCTAAATTAGAGGTTTCCATCAGGACTCTCTCTTAGGAGTTCAGGGAACACTGTAGAAGAGGGGAAGGACAGATGGTATGAGTCAAAGGAGATAGAGAACACCAGGAGGACATGGCCATTAAATTAACTAAGAAAAGCTCGCATAGATTCTCTGAGACATACTGGCCAAGCAGAAGGCATGAATGTGTCTGCACAGGTCCTTTGTTTGTTTTATGACTGTTAACTTATATTTTGGGGGGACTCCTAAAGGCAGGAGTGGGTGTATCTCTGACTCTTTTGCCTGTGCTTTGGACTTCTTTTCACCTACTGGACGCCTTGTACAGTATCAGTGTGAGATCTTTTGCCTTATCTTGCTATATCTAATTTTATGGTGTTTGGATCTTGTCTCTTGGAAATCTGAAAAGTAAATAAAGAAGTAGTGAATCAGGGGAGAGAGAAGATATATCTTCATATTTGAATGTATATGTGTATGTATCATAAAGATATAAGAAATCTTTGTTTTGGGGAGTCAAAGGTACCAGAAGTAGGAATAAGAGGAGAGGTTGTTGGGATGGATATGTCAAATAATGTGATACATTTGTTTGCAAGTTTCAAAAAACAATTCTAAATGTTGTTTCTGATATATGGTTTATTTTAAATTGTGTCTCAAAGATTTTAAATACATGAATTTTTCCAGTTATCTTTTATGGTGTTTAAATTTTCTGTTAGTTCTATTGTTGTCTGTAAATATGTTCAATGTGATTTAAATAGTTTTAAATTTTATAAGACTTGATTTTTCTCAGTACATTAGGTAACTTTTATAAATATACAGCATGTCTTTTTAAATAAAACTTTGCTATATAATAAAAATAAGCAGGACAAAGTAGAAAGCTATGACTTAGAAGTTATACTCCTAGAAATAGGAAGCTGTAAATACAGAAATGACCTATAGGGCAGTTATCAGCACAAATGTCATAGTTCAGCAAAGGAAGCATAAACTGTGGAAGTTTTATGCTGTACAACTGGTGAAGAAAACAGGCTGTGCATAAGCCTTCCTGGCTCATGCAAGGTAGCTTGACTGTGGCTAAGAGGTTTGTGTTACCACTTTTCCATTTCTGGTTGTAAGAGTCTGAGGCCATTTTAATATGAGCAGGCAGGTGAATGTAAAGCTTTGCACATATTATTTGTCACATGTTGAATCCCTGCTTTAGAATGTTACCAGAAGCAATGGCTTTAACACTTCAATTATAGCTTGTTTGCTTTAGGCTCAGCAAAGACCATCCTGGAGGATCATGCTGAGAAACTCCATTCAAAAATATGTAATTCACGTATCTTTTTACACTACGTCAGATTTTATATTTGGCTTTTGTATATTGGCTTTTATTTCTTGTTGCTCTATATTACTGAAAGGGGGATAATAAAATCTCCAAGTGTGAAAATAAAATTCTCTATGCTTAAGGATTTTCATTGTTTTTTCTCCTGAAGAGTGTAGGGCAAATTAACAGGAGGATGATTTGCTTTATTACTCAACAAAAGTAAAATAAAAGAAAAAAAAGTGCTTTAACTGTTTGTCCATTACATACAGGAAGAAAACTTCACCTACGCTTTTCAAATATCGCCTCTGACCCCTCCGATCCACTCCTGCCATTTTACATTTATTTCTCTATGTTTCCTTTTCCCATCATTTTTTCCTTGCCACCTTCTGGAGGATTATTGCTTTTTACCTGCGCAGATTCTCTCCTATCATTATCACCTGCGTTTGTGTGTTTATGCGATGTATGTATGAGAGGGTATCAGCGTGCCACAGAATATGTGCAGAGGTCAGAGAACAATTTTCTAGAAGCAGTTCTCTTCTTCCACCTCTATGCGGGTTTCAGGGGTCAAGCATCTATGTCCACTCACATATATGGCTGTCCCCAATGATTATTTTTTAAACAGTCTGTATTCTGCTATTCAGTCTGCTCATCTGGGGTTTTTATATTGGATTACTAGGTGGCTTCAAAATGAATTTTGTTAATGAGGAGATGCATGGTACATGATCACCACATGGTGCAGAGTAAACTTATGCATATGAAAGAGCCTATTCCAGGGGGGGCACTGAACGCTCAGATAGCAGGCAACATGCTTGGAATGAAAATGGCACTATGAAACCGTATGCTTAAATTCTTGCTTAACAGAAAAAGATGAAAAATGCAACCCCAGGAATGGCTACCAGACAAGGATGCCTGATTTTATTATACTGGTCATCACTGAGCACATTTCATTTTATAAAGCTTCTCATTCTATACTTCCAAGAACTTTTCCTTTTGAATAAAAAAGTTTTGGTTTTTAAGATTCATTTCATTTTCAACTGTGTGTGTGTTTGTGTGTGTGTGTGTGTGTGTGTGTATTTAGGTGCAGTACCCAGAGACCAAATGAAAGTGTCAGAGCCCTGGAAACTGGAGTTACAGGTACTTATGAACCACTTAGTGCTTTCATAAAAATCAATGCTGACCCTCAGCCAAAACAGTGCATGCTCCTAGCTGTGGAGCCTTCTCTCTAGACCCAATAGGAAGACATATTCTGACATCTGCTGTAGAAAATAAGGGAGCGGCTTCCTTTTCCCACGGAACAGAGTCAGCATTTGGTAGCTAGGAAGCATTCTAATCATCTGCTTTAGCTGCACATGCTATTGTGCACTTAATAGATTGGGGTAAAGTATGAATGTAGAGACTTAGGGACTTAGAGACCAAACACATAGAAGACCAAAATATGACCTTCCTTATTATTGTAATTATTGTATATATACAGTATTGGAATATAGATCCAAAACTACAGAATCATGAAGTTATGACAATACTGAAAATTAACTCAAAAAATTATGTAGTAGAGTCTATACTGGATCTCTCTCTCTCTCTCTCTCTCTCTCTCTCTCTCTCTCTCTCTCTCTCTCCTGTCTCCCTCTCTCTCTCATCTCTTATGGTGTAGTACCCAATGCCAAAAGATAATATTTTTGAAATCAACACTAGAGCTGAGAGGTAGCTTCAACAAATACCCAGAGTCTATGTATAAGGTACAGCTGCTTTGGTTGGTATTATCTAATCTATAAGAAAAATTTAAAAAGAGCTGGGGTTATTCTTCTATTTATAATGTATTCCAGAAGGAATGAATATAGGAAAAAAGAAATAAATATAGGAGAAAAAAAAATCAAATTATTGACTTTTTACATAAAAATGAGAAAATGTTACTGATAAGACTTTTTAACAAGAGTCATTCAAATAGCAGTTCAATTGGTTTCTTTCCTATTCCTCTGATGAAGCACCTCGATAAGAGCTGATATGAGCCAGGCAGTGATGGTGCACGCCTTTAATCCTAGCACTTGGGAGGCAGAGGCAGGTGGATTTCTGAGTTCGAGGCCAGCCTGGTCTACAGAGTGAGTTTCAGGACAGCCAGGGCTACACAGAGAAACCCTGTCTTGAAAAACCAAAAGAGAGAGAGAGAGAGAGAGAGAGAGAGAGAGAGAGAGAGAGAGAGAGAGAGCTGCTTATGGGGTGCATTAGTTAGGGATTTACTGCTGTGAACAGACACCATGACAAAGATAATTCTTATTAGGACAACATTTAATTGAGGTTGGCTTACACATTCAGAAGTTCAGTCCATCATCATCAAGGTAAGAGCATGGCAGTATCTAGGCAGGCATGGTGCAGGCAAAGCTGAGAGTTCCACATCTTCATCTGAAGGCTGCTAGTGGAAGACTCACTTCCAGGCAGCTAGGGTGAGTTTCTTAAGCCCACACCTACAGTGATATACCTACTCCAATAAGGCCACACCTCCTACTAGTGCCACTCCCTGGGCCAAGCATATACAAACCATCACATTCCACTCCCTAGTCCCCATAGACTTGTTCAAACACATTGATTCTATGGAGGCCATATCTAACTACAGGATAATAAAAAGTACATTTAGTCCAACTTCCAAAGCCCCCATGGTCTATAGCAGTCTCAACAATGTTAAAAGTCCAAAGTTCAAAGTCTCTTCTGAGATCCATCCAATCATGTAGTAATCCCCAACTAAAGACAGATGACTAGCTGGGAAAACCCCAAAATCTTCATCTCCATGTCTGATGTCAAAGCAGTCTTCAGATCTCCAACTTCTTTTTCATCCTTGTTGACTGTAACAAACTACTTTTCCTGAGCGGGTTCCACTCCCTGTAAGCAGCTTTCCTCAGCAGATATCCTATGGCTCATCTCGAACCTCTTAGGGTCTCCAAGGCACCTTCAATGTTATAGCTTCTTGTTTCAATGTCTGCAATCCACACATGATCTTCGGGGCTCCTTCAAATGGCTTGTGTCACTTCTCCAGGTCTGCTCTCTGTAACACTCTAAGCTCAGATTTATCTAATCCTCTGCTGCTACTGTTCTTATTGACCATGCCATGGCACTGGCAACTCCAAAATACTGCTGTCTTCCGCCGCAACTAGGTTTTACCAACAGCCTCTCATAGTCTCTCTTCATGGGGTCAAGCCTCAAATCTTTTGCATGACCCCTTCAATCCTAGGCTGTCAACTACAACTGAGGCTGTACCTTTCTCAAAGGCCTTCTATGGACTCTCAAAGTCCAAGCCCCAGCTGTTCTTCATGACCTCTTCATGCCTTCAAAACCAGTACCACTTGGGTGACTCTTAATCATTACCAAGTATAGGTGCTGCAGGAGTATAACCTTGGCTATCTCTGGAACACAGCTTCTTTTTGCTCTCAGAAAACACTTCTCAGAAGGTTTTACCTCAGTGATGCTGGTTTCTTCTTTACCACCACTAATTTCTTAGCTCAAGCTAACCAGCAACAGTTGTACCAGTATTCTCTTTATCCTTTTGACTACAAAGTCAGGCTGAAGTTGCTGAGTTCCCTGCTTCCTGGAGCTGGAACATGGCTGCCTTGTTCTATTACATTATCACTAGCTTCTTCTTTTCCAACTTCTTCACTGCCTAAGCTTGGTTGTCCTGGGTCTTGCTCTGTAAATTGACCCTGAACTCAGAAATCTGTATATCTGTCTCCTAAGCACTGAGATTAAAGCTGTGGTCCACCAAGCCTGAATTTAAGATTTTGTTCACCTAGAACTTGCTCTGTTCTAGGCTGTTCTTATACTCAGAGATCTTTTTGTCTTTGTCTTTGGGGATTAAAGCCTTGTACTACCATGCCTGTTCCTAAATTTAACTGGGTGAAATCTTGCCTCAAGGTTACTACTCTCTTAATTCAACTTAATATCCTTAAACACTGGATTCAGCTCCATTTCACTTTCTGGTGTCTCTTTAATACTAAAACAATATATTTTGTATTTTTCCTTTATTATCTTGCTACATTTGTTCAAATTGCTCTTCATCAGATGTAACCAGAGAAAAATGTCTCTGCTGGGCTTTTTTGAAACTTTCTTTGTCAATGCAATTAATATAAAACTCTTTATCTTAGCCTTAGGCAGTTCTTCAGATAAAGGCAAAAAACAGCCACATTTTTCATCAAAAAAATCACAAAAACAGTCTCTCTGCCACATATTAAAGTTCTTCTCCACTGAAACCTCTGGGCCAGCAGGCCTACATAGTTCAAATGATGCTTAGCACCCCCGGCTTCCACATTTCTATTATCTTGGGACATTAAGCACCACTTAAAGAGTACCAAGGCTTTCCAAATCCAAAGTCTAAAAATCCACATTCTTCCAAACAAAAGTATGTTCAGGCCTTTCACAGTAATATCCCACTCCTGTTACCAACTTCTGTTTTAGTTAAGGTTTTACTGCTGTGAACAAACACCATGACCATGGCAACTCTTATAAAAAACAACATTTAATTGGGGCTGTCTTCCAGGTTCAGAGGTTCAGTCCATCATAATCAAGATAACAGCATGCCAGCATCCAGGTAGGCACGATTCTAGCAATGCTGACAGTTCAACGTCTTCATCTGAAAGCTACTAGTGGAACATTCACTTCCTAGCAGCTAGGGTAAGGTTCTTAAGCCAATGCCCACAGTGACACACCTATTCCAACAAGGCCATACCCCCTAATAGTGCAACTCCCTGGACCAAGCATATATAAACCATCACACTGGGGATAGGGCTTCTGTTCGCTCGCAGTTCCAGAGGTGTAGATTCCATCAGGTTGACAAAACATATGACAGCATATGTTTGAGGGATCCACACAGTCAGTTAGCAGAAAGGGAACCTTAAATGAAGAAAGGAAAGGCCCACCTGCGGTGGAATATTTCCTGCAGGGAGGCTCTACCCACTAAACGTTCCAAACAACCATCCATAGATCAAATCAAGGTATCCTCATTCCAACCACTGCAGCAGGTCATGTTGATGGAATGGAATACATACTGAATATGGGTAATATTCAGAAACTGCAACATAGATTGAACTATGATTGACTAATCAATAACAAATTTCATTTGGATATAACATGACAGTTATATTCAACAGTTTTTGGAAGGAAAGTGAATCAAGTTCTGTGCAATATTTTATATATTATACTAAATGTAATTGAAATGCTCATTTCAACATGCTTAATTTCTACAATAAGATTACACTGTTCTTTCAGAAAAAAATTTCTCATGTAATTCATAATTTAGGAGAAATAGACACCATGAAATATAGTGAAAATACTGTAAATAACTATAAATAATGAAAATTACACTTAGAAAACTGAAAATCACTCTAACTTGTGAATGTTAATGAAAAAATAATAGACAAAGGAAGTCCAGAAATGTCCAAGAATTAATTAATGCCAGCTCTTAGTAAATTATACACATACACACACATATATATTTGTGCATGCATATACATACATATGTATGTATGTGTATAACAAATATAATAAAAATATGTGACTGTCAATTTGAGAGTGAATATGTATGGGACCAAGCCAGGGTCACAGAGAGCACTGGAGGAAAGAGTGGATTAATATAATACTGATTCAGTTAACAATTTTAATAAAGCCAGATTCCAACATTGCTCACAGCCCACTGACCTAACTTGCTGAGGTAATCCTTTAGTAACAAGAAGACTAGAAAGTAACCAAAAAGGGCCAGGGAGTGCTGTAAATTGCAGGCATGGGTCTCTCTCACTGGATACCATTGTTGCCCAAGATCGTTATGCATACATGGTTGTGTAGCAGAGGAGTGGAGGCACAAGTAGAATAATTTCTCTTTAACATGATAACAAGGTATATAAATGATAAAGAAAAGCCACTAATGCATTATTACAAGATATACAATGTATCCTTAGACATTCACATTCATACCCCAGTGAATGTTCTCTATACCCATTTACTTGTGGCCGACATGAATTGAACACAGATATAATTATTAATAATATTAACAAAAGATGACATGGAGGTGGCAGAGTGTGGGCCACAGAAAGGGTGAGGGAGGTGAAGGAGCTTAATATTAGATGGATATGATCAAAATAAATTGCACAAATAAAAATTCAGAAGCCTCAATTTAAAATATCAAGAGTATTAAATATATACATACATACAAATATATATATATACATGTGGAAATGTGTGCATGCATGTATGTATCTATGTATGATCACATTTCATTCTTGGTCATAAAATTGTTAACTTTTAGCATGAGATAAAAGAAATGATTCTAACATAATATAGCAAAAATCTGAAAAAAATACACATAAATGTTTTAATTCCATGTTGGTTCAGAAGTGGGTACTCAATTTTCTGAAGCCATAACCTGAATTTTGGCCACTAGTCTATGTTCCCTATAGAAATGATTGAAAAGACTAGCACATGTGAATGGATAAATGTTTGTATACTTCTGGAATTTTAGAAAAAATTTAAAATGATGAAACCTTAACAGATAGTAATTCTTCATAAAATAAGCAATGCATTTAGGGCTGAGTACTCCATTGTCATGTATTCTTTCTCACTTTGTCCAATCATGAGTTTCTACATTAACTCTCACCCGCTGCAGTGAGGAGCTTTCTGATGAATGCTAAACACAGCATTAATGTACAAGTATAAACATGACTGTTTAAAGAGCAATGTGACAATCAATGCTGTGGCTGCATGTGACCTGCCCTTTGTCCACTGAAAAACTTCCCACCCAACTCTGACAACAAACTCTAATTAAACTTAGTGGATCCTACAAAATAATGATATGAAAGTGGGAGTGAGTTCATTTAGAAGAAGTTTCCAAATAAAAGAGGGAATGGGATGAGAGAGAAAAAAAATGGAGTCAAAATGGCCACAATTCACTGTATAAATGTAGCAAACTACCAAACAACAAAATATGGGAAAAATGGTATCTATGCTCAGAGTATTTTCCTGCTTCTTTTCATTCCTCTTCATTCTGTTCTTCACTCTTCATTTTTATTTTATTTTTTTTGATACTTTATTTACATTTCCAATGTTTCCCCTTTTCTGGGTATCCTCTTTGGAAACCCGCTATCCCCTCCCCAACCCGCCTCTTTGAGGGAATTCCACCTCCCACCCACCCGCCCACCCATCCCCATATTCCCGCCTTGACATTCCCCTTTACTGGGGCCTCTAACATCCTCAGGCCCAAGGGCCTCTCCTCTCTCCCTGATGGCCATCGAGGTCATCCTCTGCCACATATGTGGTCCAAACCATGAGTCCATAGATGTGTATTCTTTGGTTGGTGGTTCAAACTCCAGGATGACCGGGGGCGGGGGGAGGGGGGGGTCAGGCCCATTGACGCTCTTGCTCCCTCCATGGGACTGCAAATTCCCTCAGCTCCTTCAAACCTTCCTCCAACTCCTCCATCTGGGACCTCACTCTCAGTCCAGCGATTACTGGTAAGTGAAACTTGGGCGTTCTGACCTTTTGGGCTAATATCCGCTTATCAGTGAGTACATACCATGTTCCTTCTTTTGTGACTGAGTTACCTCGCTCAGGATGATATTTTCAAGTTCCATCCATTTGCCTGCAAATTTCATTAAGTCATTGTTTTTAATAGCTGAGTAGTACTCCATT
>CM052711.1:71323584-71361861 GCA_028551405.1 Uromys caudimaculatus | reverse complement strand
AGAAGATCTCAGAAGGTGGAAAGATCTGCCATGCTCATGGATTGGCAGGATTAATATAGTAAAAATGACCATCCTGCCAAAAGCAATCTACAAATTCAATGCAATCCTCCATTAAAATTCCAACTCAATTCTTCATAGACTTAGAAAGAGCAATTCTCAAATTCATTTGGAACAACAAAAAACCCAGGATAGCAAAAGCTATCCTTAACAACAAAAGAACTTCTGGGGGAATCAGCATCCCTGATCTCAAGCTGTACTACAGAGCAGTAGTGATAAAAAACTGCATGGTATCGGTACAGTGACAGGCAGGTAGATCAATGGAATAGAATTGAGGACCCAGAAATGAACCCACACACATAATGGTCACTTGATTTTCGACAAAGAAGCTAAAACCACTCAGTGGAAAAAAGACAGCATTTTCAACAAATGGTGCTGGTTCAACTGGCAGCTTACATGTAGAAGAATGGAAATTGATCCATTCCTATCTCCTTTTACAAAGCTCAAGTCCAAGTGTATCAAGGACCTCCACATAAAACCAGTTACACTGAATCTAATAGAAGAGAAAGTGGGGAAAACTCTCGATCACCTGGGTATGGGGGACAAGTTCCTGAACAGAACACCAGTGGCTTATGCTCTAAGATCAAGAATAGACAAAAGAGACCTCATGAAATTGCAAATCTTCTGTAAGGCAAAGGACACTGTCAATAGGACAAAACAGCAACCAACAGATTGGGCAAAGATCTTAACCACTCTTCATTTTTAATGAACAGAGTTAATGAGGCAACTGCTCGCATAAAGTCTGGGTTTGTGAAAGTGTATGACCCCGACCAAAATATCACCATGTTTATTAAATAAAATTAGCTGGTCTTCAGAGAAAGAAATCAGATAGAGAATGGTACAGAAGTTGGGAAAGATGAGAGTGAATTATTAATTAAAACCAGAAAGTGAAACACACATTTCAGAAAGCAATCACATTCTGAGGCTTTGATGACAGGTGTGTGATGTGGGAGAGTATTGAAGTTGCTTAGAAATCCAAGTTCACTGGTACAGCCAAGGCATGTGTTCAATATTTATGCCATTTAATATCTTGCAATGTTGTACAGGATGGTTTTGATGTTTTGATCAGGAATTTGTGTTTACTGATGCTGAAGGTCCTCAGCCCCAATTGGTTTTTGATCAATAAGGATGCCAGTGGACAACAGTTAGGTAGAAAGAAAGAGGCAGGACTTTCAGGTTCCTACAGGCTGGGAGCGAGGAGATGATAGAGATACCTGGGGGAGAGAGATGGGTCAGACTCACAGCTACAGGGGAGAACTTCTAAAATGTAGCCAGAAAGGGAAAGCAGCCTGAAAGTGTCTTGGGCAGCAAGACTAATTAATGGGCTTCAAATAAGGTAATAGAGTAACTATGCTAAGGGTATATTTAGAGCTAGGAGTAGAGGAAACTGAGTAAATAAGCTGAGGGCAGATTTAGAGATGGTGAGCTTGGGGTAAAGGTAACTGAGCTACTAAGCTGAGAGCAGATTTACAGGGGTTAAGCTAGGAGTGATGGTAAGGGCACACTAGCCACAGAAGGTTTAGAAGATCCCAGCCACAGAGCCATAAGACAGTTCAAAAATGAGCCAATATGTGTCAATCCAGTGTTTGCTACTGGTTGTAGACTTCACAGCTGGGTGAAATTTGTGGTTGATTTTATATTTAATTATCATGGAAGCTAGCTGTTAGGAATTTAGCTTTCATATAAGTAATAGATTGATTTCTCTGTTCTATGACTTAGCAATAGTGTCTTACCATAAGTTTCGAGGGTAGTTGAAAGTATTCATAATAGCCAGTAATACTCAAGGTTCTGTGTAAACCCGTATGCTAACAACACAAAAAAGCAGTAGCTTATTCATTTTGTAATTTATGTATTTTATTTTTGTGTATTTAAAATATAATTATATAATTTTTCTTTTCTTTGTTCTTGGTATTGTTCTTTTGGTTTTTGCTTGAATTTACTAGCAAAAAATGTCTAGTTGGGCTATTGTCACTTCATTGTAGTATAACTCCATTAAATCTCTTTTTATATACTAATATGTTTAGAAAGCTACTATAGAAGTAGATTTTCATATAAATTTCTCAAAAAGCCTTTGATGTTAAGTATCTCTCCACATATTGCTTTTGATACTCTGTGGTCCAACCCCTACCCCAATTTAAAGCTCTGTGTTCCATTACTTTCCTTCAACTCCTTATACCATGTCTTATAGCTCTCTTCCCTTGAAAGTCCCTCTCTGTCATGGTGTCTTGCTAAATTTATCAGTTCTACAGATATTCCAAATAAAATGGAATTCATAGCTAGCATCCATAAATAATAGAAAATATGCAACATTTTTAGGTCTTTGTTAACTCACCCAGAATGATTATTTATAGCTCCATATACCTGCAATATAATAATTGTGTTTATTTTAATAACTAAATAACATTCTACTGTGTAAATGTTTTCACTATCTGATTATCAATCAATGGACAATTAGTCTATGTCCATTTCCTGGATAGCATGAATAGAACAGCTATGAATATATAGATGAGCTAGTATGTCACTTTTAAGGTATAGAATTCTTTGTGTCTATTCTGGGGAGATAAACAGCTGGATCATATAGTAGACCTATATCTAATACTATCTAGGAAACTGGTCATTAATTTCCATAGTGATTGTAGTATTCTCATCCCTACCAGCAATGAATAGGTATTTCTTATTCATATAATCATACTAGCATCTGTTTTCTCTTGTTTCTTTGTTATTAGCCATTCTGTCTGGGGTAAGACAAAGTCTTAAAATAGTTTTAACTTGCAATTCATAAATGCCAAACATTTTCAATTTTTTTCTACTTTTAACTTTTGAGATTTCTCTGGTTAGATTCATACTCCGTATTTTAGTGAGGTTGTTTTTTGATATTTTGTTTTTTGTTTTTGTTTTTGTTTTCATTCCTTCATTTGTTTGGTTATAATGCTGCCTTTTTTTTTTTTTTTTTTTTACATCTTTGAATATTCTAGATAGTAATTCTCTGTTAGATCTATTACTGATAAGTACATTTTCCCAGCACATATGCTGTTGCTTCAAATGAGTAGTGGTATCTTTTGTTGTATAAAATGTTTTAGTTTTACACAGTCACATTTGTCAATTTTCCATCTTAATATATTTTATTGGTGTTCTATTTAGAAAGTCCTTCATTGAGCTCTTAAGTTCAGTCATATTCTCTACTTTCTTTTCTCTCAGCTTTGAGTTGTCAGGTAGTTTGTTTTGGTGTGTATGTATGTGTGTGTGTGTGTGTGTGTGTGTGTGTGTGTGTGTGTGTGTGTGGTGTGTGTGTGTGTGTGTGTGTGTTTGTTTTGAGGTTTTGTTTTATATCTTCTATTCAGTAAGAACTAAGCTTCATGCCAGGTGAGAGATGGAGATTATTTTGTTTTCTTCATGTAGTTCTGAAGTGGATTGAAGATAGTGTAATTCCTCTAATGGGCCTTTTCGGCTTCTTTGCCAAAAATCAGTTGGCCTTAGGTATGTGAGCTTCAACATGTCCTCTTTTATGCCAACATCGTGTTTTTAAAAGTATAATTAATATAGCTTTGTACCAAGTACAACTTGAAATCTTGCATGGTGATATTTGAAAGATTATTGTATTGTTTAATATTTGTGGCTGGTATGTGGATGAGTTCATTTCCATATAAATTTAAGATTCCTTTTAATGTATTTGAAAAATTAAGTTAGACATGTGATGGGGATTTTAATAAATTTTTA
This sequence comes from Uromys caudimaculatus, assembly GCA_028551405.1. Lineage (NCBI taxonomy): Eukaryota > Metazoa > Chordata > Mammalia > Rodentia > Muridae > Uromys > Uromys caudimaculatus. The sequence continues at coordinate 71,358,087 of CM052711.1, read as the reverse complement.
AATTGCTTTGGATAGAATAGCCATTTTCATTAGTAATTATTTTATTCATTTTCATTTCAAATGATAACACCCTGTCTGGTTGCCCCTCCACAAAGCCCCATCCCATCCCCCTTCTCCTGCCTTTAGGAGGATGCTTCTCCAGCCACTCAACATCTCCTGCCTCATCACTCTAGCATCTCCTTATGCTACAATATTAATTCTATAGATCTATGAGCATGGGAATTCCTTCCATCTTCTCACATCTTCTTAAATTTCTCTATTCAACATCTTAAAGATCTTATTTTGAAATTCTCCCAGTTACTTAGTTCATTTTATTTCAAAATATTCTATTGAGAAAATTGTAAATGGGGTTGTTTCCCTTATTTTTCACATTTGCCATCTATATAGGAAGACTGCTAACTTGTATGTATTACTTTTCTATCCTGCTATTTTGTTTAATTGTCAATCAGCTGTTGAATATTTATGATGGAGGCTTTAGGGTGTTCTAGGTATGTAATTATGTCAATTACAAATAAAGATATTTTGACTTCTTCTTTCCTATTTGTATCAACTCTATCTCCTTTATCTGTCTTTCTACTCTAGCCAAGACTACAAGCACTACATTGAACAGGAATGAAAAGCATGAAAATCCTCTTCTTGTAGGACTGTAATGGAAATGCTTAGAGGTTTGTTCCCCCTTTTAGAATGATGCTGGTTTTGAGCTTATTAAATATGGCATTTATAATGGTGAAATACTTTCCCTGTGCCCTCTAAATTCTCTAGGACATTTATAATGAAGGGATATTTGATTAGTTCAAGCCCTTTTCTGCATCTAATGAGATGTTCATGTAGTTTCTATCCTTGGGTCTGTTTCTGTGGTGGATTGCATATATTGATTTACATGTATTGAACATCTATGCATTAGTAGGATGAAGCTGACTTGATGTTGGTGGATTTTTTTATATATATCCTTAAATTTATTGCAAGTATTTTATTTAGAACTTGTGCATCTCTCTTCATTAGATAAAATGGATGACTTTATTTCTTTCTTGGAACTGTGTCTTGTTATTTGATCAGGGTGATTCTGGCTAGATAAAGTACTGTGAAAATGTTCCTTCCTTTTTATTTTAAATAATGTTTTAAGAATGTTAGTGTTTTTCTATCTTTCAGGGTCTGAAAGATGTCTATGATGCATCCATCTGGAACTAGGCTTTTTGTACTTTTAACTATTGCTGTTGCCTCATTGGTCATTATAATAGTATTTAAATTTTTACTCATCTTGATTTGATTTAGACCATCAAATACATCTAGAAATTTGTCCATTTCACTTAGATTTTTCAGTTTATTATAGTATAGATATTAAAGTATGTCCATATGATTCTCTAGATTTCTTCCCAGCTCATTACAATGTCTCTCATTTCATCATTTTCCATTAATTGAGTCCTCTCTCTTTATTTTGGTACTTTTGGTAAAGAGTTGCCTATCTTGCTAACATTGTCAAAGAAACAACTCTGTGTTCCATTATTTGTTGTTTTATCTTGTTTGTTTGTTTTTTTGTTTTGTTTTGCCTTTGTTTATGTTTCTTCAATTGCAGATCTGACTTTTATTGTTTACCCCCTTGGCTTTTTCTATATTGTGTATTCTTCATTTTCCAATTCCTATAGGTGAAGCATTAACATATTAAAAAGAAATTACTTCATTTTCTTCTGAAATAGGCACTTCTATAACTTTTCCATTCAGAATTGCTTTAACTGTGCCCCATATATTGGGGTATGCTGTCATTTCATCTGTATTCAATTATAAGATTTAAAAAAACTTTCCTCTTGATTTTTCTTAACACAATTTTCATTCAGTAGTGTATTGTTTAGCTTCCTTTTGTGTAGTTTATTACACTTTTGTTTGTTGAGCATTGTAGTGGCTATTTCTGATTGTCAACTTGACTATATCTAGAGTGAATTACAATCCAGAATTAGAAGGCTCACCTGTGATCTAGAACCTGAGTCTGGAAGACGCAAGTTTCAGGTGTGGTGGTATGCACACCTCTAATCTGGGTCACGCCTGTTGCTGGAGATCTACATAAGGATATTGGAAGGAGGAAGATTCAATCTTCTTTACCTGCAAGGCTTGTGGGACCAAGCAACTGCTAGATCCTTGGGTTTTCATTCACAGCTACTGCTGACCATTGTTGGGGAGTTTGACTACAGACTGTAAATCATTAACAAATTCCCTTACTATATAGAGACTACTTATAAGTTCTGTGACTCTAGAGAACCCTGACTAATTCAGAAGTTGGTACTGGGAGTGGCTCTAGAGGAGCAGAAAGCAGTATAAGGATGAATTTTTTAAGAACCTGGAGTTGGTTTAATAATTCACCAGCACCTTCAACTGCTGAAACCTCTCCAGATATGTTTTCTTCTGGGAGCTTGGAGAATATTGAAGACCCATGGTTGGAAATACATTTTAAACTTAAAGAAGCTGGTGCCATTGGGCATCTTGATGAATTGGGTGATTGTGTGCTCAAATCTTTTTACAATATGGCTAAAAAATTTGAAAATGACTTTGCTGGTCGGTTGCTTTTAGTATCTCTGGAAAAAATGATGAAGGAAAAGAAGGCGTTGCATACTAAAATTGAACAGATCCAGATGCAAGTGAGCAATCTAAAATTTGCTAAGTGTGTCCTTGAAGAGAATCTTCTCTCCAGCAGCCAAAGAGCTCAGGTTGCAGAAAATCAAACTGAAGCCCTCATTATAAGGTTAGCTGAATTGAAGCAAAAGTTCAGGTCTCAGCCTCAGAGGGTGTCAACAGTTAAAGTAAGGGCATTAATTGGCAAAGAATTGGATCCTATAACTTGGGATGGGGATGTGTGGGAAGACCCTGTTGAAGCTGAGAATTCTGACTCTTCAGATTCTCAGTGGTTTACCCCACCTGAGGAAGTAATATCCTCAGCCCCACCCCTTCAAATAATGCTTTCTCCACATCAGGAAATTAATTCCCCAGAGTCTGATAAACCAACAGTGACTTTTGCTGAAGAAAATGCCAGACAAGATAATATTGATGTTTCTCAAGGCCCACCAATAATTTCTTCTAGACCTATAACCAGACTCAAGGCAAAACAGACCCCTAGAGGGGAGGTAGAAAGTGCAGTCAATGGGGAAGTGCACTACACTACTAAGGAGCTTTATGAGTTTGCTAATTCATTTAAGCAGAAGTCTGGAGAATATGTGTGGGAATGGATTTTAAGGGTGTGGGATAATGGTGGAAGGAACATAAAATTAGATCAGGCTGAGTTTATTGACATGGGTCCTTTGAATGGAGATTCAAGGTTTAATATGGAAGCTCATACAGTTAAAAAAAGGTGTCAGAAGTTTGTTTGAATGATTGGCTGAAGCGTTTATCAAAAGATGGCCTACTGAAAAGTAGTTGGAGATTCCTGATATCCCTTGGTTTGGTGTTGATGAAGGGATTTTAAGGCTCAGGGAAATTGCAATGCTAGAGTGGATATGTTGCATAAAACCTAATTCTCAACAATGGGAAGGCACAGAAGATATGCCCTTCACCAATCCTATAAGATGGAAACTGGTGAGAGAGTCACCAGCACATTTGAAGAATTTTGTTATTGCTCTTTTCCTTGTGCCAGACCTTAGGATTGGAGATGCTGCTCAATTAGATGAATTAAATGCAATGGGTTTAATTGGGCCTTGAGGTAACAAGGGCCAGGTGGCAGCATTGAATCACCAGAGACAAGGTGGTCGTATTTATTATAATGGACAGCATAAACAAAACAGTATTTATAACAACATATACTGTGATGGTCAGCACAGGAGAAGTGAAATTATAATGGCATGACTCGTTCAGACCTTTGGTTCTGGCTAATCAGCCATGGTGTTTCCAGGTATGAAATACATAGGAAGCCTAATGCATATCTGTTTGATCTGTATAAGCAAAAAAATTCTCAAACAAAAGAAAGAAAGGCTTCATTGGATCCTGGCAAAAGGCAATCTCTACCAGTGAATCAATTCCAGACTTGAAACAGTTTTCAGACCCAGAACCCCTTGAATGAAAGTGTGGCCAGGTTTCCCTGAGGAAGGATTTTGATAAGTCACCCAAAAGTTTTGCTGTTAGCCTTTCTCCAGTCCTTCACCAGAGGGATCTACAGTCTTTCACAAGGGTAACTGTACACTGGGGGAAAAGGAAATAATCAGACTTTCAGCGGTCTATTGAATACTGGCTCTGAATTGACATTGATTCCAGGAGATCCCAAGAAACATTGTGGCCCTCCAGTTAAAGTAAAAGCTTATGGATGACAGGTGATTAATCGAGTTTTGACTGATGTCCAACTCACAGTAGGTCCAGTATGTCCCCGAACACATCTTGTGGTCATTTTCCCAGTTCCAGAATGTATAATTGGGATAGATATACTTAGTAATTGGCAGAATTCTCACATTGGTTCCCTGACATGTGGAATGAGGACTATTATGGTTGGAAAGGCTAAATGGAAGTCTTTAGAGTTGCCTCTGCCAAAGAAAACACTGAAGCAAAAACAGTACCATATTCCTGGGGGAATTGCAGAAATTACTGCCACGATCAAGGACTTGAGAGATGCAGGGGTGTTGGTTCCCACCATATCTCCCTTTAACTCTCCTATCTGGCCAGTGCAGAAGACAGATGGAGCATGGAAAATGATAGTTTACTATCGAAAAATAAATCAGGTAGTAACTCCAATTGCAGCTGCTGTACTAGATGTAGTTTCATTACTTGAGCAAATTAACACATCTCAGGGTATCTGGTAAGCAGCTATTGATCTAACAAATGCCTTCTTCTCAGTACCTGTCCATAAGGACCACCAGAGGCAATTTGCTTTTAGTTAGCAAGGCCAGCAGTATACCTTTACAGTTTTGCCTCAAGGATATATTAACTCTCCTGCCCTGTGTCATAACTTAGAAGGGATCTTGGTCATTTGTCTCTTCCACAAAATACCACATTGATGTACGATATTGATGACTTTATGCTGATTGGACGAAGTGAGCAGGAAGTAGCAACCTCTTTGGACTCATTGGTAACGCATATGCATATCAGAGGAGGGGAAATAAATCCAACCAAAATTCAAGGACCACCTACCTCAGTGAAATTCTTAGGAGTCCAGTGCTGTGGAGTATGTAGAGATATTCCTTCTAAGGTGAAAGATAAATTATTGCACCTGGCCCCTCCCACCACCAAGAAAAAGCACAGCATTTAGTGGGTCTATTTGGATTCTGAAGACAGCATATTCCTCCATTGGGTGTGTTACTCAGGCCCATTTACCAAGTGACTCAGAAAGCTGCTAGCTTTGTGAAGGGTCTGGAACAGGAGAAGGCTCTTCAACAGGTCCAGGCTACTCTACCACTTGGAACATATGATTCAGCAGACCTGATGGTACTTGAGGTGTCAGTGGCAGATAGAGATGCTGTTTGGAACTTCTGGCAGGCTCCTGTAGGGGAATCACAGAAGAGACCTTTGGGATTTTGGAGCAAATCTCTACCATCATCTGCCTTTGAAAAACAGCTCTTGGCTTGCTATTGGGCCTTAATGGAAACTGAACGCTTAAAAATACGAAACCAAGTTACTATGAGACTTGAACTGCCCATCATGAACTGGGTGTTATCAGACCCTCCAAGTCATAAAGTAGGACATGCACAGCAGCAGTCTATTATCAAATGGAATTGGTACATCTATAATCGAGCCTGAACAGGTCCTGAAGGCACAAGCAAGTTACATAAAGAAGTTGCTCAAATGGCTATGGTTTCTACTCCTGTAATAATGCCATCTACTGCCAAGTATGTGCCTATAGCCTCATGGGGTGTTCCCCATGATTGGCTGACTGAAGAAGAGGAGACTAGGACCTGGTTTACTGATGGCTCTGCCCCTTATGCAGGCACCACCCAGAAGTGGACAGCTGTAGCATTACAACCCCTTTCTGGGACAACCCTGAAAGATACAGGTGAAGGAAAATCTTCACAGTGGGCAGAACTTCGGGCAGTACACATGATATTACCGTTTGTTTGGAAGAAGAAATGCCCAGATGTGCGATTGTTCACTGACTCATGGGCTGTAGCCAATGGATTGGCTGGATGGTCAGGGCCTTGGAAAGATCAGGATTGGAAAACTGGTGAGAAAAACATCTGGGGAAGAAGTATGTAGATAGATCTCTCCAAATGGACAAAGGATGTGAAGATATTTGTGTCCCATGTAAATGCTCACCAAAAGATGACTTCAGCCAAGGAGTTCAATAATCAAATGGATAAGATGACCTGTTCTGTGGACAGTCAGCCTCTTTCCTCAGCCATCCCTGTCATTGCTCAGTGACCATGCAAAGTGACATTGCAAAGTGGCAATGGTGGCCAAGATGGAGGTTATGCTTGGTCTCAACAACATGGGCTCCACTCATCAAGGCTGACCTGGCTACAGCTGCTGCTGAATGCCAGATTTTCCAACAGCTGAGACCAACAATGAGCCCCAGATACGGCATCATTCCTCGAGGTGACCAGCCAGCAAGCTGGTGGCAGGTTGACACATTCGACCACTTCCTCCTTTGAAAGGACAACGTTTTGTTCTTACTGGGGTAGATATTTATTCTGATGGGGAAATTGGATTGCCTCTCCACAATGGAGGTAAGAAGGATTATGTCTGGAGTGCAGGAGATCCCTTAGGGCATCTCTTAGTACTACCATGTCCTATGATTAAAGTCAATAGGAAACTACAACAGCCTAAATCAAGCAGGATGACAAAGGATGCAGACCCATCAGGAATAAAGGTATGGGTCACTCCTCCAGGAAAAGAGCCAAGACCTGCTGAGGTGCTTGCAGAGGGTGGAGGAAATACAGAATGGGTAGTAGAGAAAGGTAGTTATAAATACCAACTAAGACCACCACATAACCAGCTGCAGAAATAAGGATTATAAAGTAATATGAATGCCTCTATTGTATTTTGTTAAGAACATATTTGTCTTCTGATTTCTTTAACATCAGTTGATATTTAAGTTGAGATACTAACGGAATGTTCCCAAGGGACATTGCCCCATTGTAAGTTTATAAATTTGTTTGCGATTGTATGAGGAGTAGTTATATCATGTTAAGCTTATTATGACCTTGTTATTGATATGAGATAATAATATGAGATATTATTGGTGTCAAGTTCACAAGAGGTGTAGTGGCTATTTCTGATTGTCAACTTGACTATATCTGGAGTGAATTACAAACCAGAATTAGAAGGCTATCCTCTGATCTAGATCTTGAGTCTGGAAGACTCAAGTTTCATTTGTGGTGATATGCACACCTCTAATCTGGGTCATGCCTGTTGCTGGAGATCTACATAAGGACATTGGAAGGAGGAAGATTCAATCTTCTTAGCCTGCAAGCCTTGTGGGACTAAGCAACTGCTAGATCCTCGGGTTTTCATTCACAGCTTTGCTGACCATTGTTGGGGAGTTTGATTAGACTGTAAGTCATTAACAAATACCCTTACTATAGAGAGACTACCTATTAAGTTCTGTGACTCTAGAGAACCCTGACTAATACAATCATCTATCTTTATTTTGGGGGATCAGATAATATGCAAAATGTCATTGCAAATTTTCTAAATTTGTTTATAGTCTCATTGCATCCTAATATGTGATCTATTTTGGAGAAAGTCCAATGATCAATTGATAATCATGTTTATTATTTACTAGTGAGAAATAGAAAGTATGAAAGTTTTTGTCTTATTGGATTTTATTAATAATTATTTGAGTTTGACTAAATTTAGCATATTGCTTGCTGGGTGCTTATTGTATTTTGAGTTTATTATATTGAACCATAATCCCTGTTCTATAGATGTCTGTTATAACCATTGGATCTATAAAGTAATTTAGATCCAATCTCTTTACTTAGATTTTGATTGGATGACATATCTATTGGTGAAAATAGTGTATGGAAGGCAACACTCTCACTGTGTTGGCATCAATTTGTTATTTTATATTAGTAACACTTGTTTTGTGAAAATAAATGTTCCTGTGTTTTGTTCATGAATATTTATAATTGTAATATCCTGTTGGTAGATGGTTTGAGTTAATTAGCATGTATTGTCCTTGTAAATTTCTTCTGATTAGTTTTGATTTCAGGTATGTTTTTCCAACTATTATAATAGTTACATCTGCTTGACACTTAGTTTTAATTACTTGGAATACATCATTTTCCCTAAGGTAGTGTCTGTCGTTGATGTTGAGTATTTTTCTTGGCAATTGTGAAAAGATGGATTCACTTTTCTAATCCAACCTACAAGTCTATCTCTTTTTGTTGGGAGATTTGAGGTGATTCATATGGGGTTATTATTAAAATGTTTATTAAGTTATTATTTTGCTGTTGTGAATTTATCTTTTCTGTCTTTCTTTGATTAATTATTTTGGGGTTATATGTTCTTTGTGAATTCTTGGGTATATTCAGTTTTATCTTCAGATAAGTTATTCATTCTAGTATCCTTCTAAGACTAATTTTGTGGGCATAGATTCTTTACATCTGTTGTATCAGGAAAACCTTCTTCTTGTTCTTCTTGTTCTTGAACTTGTTCTTCTTGTTCTTGTTCTTGTTCTTGTTCTTGTTCTTGTTCTTGTTCTTGTTCTTGTTCTTGTTCTTGTTCTTGTTCTTGTTCTTGTTCTTGTTCTTGTTCTTGTTCTTGTTCTTGTTCTTGTTCTTGTTCTTATTCTTGTTCTTCTCCTTCCCCTTCTCCTTCCCCTTCTTCTTCTCCTTTTCCTTCTTGTTCTTCTTGTTCTTGTTCTTCTTGTTCTTGTTCATCTTCTTTTCCTTCTCCTCCTCCTCCTCCTCCTCCTCCTCCTCCTCCTCCTCCTCCTCCTCCTCCTCCTCCTCCTCCTCCTCCTCCTCCTCCTCCTCTTCCTCTTCCTTCTCCTTCTTTGATTTCAAGTGATAATTTTGTTGTATATTTTAGTTTTACCAATGACCTGTTTTCATTTAGAAGTTTGGATTCCTTCTTGTTTTCAAATTTTCCTGTGAAAAGTTACGTCCTGTGCTAATATTCTTGCCTTTAAATGTGGTTTATTCTTCCTTTCTTGCTGCTATCAATATCCTTTCTTTGTTCTATAAATCTAATGTTATTATCATTTTGTAAAAGCATTTGGAGAATTCCTTTTCATTTCCTGACAATTTGATGTTCTGTAGGCCTTTTTCACTTTCATAGGCATCTATTAACTTAGAGGTAAGGAAGTTTCTTCTATAATTTACTTTAAAAATATTTTCTATGACTTTGATCTGGGTTTCTTCTTCTTATATGCATTGCATTAATAAGTTTCTTCCTTTACGCTGTATCAGATTTCCTGCTTTTGATATTCCTGGTTTTTCTATTGTTGCTGTCATTGTTTTAACATTTTCTTTGACCAAGTGATCCACTTCATCTTCCTTTTCTTCATGATCTCATATTCTTTCTGACACTTCATACAATATGTTGGTGATACATTTCTATGATGTTTTTGATTGATTTTCTGAATGAGTTCTATTTGATTTTGGCAATTTTCCATGATTTTAGCTCAGTGTCCATTTTCATAGTTGGAATTGTGTTCATTATTTCATCCAATTGGTTGTGTATTTGTAGTCTTCATTCAGGCATTTGTTCATATCTTCTTTGAGTTATTTGAGTATATTCAAAATTTATGTTTAGAAATGATCTGTCGGCTGGGCAGTGGTGGCGCACGCCTTTAATCCCAGCACTTGGGAGGCAGAGGCAGGCGGATTTCTGAGTTCAAGGCCAACCTGTTCTACAGAGTGAGTTCCAGGACAGCCAGGGCTACACAGAGAAATCCTGTCTCGAAAAACCAAAAAAAAAAAAAAAAAAAGAAATGATCTGTTATTTTGCTAAGTTGTTCTTCTCAGACATATTACAGCTGAGGTACTAATTCCTTGAGGAAAATATTCTCAGGGATATTCATGTTTGTAATTTTGTAATTGGACCTAGTCATCCAGAATTAAGTCACTGGAAGTGTTTCGTGGTGTTAATATCTTGTCTAATGTCTGTTTGGATCTTGATTGCTAGTATCACAACTTTTAACGTTGTTGTCCTGTTGAATGATTCTTGGGGCCTTGGTCTTTAGGACATTCTATGTTGGTGTTCATGGAATGTTCCAGAAATTGTATTCACTTGCTTAGGTATAAGTATAAGTTCTGAGGTTAATAGTAATCATTTAAAAGACTTACAAGGTACACTTGGCTGAGCTTTGATAATTTCTAGATGAGATATTAGATTTTCTAAGTTGTTCTGAAATTCTGGGTCATATACTATGTCATTCATATGAAAGATATATGGTATATGAAGTGACAGACAGGCAGACAGATGAGATAGTGTATTAGGATGACCTAACAAAAGTTCTAATGTCATGTCTCTACTTTATTTTTTGAGACAGCATCTCCAGCCTGAAGATGACTGATTTATCTAGGGTGGACAAATCCCTTCTACTCTTAGACTGCTTAGTACCACGCTTACAGGTCTTCATTGCTCTACTCAATCTTTGAAATTAGTTCCAGGGAATTGTAGGATTCATACTCAAGGCCTCATGCTCGTATTGCAAGCCTTTTACTAACGAAAGTGTCTCTACAGCCCACTTCAGGATATTATTTTTCAGAATCTGAAGACTGTCATCAAGTTAATCTCTTTTTTTTCAAAATTAAGATAGTTATGTTATTTTGATGATAATGTTTTAAATTTATGTTTTCTCAACTGTCAGCATCAGAAATGGCATAGTACCTCTTCACTCCCCCATGGAAGATTAGAAAATTTGCATACTTGCAGGTCCTTCTACTCAATCTGCGCCCATACCTCCTGATTTTTAAGGCATCAAATGGGACCTTTTCATCAATGCAATAATTATGTTATTTTTGTTAGATGACTATTATTTTAAGAATAAAGCTTACAGCACAAATGGTAATGTCCCATAAAAATGCAATTTTTTTAAATGGAAAGATTTCTATGATTACTTTCATTTTTAAATTAAAATATGAAGTGCTGGTTGTTTTGTTTTGTTTCCCTGTGTGATGAACCAATGATAACAAAGCTCTTGTGTTTTCTCTTTTCCCTGTGATTGTTTCACATGAGTATGGAGCAATGATATAGCAAGGTTTGGGGGTCTGTAAGGCTAAGTATAGGTATAAATTCTGAGGCTAATAGTAATCATTTAAAAGACTTACAAGATAATCTTGGCTTAGCTTTGGAATTTCTAGTTCATAAGTTTATTTGCAATCAATTCTTAATACCTGAGTTCAGTCTCAGAAATTATGGGTGGAAGGGAGGAAAATGACTTCAGGATTGATACTCTAACCTTCATATGTGTGACTGAGCAAGCATATTCATAAACACACAGAGGTAGATACACAGGAGGGAGAGAGAGAGAGAGAGAGAGAGAGAGAGAGAATTGAAGTAAAATGAAAAATGGTATAATTTCTACATATATAATGTATTTGATTTTATTATGGATCATAATAACATATTTATTATAGAAAATGACTATGATGTTTACAAATAATTCTGAATTTTTTTTCTCAATGCCTTGGTCCAATCTTAATATTCAGAGAAATATTTTGCTTCAAAACAACTCAGTACACAAACTACAAATGCTGCTTTTTATTCCTATATAACTTGGTAACCAACTAGACAAAGTTTACCTACAGGTTCTTTTAGCACTTAAATTTCATCTATTTTATTTCAGAAAATTAGAAATCTCATGGTCAAGCAATAAGGTTCAGTGAGTGAAGGAGATTACCTCTAAGCCTGCCAATTAAATTAAATTACAATTCACATGGTTGAGGGGAAAAAAGATTTCTGTATGTTGTCCTCTGACCGTACAAAGTGTGTGTTGGCACACAAACACACACACATGAACATGCACACACACACACACACACACACACACACACACACACACACAAAGTTTTGAAAAAGTTTTAAAGTATGAAATTTGTGTATTTCCTCTAAGAACTTCTATAATTGCAATGCTGAGTATTCACTTATTTAATTGCATGTGTGTGAGAGTGTGTGCATGTGTGTGTGTGTGTGTGTGTGTGTGTGAAAGAGAAAGGAAGGAAGGAAGAAATAAAGAAGGAAAAAAAAAGAAAAGAAAATAGACAGATAGATAATGCATGTCAGCATATATGTGGAGAGCAGAGGATAACTTGTATGAACAAACAGTACTCTGTTTCTATCATGTGGGTCAGTCTTGAGAGCGTGTGTCTTTTCCTGCTATACAACCTCACCATCACCTCCAACATCATAAGTTTAACTAACACTGTGTATTTTTGTGGTCTGTTGTTAGCTTTGAAGCTGTTTTCAATTCTATGATCACCTCTTGATATATAAACTCCACCAGTTCATTCATATAGATTCATTATTATAGCACATATTACACTATACTGCTACCCTTCACTTTGTGTTCTTTAAATAGCAGTGGCTGTAAAAATGGCTCAATTGGTAAAGCGATTGAAGAAGAGCAAAAGGATCTGAGTGCAGATCTCTGGGACACAAATAAGGCCCAAATGAGGAGAAATGCACCCATAACTACATCAAGGAAAATGGACAGAGATAAAAGGATACCTGCAGATCATGGGCCAGCCCATCTACACAAACATATACTCATATGTATGCATATCATGTATACGCACATTTAGTACATAACTGAATAAAAGTAACTTCATCTTAAATTTTAATCAAGTCAAGTGTATATGTGGTGTAGTGGATTGGACCTAAGATATTTCCTTGCTAGTCAAAAACTTACATAATCACCATAATTCATAACCATTATATATAATAATCATCATAATTGCTAATCATCACCACAGGCCAGATTATATTATTTTATAGATACAAGTTTTTCTTTTCTTTTTTAAAAATGTTGAAAGCCCCTATGCTCCCTTGCTGTACATTGTTTGCACATCTCTATACACACTTCTAGCCAAGGTGATTTTTACCCTAGAAAATATTCTTTTTGAATTTGTTTTATTACCATGGTATCACTACAATCCTTGTTCCTGAGACCTTAGCCAAAATATATAACAAAGTGAAGATAGAATCTGTAGAGACTGAGGCCACCTCCAGCAGGGAGACATGGTCCCCAGTTGAGGGATGGTGTTACCCACACATGTCAAAGTTGCTATCCCAGAAATGTTCCTTTCCAAAGGAAAGACAGGTACAAAAAAATGGAACAAAGACTGAAGGAAAGGCCATCCAGAGACTGTCCCACCTAGGGATCCATCTCACGTGCAGACAAGAAACTCGGACACTATGACTGAAGCCAAGCAGTGCTTCCTGACAGGAGCATAGTGTAGCTGTTCCCTGTGAAGTTCTACCAGTACCTGACTAATAAAGATGCAGACACTCACAGCCAACCATCACACTGAGGCCAGGACCCCAATGGAAGAGCTAGGGGAAGGGCCGAAGGATCTGATGGGGATTGCAACACCATATAAAAATAATATCAACAAATCAGATGACCCCAAGCTCCCAGAGACTAAACCCCCAACCCAAGATTATACATAGAGGAACCCATGGCTTCAGATACATATGTAACAGAGGATGGACGTATCTGACATCAATGGGAGAGGAGGCCCTTGGTCCTGTGGAGGCTTGATGCGCCAGCATAGGGAGATGCTAGAGCAGTTAGGTGGGAGTGGGTGGATGGATGGAGACATTTCCCCATACAGGCAAAGGGGAGGGGGAAGAGGAGGGATGGGATGGAGGGGATTGTGGAGGAGTAACTGGGAAGGGGGATATTTTTTGAAATGTAATTATTTATTTAACCATACAGTTCAAGGGTTCATCACAGTGGGAAATCTCCATCCTGGCAGTACAGTGCACCATGGTGGGAATTGCCATCATATTGAGGAAGTCTATCAAGTTGGAGAAGTCCATCACAGTGGGGAAGTCCATTGCAGTCAAGAAGTCTATCAGAGTGGAGAAGTCCATCACAGTAGGGAAGTCGATCACAGTGGGGACGTTCACCATAGTGGGAAAGTCCATCACAGAGGGAAAATTCATCACAGTGGGGAAATGCATGATAGTGGGGAAGTCTCCATCATGGTGGGAGAGTGCATCACAGTGGGAAAGCCCATTTTACCCAAGTTCATGGCTCTATACCAGAGCTAAGTAAATATTTGTTCACTACTCACCAGGAATAGCATTGTACAATCAGGAGACAAGGACACCAAGGTATCTGCCTGTGAACTTCTGTGACTCTCTTACCTCTACCTCCCTTCTCACCACCAGAGTGCTGAGATTACTGCTGTATCTGGCTTTTCCAGATTTCAGGGAATCCAAGCACAGGCACTTACACTTGAACAGAAAGAACTTTACCTGATGATCCATTTCCTTAGGCAAGTATATTTTAGTTTTCATTCTGAAAATTGCAGTATTAAATAATATATTACCTCATATGCAAACATACACATATGTAATCCATATGTGAATTATGAAATGTTTCAAATTTAGTATTCTCCTATATTTTTATGCTGTATAATCTTAATATATAATAGTACTGTTATTCAAATCAGATCCCAGAATGGAGTCAAAATACCTAATTAAATGCATTTCAAGCAGCAAAAGGAATTACTTATACACACCTTATATACAAGCACCTCAGATATTATCAACTTTTGGTATGGATAACAATATCTGATTGAGCCTAACCTTCCTCATAATCAATCATGACTTTGACGAATCCATTTGAATATACAAGTATGTTATGACTGACTCCCTTCCTTAAAGAAGGATAAAAACAGAGCACTGGGGGTATCACTGCATATGGTCAGGAGATTCTAAAAGCAAGTGCTAAGTAAAAGCCTGAATAATACTTTTACCATCTGCTTACCAACTGACACGCTGCAGCTTGCCAGCATGTTGTTTTATTAATTTAAAATATCTTTATGCATTTCCATAACATTTTAAAATAGTGTAAAATGCCATTAAAATAAAAACACAGCTGTAATAGTTCTATGCGAGCTCAGATTCACTTCAAATTTAAAAGGCCTTGGGAATATATGCCTGAATTTACACATATATATATATACACATATATTTACATTATATATATATATATATAATGTGTGGTAAGCAAACCTCCAGGATATGCTTTCAGGTGATCTTCAACATTATAGCAAAAGACATCGAAGGATGGTTATGACCATGTTCTTGAAGAGGATCAAAAGTCCCTTCCCAGCAACTATATAGGGTGGCTCACTACTGCTTGTAAAAACAGTTACAGGGGCTCTAACAACTCTCTCCAGCCTCGGCTGACACTGCATCCATGCATAAATACACAGGCAGAGACACATACCCATATACACAATTATAAAACAAATTTAAAATAATGTATAAACCCTATTCATAATATTTAATACACACCTCATTCTTTACCTAGCCATGAGCCCATGAACAAACCATTATTGCATTTTCCTAAGGTCACCTGAAGCAAAATGTTTATGGATTTCTCAGTTGTTGAGATGCTAATAGATTTATCATCATTTTATTTATATTTATATCATCATTATATGTATGTATACATATATAAATATATATGCACATACACATTTATGTGTATACACACACACATACACAGACACACAGACACACAGACACACAGACACAGACACACACACACACACACACACACACACACACGCACACACACACATATATATATATATATATATATATCACACCCAAACACCTACTTCCACAGAGAGTGTCTTTATTAAGTAGGGAAGAAACATAAAAGTGCTGTCTGACAGGCAGAAGAACAGCAACAAATGACCCTGCAGATCTAATTTTTAAGAAGAGAAAGGTGGAAGTTCTGTATTAGAATGTGCCAAAATATGGTGGTATATTCTGATTGGGCTTGTTAACTAGGTGAAACCAAGACGTTCTTTGATGGCAGGATTTTGGTTGTCAGACTCAGGAATGAGTCTGGCATAACAAAGTTTCTAAATAAAGGAATACATCCTGGTAGCTAGCTTTAGAGTTTACAAGGGAGAAGGAAGAGCCAGGCCTGCCACGACCAGGGCTGCTAGGGCCCTTCCAGAGCGTTATCTAAGGAAGTTGTGATACGGATGTGGAACCTTGCTGGAGGAAGTGAGTCACTGGAAGCAGACCTTGATTTATATCCCAGTTCAATTTTCTGTTTGCATTCTCCTTCAGAAGCACAGATGCAATCAATTCGACTTGTCATATTACTCCATGTACCTCCATGGCACCTGCAGGACTACCTCTACTGCATACCACAATGCATTTATGCCTTCTTACTATAAACCCAAATAAATTTTTCTTTGCTTCAGGTGCTTTTTGTTGAATATTTCATCAGGGTAATGAGAAAAGTAACTAATAATAGCATCCCATGCTCTCTTAATTAGGGTTTCTATTGCTATGAAGGGAGACAATGACCATGGCAACATTTTTTTAATTTTATTTTTCTTTTTTGATATTTTATTTACATTTCCAATGTTTCCCCCTTTCTAGGTCTTCTCTTTGGAAACTCCCCTCCCCTCCCCCTCCCCCACCTCTAGGAGGGTATTCCACCTCCTACCCACCCGCCCACCCACTCCCCTATTCCCACCTTGACAATTCCCCTTTACTGGGGCCTCTAACACCCTCAGGCCCAAGGGCCTCTTCTCTCCCTAATGGCCAACAAGGCCCTTCTCTGCCACATATGTGGTCTGAACCATGGGTCCCTTGATAAGTATTCTTTGGTTGGTAGTCCAGCCTCCAGGAGGACTGCAGCCTCCAGGAGGACCCCATCTCTCCAGTCCCAACCATGGCAATTTTTAATAAAGCAAACATTTATTTGGGGCTGGCTCATAGTTTAAAGGTTTCATCTATTATCATGATGGCAGAAAGCAGGGCTCAGACAGACACAGCTATGATGCTGTAAATGCAGCAGCAATTTCTACATCTAGAACAATAGCAGGAAGAGAGAGTCAACCACTAGGCCTAGCTTGAACATTTGAAATCTGTAAGGTCACTCCCAGTGATCCACTTCCTCCCACACCCATTCAAACAAGGCCCATACCTACTCCAACAAGCATAATACTCTGACAAATTGGAACAATTTCTATCAGTGACACTTTCAATGAGTCTATTGCGATCATTCTCATTCCAACCACAACATGTAGCATGCATTTATTTTTTCCTTATAAAAACTATATTTGATTATCTGGAATGAGTTGTGCTTATCATTCATAGATCAGAAACATATACGGAACAGTAAATGGGTGTTCTGCTAAGGAGATTCGGATCTGATAATGTCCTCATGTAACTTATTCATATGAGTGACAGCTAGACTTGGGAGAGTGTTTTCAAAAAACCAAATTTATTTCAACATTCACGAATGGTTGAATAGTTTTCCTGAAAATGAAGCATCAAGCAAACCTAATATCGCTGAATTTTTTCTTCTCTGAGATATTGGAATTGTTATGCCTGGTGCCTCAAGATTTTAATACACTTTTAATAATGTGTTTCATTAATTCTTTGAGGGTGTAATACAATGTATTCTTCATTTTTAAATTATAATATAATTACATCATAAATGTATTTTTAAAAATTCCAGTCAGTGTATGCATGATGAGAGTGAGCAGCATATTCCAGTGTGTGTGTGTGTGTGTGTGTGTGTGTGTGTGTGTGTGTGTGTCGGTGTGTGTCTGTGTGTGTCTGTGTGTGTCTGTGTGTGCGTCTGTGTGACTGTGTGTATGTGCACTAGATAACAGTCTGCCTTCTTTCATGTTCTCACCATCTTCCTTACTCTAGAAAAGGCCTCTTGCTTTTCTCTGCAGTGTGCCCAGGCCAGCTGGCCAATAAACATCTGGAAGTCCTCCTACCTCTGGCTCTCCTGTGGCCATGGGAACATGGATTACAGAGTGTACACTACTGTGCTTAGTTTTACATGAGCATGCTCTTTACTCAAACCATCTCCTCAAAGCAATAATTTAATATCGGACTTAAGACCTTGTGTTTTTCAGAAAGTCCTATTTATTTTATTATTTGCTGATAATAATTTGATAAAAACAACACACTCCAAAACTATATTTGAAAGCCTGGTTCTATGTATCAACAATTTGGAAAATGTAATGTTCTTCATGAAAGATGATGAGAAGAGTTAGACTATCATAAGATTGGAGAAAAGACCTAGCTGTCAAGAGTGTTTTCTGCTTTTGATAAGACCAGGGTTGTTTGGATCCTAGCACCCTCATCAAGAGGCTCACAACAGTTTGTAACTCCAGATCCAGGGTATCCAAAAATCCTCTTATGGCTTCTAGGTGCAGTTGCTATGTGTCTCTGTCTCTGACTGTGTCTCTCTCTCTCTTCTCTCTGTCTCTCTGTCTGTCTCTCTGTCTCTCTGTCTGTGTCTCTCTCTCTCTCTCTCTCTCTCTCTCTCTCTCTCTCTCCCTTTCACTTCTTATATGATTTTATTTTTTTAATTTTTTTTGAAATAATTTTATTACATTTCAAATATTGCCTCATTTTCCATTCCTTTCTCCAAGAGTTCTTCTCCCCATCCTTCCTTCTCTTTGCCTATGAGAGGGTGCTCCCCCACTCACCCTGTCACCCATCCATCCACCACCACCTCATTCATCCCCCTTCCCTGGGGAATCAAATCTCTACAGTATTAGACACATCCTCTCTTATTGACTCCAGACAAGACAGTCCTCTGCTACATAAATGCTGGAGGTCACAGACCAGCCTGTTTATGCTCTTTGGTTGATGGCCTCTTCAGGTTCCATATCCCAATGCAGTGAGTCACATCTGAGGTCACCCCATTGATTTTAGGTTGCCTCCCTTATCCCAGATCTAGGTGTCATCCTGGAGATGTCCCCTACCTCCTCACCCCCTTCAGTTGTAGATTTACATTCATTTTTATGGCCACATGTTTAAAAGTAGAATATGAGGAGACTGAGAAGCTGTACACTAAAGAAATCTCGTGAATTATACTTTATCTGAAGGTTTTCACTCTTGAGTCCCACACATTGCTTTTCAATCACCTGTACCCTGCTGTTTCTGCTTACATCCAGGCTAGAAACTTGTTTTGAAGATATTTAAAATTAAATTTTAGTAACTATAAATATGCCAGGACCAGTTCTATCTGTTATGTTTGGGTCCTGAGATGTAGAAGGGGAGTTGACAAAAGTGAAGGCACTGACCACCCCTTGATCTTCAAGCAAGTGGCCCCAAATAATTCGAGCATTCTTTATTTATACAGTGACAATCCTGCTCACCCAAGCCGTGATATCACTGCTTACTTTATTAAAAGAAATCACAATACCCACACTAAAAAGGTCTATTTTTATAAAAAGTCCTTACTAGTTTCCCTTTCTCACACCCTACCCCCCCTATTTTTGCATTACAAAGTATAATTTCAGCAAGACAAAAATAAATTTCTAGCCAGGCATGTCTTGTAAACATTAACACATGCCCAACTGGCATCAAATGCAGTTACATAGTTATGCAAGGTGAGAAACAGAATTAAACATTTGATGATAAATGTTCAGTTATGAGATAGTACTCCATGTTATAATGCATTTTTAATTGTAGACAAAGACAAGTTCATTGTATCTAGCAACCCTCCTTGACATGTATCTATCAATTCCTGATATAGTCTTTCTAAGAGCTATTTTCAAGTCTCTATCAATCTGACACAGTTCTGCACTTTCTATGTCTCTGTTGATCAGATATAGCTTCCTGAAAGCAGTTATGCAAACAGGACCTACTGCTCTCCACAACTGCCACAGGCTTATTCAGTGTGACTGTAGCTGCTTCTATAAGGACATGACATGATTACATGTCTGAAATACAGAGGATTTTTGGTCACATCTGGAGAATGGATAGATGCAAAAAGAGGAGAAGAGGAGTTTCAAGAGTTTTGAGGAAAATGTAGAATTATCCATAGTGTTTTAGCCTATGTAATCCCAGATGGCCTTGTCCATGACTGACAAAATGATACAAATTTTGTTATAAGTATATACAGCATAGTGAAGGAAAGGGAACTTGTAGCACATGCAATCTAGGTACTGAGCATAAAGGCCACCAAAGATCCCTTGTCAATTGGGAGTTGGTTTCCATAGGCCTTGCCACAATAGAATCCTACTATTGAAGCACTCATATGCTGTTCCTTGCAGCAGCTGCATGGCCACTGCCAAAAAGAGGTGGCTCATCTGCTAAATTATTTCTTATACAAGCATGACGATCTGAGTTCAATATCCAGAGCACATGTAAAAAGTCATGAGACTGTGTTCCAAGCTAATCATCCTGGTGCCTGTGTAATGGAGAAGGAAGTATCCCTATGGCTTGATGAGTCACCAGTCTAGCTAACTTGGTAAATCTGTGGTCACTTTTAGACCTCGTCTCAAAATCAATACAGTGGAGAGTGACTGAGAATGATACCCAACATTGACCTTTGGCCTCCTTATTCACACATGTGCACATGCACCTGCAGACACATGTACCCCCAAATACTGAGATCTTATTAGCAGATGCCTAAGTACCTGATAAGCTTGTTCAGAAATTCTCATGTTCTTTTCTACCCTCCAATAGCTCTCCTATACCACACTGTTCCTTATTGGTTGCACTTTATCATTTCTTAGTTTTAGATATTTTATGTCCATTGCCTCTCTTTCATAATAGAATATCATCTTTAAAACTCATCTGAAAATCATTTTATTCATTCAGACTCCTTGGGTTTAGGCAACAGAAATCATTTTTAATTTATTTTTACAGAGGAATGGTGAGAAGACTGAGAAGTTAAGAACATGTTCTACTCTTGAAGAGGACCCATGTTAGATTCACAGAACAAGATGACTCATAATCCTTGGTAATTTCAGTTTGAGGGAACCAATGGCCTCATTGGGCCTCCAGAGGCAACTCCATGGAGGCAAATATTCACACATATAAATATATATGTGTGTGTGTGTGTGTGTGTGTGTGTGTGTGTGTGTGTGTGTGTGTGTGTGTGTGTTTAATTGTTTTCTGACCCTACTTTTTTATTAGAGGGTAAGATTAGTCAATCTCCCTCAGATTTCTAAAGAGGAACAACGTTTTTCCTTTTCAATTGAAGACAAGTCCCCTCCAGACTGAGAGGCATCTAAATTCAAGTTGACACAAATGTCCGCCGTATCCTTTAATGTGCTTTTTGAATTGTCTTTTTCTTTTTCATAATGGGTATTGTTTATAATTGTGTTGGTGCATATTTTGTTTTACCACAGGCTTCTTTGATGTTATCTAGCTGCTTTGATTTTAATTTCTGCTTATCTCTCAATTAGCTCTTCACCTTACATTGTTATCCTAGCTTATTACTCATTTTATAACACCCATTCTCCATAAATTTGAAGAAGATAACAACAAATGCTGCTTAAAGTGTACTTCTCTTCCCTACAGTCAATCTATTGCAAAACATAGACTTTTGCCTTTGATTGTTGTTTTGTTTCTTTGACACAGTTATTTCCTTGGATTTAATAATATTGTTTCACTCTTTTTTATTTATCCTTTCAAAGTGAGATAATAGAAAACTTGTGGGGGTGGTTTCAAAAGAAAATGAGGCTGACCCCTTTTGTCTATATTTTAATACCTTCTCCTAAGTTTGAAAATAGAGTCCTGATTCAGCAACTCAATTCTGCATAGGCAATCACTGTGGAGAGTAAAGTAGGAGTGTACCATGACTCTTGATGGATGTCAAATCTCACTGGTCTCATATGTTTCAATGTCTTTGTAGAAGCCCCTGTCATTTTTCAATTGATATATGACCTTAAACCAAGGTTGTTGGTGGATTTTTTCTTGTTCTATTTCATGTCTCAGGAAGAATGAGGAATATCATGTTGGAACAAGGTGACTTGCTTCTATTTCATGATGTCAGTCCTGGACCTGGGATTTTTCTGACATGCACACCTGATTATAAAGAAGAATGCTTTGTTTTATTTCCCTCCAGAGCTATATCTAGTATATTTCAGTATAGCTACCTACTCCTCCACCATGCAAGAAGAGGTCCCTTGAAATATAAATGATACACATAAAAGTGCTGCTTTCTGCTCCTCTGGGTCATACAGTTCCACTGTACATCTCCAGGATTTACATGCTCCATATTTTAACTTTTTGACTCACTGTCTTTGTAATATATTTTCAAAAGTTTGAACTTATGGTATCCAGTATCCAAGAGTTGTTTAGCTTATCCCTTCAAGATCTAGTTGCCTTTATATAAAATATACATACACTTATTCTTTCTAAAACTTATCGATATTATGCACATCTGTTCTGTAATACTAGGCAGAAATTCTCTGTACACATTTCTTTCTTGCTTCAGGAATGGGAGAAAGTGAAGACACATATGTATAGGAATGCTCTATCTATGTCTGGATATGTATCAGCTTTACAGAATCTTTACTATAGCTCATATCAATTCATTCTCTTATTTCAATTTATGCATATATTTTAGGTCCTATATTCATAGAATACTAATTTCTCTGTGGTTTAGTTGAATATTTCTTTATTTCTGCATGTGATGACACACATGTGGATGAAGAGTAAAATTTATGGCAGATATTTCCTCCTTCCATCATGTATGTCCCAAGGATCAAACTCAGGTTATCAGTCTTGGCAGCAGGTATTGTTACCTACTGAGTCATCTCACTGTTCCCAGTATATCTCATAATTTAATGTTGCAAGCCAATTGCTACCACTTGCCAAAAAAAAAAAAAAAAAAAAAAAAAAAAAAAAAAAAAGTTGTGATCTAAAGCATTTCTTTGGATTAAACCATTGTCCATTTTTATACCCTATTGTGATATTTCTACTCTTTGTTTTTGTCCTAAGAATATTATTTATTCTTTCTTCTCTCATAAATTACATCTCAATAAGAGTTATTCCCCCCTTCACTCTTTCTAGTCATGCTCATCACTTCAGCTCTTCTCTAGATTCACTCCAATTCCATTTCCCTTAGAAAAGAGGAGGCCTCACAGGGCTATCAAATGAACACAGCATAATAAATTACCATTAGACTAGTACAAAC
Source organism: Uromys caudimaculatus (assembly GCA_028551405.1). Classification (NCBI taxonomy): domain Eukaryota; kingdom Metazoa; phylum Chordata; class Mammalia; order Rodentia; family Muridae; genus Uromys; species Uromys caudimaculatus. The sequence continues at coordinate 71,335,070 of CM052711.1, read as the reverse complement.
CCTCATAACAAGGCTGGACAAAGCAACGTAGCAAGATTAAAAGTGTTCCAAGAGCAGACAAAACAGTAAGACACACCATCCCACTCCCTTTTGTTAGAAGTTCAACAAAAAAATCAAGCTACACAACCATCACATATATGCAAAGCATCTGAGAACTTAGAGGAACAAGTTAACTCCTATTGTATTTTCATGTATTATAAACAACCTCTTATGTTTTTAATGAAAATTCTGAAGATAGAGCTGGAAAGTAGAACACTGTCAATAGGACAGGAGGTCAACCTACAAATTGAAAAAAGTTCTTCACTAACCCTACATCCGATAGAGGGCTAATATCCAACATACACAAAGAACTTACAAAGTTAGACTCTATAAATAAATAAATAAATAAATAAATAAATAAATAAATACATACATACATACATACATACATACATACATAAATAACCTAATTAAAAATGGGGTACAGAGCTAAACAGAAAATTCTCAACAGAGAAATCTTGAATGGCCAAGAAGCACTGAGAGAAATCCTTAGCTTTCAGAGAAATACAAATCAAAATGAACCAGAGATTCCACATTACACCAATCAGTATGACAAAGACCAAAAAGGCAAAGTAAAAGTAAATGCTGGCAAGGATGTGGAGAAAGTGGAACACTCCTCCATTGGTGGTCAGATTGAAAACTGGTGCAACCACTCTGGAAATGAATCTGGTTGTTATCCAGAAAATTGGAAATATTTCTACCTGAAGACCTCTCTATACCACTCCTGGCTATATACCCAAAATATACTCTACCATCTCACAAGGATATATGATCCACTATGCTCATAGAAACCTTATTTATAAAGGCCAGAAGCTGGAAACAGGCCAGATGTCCCTCAACCAAAGAATGGATACAGAAAATGGGATTTATTTACCAAATTGAATACTATTCAGCTATTAAAATGAGGACATTATGAATATTGAAAGCAAAAGAATGGACCTAGAAAATTACATCCTGAGCAAGACTCAGGAACACTCAGACAGGTAACTCTGAAGCAGGACCCCATGAAGGGATGGGGACACCAACACAGCTACAAAACTTCCTACCCATAATTATGCCTGCTAAAAAAAATGCAGGGAGAAAAATTGAGAATAAATTGAAGGAATGTCTCACCAGTGACCAGACCAGCCTATGATCCATCCCATGGGTGGGCATCAATCCCTAACTTTATTACTGATGCTAAGTTGTGCTTGCAGATCAGAGTCTTTTTTGTCAATAGTTACTTCCAATGAATAGTAGCCAACAGACTTTATCCAAATCTTTTAGATCTGACTGTACCTCTTTATTGATTGAGGAACTGTAGAAAGTATGGTCACCACAAAGGACTTGCAAGATTCAGGGCTGGTGGTTCGCAAAACATCTCCCTTTAACTCTCTTATCTGGCCAATGCAACAGACAAATGGATCATGGAGAATGACAGTTGACTATCAAAAACTAAATCAGGTAATAACTCTGATTGCAGCTACTGTACTAGATGTAGTATCACTACTTGAGTAAATTAACATATTTCCTGGTAACTGACATGCAGCTATTGATCTAGCAAATGCCTTCTTCTCAGTACCTGTCCATAAGAACCACCAGAAGCAATGTGATTTCAGTTGGCATGGTCAGCAATACACCTTTACAGTTTCACCTCAAGGATATATTAACTCTCCTGCCCTGTGTTATAACTTAGTTAGAAGGGATCTTGATCATCTGTCTCTTCTACAAAATGTCACATTGGTGCACTCTATTGATGGCATTATGATGATTGGGCCAAGTGAGCAGGAAGTAGCAACCACTTAGGACTCATTGGTAGCACATATGCATATCAGAGGATGGGAAGTAAATCCAACCAAAATTCAAGGACCATCTACCTCAGTGAAATACTTAGGAATCCAATGGTATGAGAGCATGCAGGGATAGTCCTTATAATGTGAAAGATAAGTTATTGCCCTCACACCACAAAAAATGAATCTCAACATTTAGTGTGTCTCTTTGGATTCTGGAGACAACACATTCCTTACTTGGGTGTGTTACTCAGGCCCATTTATCAAGTGACTTGGAAAGGTATTAGCTTTGTGTGGGGCCTAGAACAGGAGAAGGCTCTTCAACATGTCCAGACTGCTATGCAGGCTGCTCTATCACTTGGACCATATGATTCATCAGACTCAATATGAGGTGTCAGTGGCAGATAGATAGTGGCTGTTTGAAACCCCTGGCAGGCCCCTGTATGTGAATCACAGAAGAGACCTTTGGATTTTTGATCAAAGTTCTACCATCAGCAGCAGACAACAAATATCCTTTTGAAAAACAGCTCTTGGCCTGCAATTGGGCCTTATGGGAAACTGAACATTTAACAATGGGATGCCAATTTATCATGTGATCCGAACTACCCACCATGATCTGGGTGTTATCATACCCCCAAAGTCATAAAGTAGGATGTGCCCAGCTGCAGTCTATTATCAAATGGAGGTGGTATATACATGATCAGGCTCAAGCAGGTCCTGAAGGCAGAAACAAGTTACATGAAGAAGTTGTTCAATTGCCTATGGTTTCTACTCCTGTTACAATGCCATTTGCTGCCAAGCCTCATGGGGTGTTCCCTATGATCAGCTGACTGAAGAAGAGAAGACTAGTACCTGATTTACTGACAGCCTTGCACGTTATGCAGGCACCACCCAGAAGTGGACAGCTGCAGCATTACAACCCCTTTCCGGGACAACCCTGAAAAATACAGGTGAAGGAAAATCTTCACCTTAGGCAGAGCTTCGGGCAGTACACATGGTATAACAGTTTGTTTGGAAGAAGAAATGCCCAGATGTACAATTGTCCAATGACTCATGGACTGTAGCCACTGAACTGGCTGGATGTTCAGGGACTTCGAAAGAACATGATTGGAAAATTGGTGAGAAAGACATTTGGGAAAGAAGTATGTGGATAGATCTCTCCAAATGGGTAAAGGATGTAAAGATATTTGTGTCCCTTGTAAATGCTCACCAAAAGGTGACTTCAGCTGAGGATGAGTTCAATAATCAAGTGGATAAAATGAACCATTCTGTGGATGGACTGTCAACCTCTTTCCCAAGCCATCCCCGTTATTATTCAATAGGCACATGAGCAAAGTGGCCATGTTAGCTGAGATGGTTATGCTTGGGCTCAAGAACATGGATTTCCACTCACAAAAGCTGACCTGGCTACAGCTGCTTCTTAATGCCAGATCTGCCAACAGCAGAGACCAACACTGAGCTCCAGATATGGCACCATTCTTCAAAGTGACCAGCCAGCAACCTGGTAGCAGGTTGACTATATTGAACCACTTCCCTCCATAGAAAGGACAAGATTTTGTTCTTACTGGAGTCAATACTTAATCTGGCCATGGATTAGTCTTTCTTGCACATAATGCTTCTGCCAAAACCACCATCCACAGACTTACAGAATGCCTTATCCATCATCATGATATTCCACACAGTATTGCTTCTGACCAAGGAACTCATTTCACAGCCAGAGAAGTGCAACAGAAGGCCAATGATCATGGAATCCATTGGTCTTACCATGTCTCCCACTCATGGAACCAACTTCTGTCTTAGTTAGAGGTTTACTGCTGTGAACAGACACCATGCCAAGGCAATTCTGATAAGGGCACCATTTAATTGGGGCTGGCTTACAAGTTCACAGGTTCAGTCCATTATCATAAAGGTGGGAACATGACAACATCCAGGCAGGCATGGTGCAAGAGCTGAGAGTTCTACATATTCATCTGAAGGCTGCTAGCAGAATACTGACTTCCAGACAACAAAGACTAGGCTATTAATGACCACACACAGAGTGACATACCTATTCCAACAAGGCTATACCTCTCAATAGTGCCACTCTTTGAGTCAAACAGATACAAATTATCACAACCTCAGATATATTTAGGGTTCTTTATTCAATTATTTTATTTTATTACATTCAAATTGTTGCCCCTTCCTGGCCTCCCTCCCTGAGTTCTTCCTCTCCTACCACCCTCCAACCCCCCCACATCATCATCTCCTTTTCCTTGGGCATCAAGTTTCTACAGGATTAATCGCATCCTTCCCCACTGACAGACAAGGCCGTTCTCTGCTACATATATGCCAGGGGTGACAGACCACCGCATATATGTTGTTTGGATGGTGGCCTAGTATCTGAGAACTCTGAGGGGTCCATGTTAGTTGATACCGTTGTTCTATCTGTGAGGTTGCAATCCCCTTGAGCTTCTTCAATCTATCCCCTAACTCTTCTGTAGAGGTCCCTGACCTCAGTTCAATGGCTGGCTGTATCTACATCTGTCTCAGTCAGCTGCTGGTAGAGTGTCTCAGAGAATAAACATGTTAGGCTCCTGTCTGCAAGCACAAATGGCATCAGTAATAATGTTAGGAACCTGTGCTGCTATACATGGGATGAATCCCAAGTTGGGAAGGTTAAAAGATGGCCTTTTCTTTAGTCTCTTCTCTATTTTTGTCCCTGCATTTCCATTAGACAGGAACAATTCTTGGTCAAACATTTGAATAAGGGTGGGTGGCCCCATGCCTCAACTGAGTGTCATGTCTATCTACTGAAGGTGGTCTCTTCAGGTTCCTTCTCCCCACTGTGGGTATTTCAACTAATGTCATACCCATTGAGTCCTGGGACCCTCTCACATCCCAGGTCTCTGGGGCATTTAAGGGTTTCCCTCCACCCTCCACTCCCAGTAGCTCCATAATTCCATCATTCTCCTGGAACTCTGGGGCTCTCTCCTGACTCCCCCATTCCGAATCCTACCCCCTTTTGCCTCCCCTTCTCTCTCCCATCCAGGGTCCTCCCTCCCTTTATCTCCCATGATTATTTTATCCCCCGTTCTAAGTGAGATTGAAGGCTCCTCACTTGGGCCATCCTTCTTGTTAAGTTTCATATGGTCTGTGGGGGATATCACAGGTATTCTGTACTTTAGGTCTGGGTTACCTCACTCAGGATGTTATTTTCTAGTTCCCTCAAATTGCTTGAAAAATTCATGATATCATTATTTTTAATAGATGAATAATATTACATTCTGTATCCATTCTACAATTGAGGGACATCTGGGTTGGTTCCAGTTTCTGGTTCTTATTACTAAGACTGCTATGACCATAGTGGAACGCATGTACTTTGATATGGTAGGACGTCTTTTGGGTATATGCCCAGGATGTTATAGCTGATTCTTCAGGTAGCACTATTTCCAGTTGTCTGAGGAACTGCCATTTTGATTTCCAGAATAGTTGTAAAAGTTTACAATCCTACCAGCAATGGAAAAGTGCTCTTTTCTATCCATATCCTTACCAGTATGTCCTGTCATTTGAGTTTTATATCTTAGCCAGGCTATATCCCCTGAGAGGCTCTACCAGCAGCTAACTGAGATAGATGCAGACATTCACAGCCAAACATTGGAGTCAGGTCAGGGACCACTCTGGAAGAGATAGGGGAAGAATTGAAGTAACTGAAGGGGATGGCAATCCCATAGGCAGACCAACAATGTCAAGTAGCTTGGAATGATGGGAGATCTGAGAGACTGAGACCCCAACCAAAGAGCACGCAGAGGGGTGGGGGTAATGGTCTGAGGCCACTGGAGCATGTGTCGAAGAGAGCTGCATTGTCTGTCATCAATAGGGAGAGGATACACCTAATCCTGTAGACACTTGAAGCCCCAGGGTGGAGGGATATCCAGGTTTGGGGCACCCTTTCAGAGGTGAAGGGGAAGCGGGCTGGAGGGAAGAACTATGTAAGGAGAATACAGGAGGGGGTCAAGATTTGGGATGTAAATAAAGAAAATAATTTAAAAACAAAAAAGATAAGGAAAAATTTCAAAAACAGTTTCCTCTTTGTGGAGGCCTGAGGGCTTCCAAAAATACTCAGCTTGGAAACATGCCCTAAAAATAATTTCAAAGTTTTGGCTGCTATAGCACAGGAGGCAGAGTGACCTGCATTATCTGGCCAACTCCCATGCCTTCCAAAGAAGCCCTGCCATCATCAGCATCATCTATCTAACACCAGGGAAAAGCAGATGACTAAAGGACTGTGTAAGAACAAATCAACAAGTGTCAGGGCAATATGTACCATCAGAGACCAGATATCCTTCTATAGCAAGTCCTCGGAATCCTAAGGAGACCAAAGTACAAGTAGATGACCATAAATCCAATCTTATGAAAATGGTAGAGGCCTCTAAAAAGGAAATAAATAAATCCCCTAGAGAAACACAAGAAAATCCATTCAGTTAGAGGCATTAAACATGCATGCATATATATATATATATATGTATATACCAGAAAATACAAATATCAAACAGGAAAAGAAAATGAATAAAACTGTCCACAACCTGAAAATAGAAATGGAAGCAATAAAGAAAACACTACCAATCTGTGGCGGGAGACCTCTGCCTGGGCCACCAGGGTTCCATAGACAAGTAGCACCAGGAGAAAGCTACCCTTCCAGGAGTGTAGAAAAGCCATGAGTGAGGTTAAGACGAGCACCACTGCTCACCAGGACCCACTCAGAACCTGCAGGACACAGGGACTGAGGTAATGTCCGGCATAGGAACCTTCCAGTTTCCATCTGTGGTGGGAGACCTCTGACTAGGCCAACAGGGTACCATAGCCAAGTAGTGCCAGGAGAAAGTTACCCTCCCAGGAGCATGGAAAAGCCTGGAGTGGGGATAAGACGAGCACCACTGCTCACCTGTACCTGCCCGGAACACCCGAGACACAGGGACTGAAGAAAAGTCATGGACAGGAAACTTCCAGTTTCTTTCTGTGGCTGGGAACCTCATCTTGTGCCACAAGGTTCCATAGCCAATTAGTGCCAGGAGAAAGCTAGCCTCGAAGGCCTTCAGGACACAGACTGAGAAAGAAAAGTCAGGGTCAGGAACCTTCCGTTTTCCATCTGTGGTGGGAGACCTCTGCCTGGGCCACCAGGGTTCCATAGCCAAGTAGGAGAAAGCTACCCTCCCAGGAGCATGTGAAAACCCTGAGTGGGCTTAAGATTAGCACCTCAGCTCACCGGGACATGGGGATCTCAGCTTGGGTCACAGGGCTACAGGAGAGAGCTGATATCCCAGAAGTGCTGACACTCCTTCGAGCACAAGCAAAACCACCACTTCTGTTGAAACTCACTGGATCAAAATGCACCCTTGCAGAGCCATCAGAACACAGGAACCAAAGGACAGCTGGGGACAAGATCCTGCTGGTTTCTGTCTGCACCCCAGAGCTGACCCTGTGCCACAGCTCTCCAAACCCAAATACCTCTCAGAAAGAGCTGGTCTTCAAGGAGTATTGATACAGAGGCCTTCAGGAGGGACAAGCCACAGCCAGACAGAGTAAGATCAGCTAACATCAGAGTTAACAAGATGGCAAAAGGCAGGGGCAAGAACATAAGGAACAGAAACAAAGGCTACTTGGCATCATCAGAACCCAGATCTCCCACCACAGCAAGCACTGGAGACCCCAACACACAAGAAAAGCAAGACTCAGATATAAAATCATTTCTCTTGATGATGATAAGAGACTTTAAGAAAGAAAGAAATTAACACCCTTAAAGAAACACAAGAGAACAGAGGTAAAGAACTAGAAGCCTTTAAGGAGGAAACACAGAAATCCATTAAAGAATTACAGGAAAACACAATCAAACAGACAAAAGAAATAAACAAAACCATCCAGGAGCTAAAACTAGAAATAGAAACAATAAAGAAATCACAAAAAGAGACAACCCTGGAGTTAGAAAATCTAGGAAAGAGATCAGGAGTCATAGATGCAAGCATAACCAACAGAATACAAGAGATAGAAGAGAGAATCTCAGGAGCAGAAGATACCATTGACAACATCGATACAACAGTAAAAGAACATACAAAATGCAAAAAGCTCCTAACCCAAAACATCCATCAACTCCAGGACACAATGAGAAGACAGAACCTAAGGATAATAGGAATCGAAGAGAGTGAAGATTCTCAACTTAAAGGAGCAGTAAATATCTAAAACAAAATTATAGAAGAAAACTTCCCCAACTTAAAGAAAGAGATGAACATAAATATACAAGAAGCTTACAGAACTCCAAAGAGATGGGACCAGAAAAGAAATTTGTCCCGTCATATTATAGAGAAAACACCCAATACACAAAACATGAAAGAATATTAAGAGCAGTAAGGGAAAAATGTCAAGTAACATACAAAGGCAGACCTATCAGAATTACACCAGACTTCTCACCAGAGACTATGAAAGCTAGAAGATCCTGGGCAGAACTCATACAGACCCTAGGAGAATACAACTGCCAGCCCAGGCTGCTATACCCAGCAAAACGTTCAATTAACATAGATGGTAGAACCAAAATATTCTATGACAAAACCAAATTTACACAATATGTTTCCACAAAACCAGCCCTACAAAGGATAATAGATGGTAAACATCAACTCAAGGAGGGAAACTTCACCCTAGAAAAAGCATGAAAGTAATCTTTCAACAAATTCAAAAGAAGATAGCAACGCAAACATAAAAGTAACATCAAAAATAACAGGAACCAACAATCACTATTCCTTAATGTCTCTTAACATCAATGGACTCAATTCCCCAATAAAAAGACATAGAGTGACAGACTGGATCCATAAAGAGGATCCAGCTTTTTGCTGCATTCAAAAAACACACCTTTGTGATAAAGATAAACACTACCTCAGAGTAAAGGGCTGAAAAACAATATTCCAGGCAATGGTCCCAAGAAACAGGCTGGAGTAGCCATTCTAATATCTGATAAAATCGACCTTCACCCAAAAATCATCAAAAAAAAAAAAAAAAAAAAACCGTAAGGAAGGACACTTCATAAACATCAAAGGAAAAATCTACCAAGAAGAACTCTCAATTCTGAACATCTTTGCTCCAAATGTGAGAGCACCCACATTCATAAAAAAAAAAAAACTTTACTAAAGCTCAAAGCACATATTGCACCTACCACAATAATAGTAGGAGACTTCTACACCCAATTACCATCAATGGACAGATCTTGGAATCACAAGCTAAACAGAGACACAGTGAAATTAACAGATGTTATGAACCAAATGTACTTAACAGATATCTATAGAACATTTCATCCTAAATCAAAAGAATATACCTTCTTCTCAGCACCTCATGGTACTTTCTCCAAAATTGACCATATAATCAGTCACAAAACAAACCTCAACAGATACAAGATGATTGAAATAATCCCATGCCTCCTATCAGATCACTACTGATTAAGACTGGCCTTTAATGGCAACAATAACAACAGAAAGCCCACATAGACATGGAAGCTGAACAATGCTCTACTCAATGATAACTTGGTCAAGGAAGAAAGAAAGAAAGAAAGAAATTACAGACTTCCTAGAATTTAATGAAAATGAAAGTACAACATACTCAAACTTATGGGACACAATGAGAGCAGTGTTAAGAGGAAAACTCATAGCTTTGAGTGCCTACAAAAAGAAACTTGAGAGAGCATATACTAGCAGCTTAACAACACACCTGGAAGCTCTAGAACAAAAAGAAGCTAATACACCCAAATGGAGTAGAAGGCAGGAAATAATCAAACTCAGGGCTGAAATCAATCAAGTAGAAACAAAAAGAACTATACAAGGAACCAACAAAACCAGGAATTGGTTCTTTGAGAAAATCAACAGGATAGATAAACGCTTACTTAAAATAGAAATAGAAGAAACACTAACCAGTTCCTTCTATGAGGCAACAGTTACACTGATATGAAAATTTCACAAAGACCCAACAAAGAAAGAAAACTTCAGACCAATTTCCCTTATGAATATCAATGCAAAAATACTCAATAAAATTCTCTCAAACTGAATCCAAGAACACATCAAAATGATCATTCCTCATGATCAAATAGGCTTCATCCCAGTGATGCAGGATTGTTCAATACCTGAAATCCTTCAATGTAATTCACTACATAAACAAAGTCAAAGAAAAAAACCACATGGTCATTTCATTAGATGCTGAAAAAAAATTGACAAAATTCAACATTCCTTCATGATAAAAGTCCTGGAAAGATCAGGAATTCAAGGCCCATACTTAAACATAGTTAAAGCAATAAAGAGCAAACCAGTGGCCAACATCAAACTAAGTGGAGAGAAACTCGAAGCAATACCACTAAAATCAGAGACTAGAGAAGGTTGCCCACTTTCTCCCTATCTATTCAATATAGTAATTGAAGTTCTAGCTAGAGCAATTAGACAACAAAAGGAGATCAAAGGGATACAAATTGGTATGGAAGAAATCAAATTATCACAATTTGCAGATGATATGATCCTATACTTAAGTACCCTGAAAAACCCCACCAGAGAACAGCTGCAGCTGATAAACAACTTCAGCAAAGTGGCCGGATATAAAATTAACTCAAACAAATCAGTACCTTTCCTATATGTGAAGCATAAACAGGATGAGAAAGAAATTAGTGAAATGACACCCTTCACAATTGTCACAAACACTATAAAGAATCTTGGTGTGACTCTAACCAAACAAATGAAAGATCTGTATGACAAGAACTTCAAGTCTATGAAGAAAGAAATCCAAGAAGACCTCAGAAGGTGGAAAGATCTCCCATGCTCATGAATTGGTAGGATTAATATAGTAAATACGGCCATCCTGCCAAAAGCAATCTACAGATTCAGTGCAATCCCCATCAAAATTCCAACTCAATTCTTCATAGACTTAGGAAGAGCAATTCTCAAATTCATGTGGAACAACAAAAATCCCAGGATAGCAAAAGCTCTTCTCAACAACAAAAGAACTTCTGGGAGAATCAGCATCCCTGACCTCAAGCTGTACTACAGAGCAGTAGTGATAAAAACTGCATGGTATTAGTAGAGTGACAGGCAGATAAATCAGTGAAATAGAATTGAAGACCCAGAAATGAACCACACACCTACAGTCACTTGATTTTCGACAAATGAGCTAAAACCACCCAGTGGAAAAAAGGCAGCATTTTCAACAAATGGTGCTGGTTCAACTGGTGGTCTACATGTAGAAGGAAGAGAATTGATCCATTCTTATCTCTCTGTACAAAGCTCAAGTCCAAGTGGATCAAGGACCTCCACATAAAACCAGATACACTGAATCTAATCAAGAGAAAGTGGGGAAAAGTCTCAAACACATGGGCACAGGGGAAAAGTTCCTGAACAGAACATCAGTGGCTTATGCTCTAAGATCAAGAATCGACAAATGAGACCTCATCAAATTGCAAAGCTTTTGTAAGGCAAAGGACACTGTCAATAGGACAAAACAGCAACCAACAGATTGGGAAAAGATCTTTACCAATCCTATGTCCGATAGAGGGCTATCCAATATATACAAAGAACTCAAGAAGTTAGACTCCAGAAAACCCAATACCCTATCAAAAAATTGAGGAACAGAGCTAAACAGAGAATTCTCAACTGAGGAAATTCGCAGGGCTGAGAAACACCTAAA
>CM052711.1:71284432-71303762 GCA_028551405.1 Uromys caudimaculatus | reverse complement strand
AAGATTAACATGTGAAAGAAGCCATAAGGGCAAGATACAAGAGAAGCTCCACCCACCAGAGTTTATCATCACAAAAGAATCAAGCTCTAGAAAACAGTTGGGAGCATACAAATGTGGATTGAGGCTATGCAAATATCACAATTTAGAGTCGGGAGTCACCACCTGGAACATTTAAATGCAGGCTTTTCTGTCAGCTCACAACTCCCATATTCAGGACTGCTTTTCTTTTCTTTGCATAAGGACACAAGAATTTAGGTATTCCAACAGATGCCTGGGTCACTTGGCAGGGACTTTGGAACTGAGATCCACACCTATAAGATTCACATTGTTAACTCAGGCATCCTAATTTCACTGCTGGATCTGTTTAAAAAAAAAAAAAAATTGTTTTCCTGTTCCCACTGCCACAGACACTGATTTCTGGGTAAATTCATTGTAAGAGAATGCAGATGCTTGAAGTATCTCTTTTTAAGGTGTGTGTCAAACATAATTCATTTAATGAACCAGTGTAGCTACATGCTAATGCAAAGCTGTTTCTAATGAAAAGGGAGAGCAAGATTTTGTCTGGGAAGTAAAAGAGAAAGGTCCTATGTTTCTAACTGGGTTACCTGTAAGAAAGTATGAATATGTATGAATCCAAATACTATAAAAGTATGTTTATTTCAAGGAATTCATTCCCACTTTGTAAAATTATTATACAATGGTTTTAAGTCACCTGCCCCAAATTCAGTAAGACCTTTGTGTACACAAAAGTCCTGCTACATTGTTACCGTCAGAATAAAGTGCCTGAGACTTTCTTCCATTCATTTCCCGTGTACTGATTCTTTTAAGACTATCCAATCAAATAAACTGCAAGGTCAGACACCAGCCCGTGGCTAAAATAAAGTCAACACCTGGATTAGCATAAAAATAAAGTGTGTTTACTGTATCACTGGGTTATCTCTTCCAAATACCTGATCAAATGTAATGTTTTGTCTTGTCTAGATACTTCAGGGGGAGGAATGGTCACTTTCTTTGTGACCCTGAATTTATTTTTAACACAACCCCATGGTATATGAGTGTGTGTTGGAGGGAGAGCTGTATTGATGTGATGCATGCACTTGAGTGTATGGTACACATGCCCCTGGGTACACATGCAGACCCCTGTGCTATTGTTTTTGCCTCTATTGATGTCTGCCTTGTTGCCTTGACACACAGTATCTCCATGAGTCAGGAGCTCATTCTTTATCCAGAAGAAAGCTCCATATATGTGCCCTCTTTGCCTTCTAGTGCAGAGGTTACATGTTCAGCTTTCACATGGGTTCTAGGGGCCAAACTCAGGTGCTTGTAATGATAGCCCTCATCCACTGACCTTGATCACCAGTGATGAACTATTCAATTTCGATTGGATAATCACAGCAGGATGCAACTGCATAGAGGTAGAAAGATGGGGAGAGATGGGATAGAGGACAGGAGAGAGACATAGTGCACATGCAAAGACAGAATAAGACACAGAGAGAGAAAGAGCAATTTGGGTTTAAGAGAGAATGTATGTGTGACAGCATGAGAACAAGATGAGAGAAAGAAAAAGTAGAGAGAGAGAGACAGAGAGAGAGGGAGAGACAGAGAGACAGAGATTGGCATAGAGGCAGAGACAGAGATTTGGTCCCTGAAAGTCAGCATCACCTTCATAATTGCTCTGGCTATATTCCCTGAGCTTCCCATGACTGACTTTCACTAAGCCAAACCTCTTGCAAGAAGCACAAATTAACTATGCCAACAAAGCAGAGACACTCTGAGAAGCACAGTGCTCAGACCTGCAACAGAAACAATGAGCTCTAAGCTTCCATCACTATCCCACTACTCCTTCACACTAAGGCTAGAAAGACTAGTCAAGTCCAGAACACCCAGTTTAGTTTTTTCTTTTTTTCTTAAGTAAGCAAATTAATATACTATTCAATATTAAATTTTGTGTTTATTATCCATAAAATGGGTTTTTTTTTGCCCTTGGGATAGATGTTTCTGAAATTAAGCAGGATGAGATAAAACTTATAACCAGATTTCCTGTAAATGGATGTCTTAATATTTTAGATATTTTCCCATTTATAAGTGAACTTGGCCACATACATCATAGTTCCTGCAAAAGCAGATTCAATGGTGAGGCTCACAATAGAGATGTTCCTGTAAGTTTTCTTTTCTGTCATTATCTAGTACAACTTTCCCTTACTCAAGGTCCATTCACTTGCTAGAAAAGTGAAATGAGTGAATTGTTTATCCTTTTGCTAATTTAGGCTTCTGGGTGAATGTACCTCCTTGGATATGCAATGCAAGATCTTAGACTCAGGACACTGTCTCCACATCCCTGCAGTTAATTTATGTCCCTAATCTCAGGGCTTCAATGAGAAAATCAGGGATTAAGAGAAAACATAGGTAGTGAAGAGCAAGAAGGAAACTGTGATTTCTGCAATGCAAGCTGGTAATGAAGGGACACTTTCCCACATCAGCATGTATTCCAGTAGATGGCAGCAGGCTGATGGAGGTATTAGAGAAAGACTGAAATTTCTATGGGACTTGTGCCTGGAGGATGAGGGTAATCCCACATGCCAGGTAAAGGAAGGGAAGCATCCTGAGTTGATGCTTAGTGTCCCTGTTCTACTATAGGTTTTCAGCTGTAAGTAAGTAATAAATCTATGACTATCTTATGGTTGAGATTTATTAGTTTGATACCCACAGTAACTCTAAACAGGATTATAAAAGGATAGACAGGTTCTGAGCAATGGTGATAAAGACAATCTATATTCTCTTGGGGAAGGAGGGAGGTAAGATGTACATGATCCTCAATGGAATTCTAGGCATCAGTTCTTCCTGCCCTCCCTTGAATGCAAATGATCCTTTGCAGTCAACGGTGCTCAGTGAAAATGGTGTAATGATATTGAATGCTTTGATGAAGTCCGGAGAGTCTATGATACTATTCCTTCAACTCACTGCCTACAATAGGACCCAAGATGTATAGGAAGTAGGATGTTACTAGAAAGGGAGACTCTTTGAGGCAGCTTCCATGAGGTCACTACCCAAGAGGAGGGAAAGACAGATTGCCCTGGTTTCTGCTAGAAGAGACAGGCAGCTAGAGGATCTATAAGCTAACGACCATCACAACTCATCTGTAGTCAAATAACTGGTTCAGTTGATTAACAAAATGCTCTAACTCTTTCTCAGTGTTAGAAATTAGGAAATGATGACAAAAGTTTTTATTATATCCCCTTTTCATCCTTAGTTGTTGTCAAGGAGAGACAAAATCTTCCAGTTTCTAAGCATCAAACAGAGAGAGAGAGAGAGAGAGAGAGAGAGAGAGAGAGAGAGAGAGAGAGAGAGAGAAAGAGAGGGAGAACACTGTTATAACTGTCAAACTATAGGCAGCCAAGCAATAATCCTGTTGTAGACAGTAAGTTGAAGTAACAACATCACAGACTCTTGAGTCTTCATCAAAGCATTCAATATCATTAAACAATTTTCACTGAGCACCCATAAGAATGGTTGGCTGCCATGTCAAGATTACTGAGAATTCCAGGTGATGGCTAGACTGGTAAATTCCATTTTCTATTGGTACCCCATAAAGCTACCTAGCCACAGACATGCTCCTTTGAGCATCATCACCACCAAAACCCATATCCAACTACTTCTCAACTCACACCTAGCCAATACATCACATTTCACATTCCTCATGTTCTCTCACTCTTAGATGATGGCAACTTATTAGTGTTTCTCCAAGATTGTGGGGGAGAGCTTTAGATGAATTTTCTCCTCCGAATGATCCACATTCATTTCATTCTTCCTTCCTACTCCTTTTCTCTTGCTCTTCTCTGTATCTCATAAACGTTCCCATCATTTTTTTTTAAATATGTTTGTATACATGTGTGTATGTTATTGCGTGTGAATAAGTTTTGGGGTATATATGCCGTGTAGCCATGTGTGGAAGTCTGAAGAAGGCAGTATTGGATATTGGTACTTGGCTTCTATCATGTTTGACACAGGGTCTCTTGTATCTTTCACTACATGTGGCTATCTGGTCCAAAGGTATCCAGTGATTTTCCTGTTTCAAACTTCAGGCTCTCCCACCAATTACAGAGAAGTGCTGCTGCAACTGACTGTGGGTGATTCAACCTTAGCTCATCATGCTCACATGACAAAGCACTTTTATATGCACTAGGCCACCTCCTCAGACCACTTCGTCTATATTTATTTTAAATGTATAAGGTGTCCCACAGGCCATGTCACCTGCACTGATTAGTGCAGGTTTATCCCCCAATGCAGATTCCCTTTTGCTGTAGTCGAAGGTGCTCCCCTTCCCCTAAGGCCAGACTCCACGGTCCCAAGCAGGGTTGCCTCTTTCTGAACTCCCAGAATCCAGAGGAATAACTGTCTTCTAAGCCAAACACCAAGACCATTGTCACTTCCTTTTCTGCTGCTGGCTTCATTCCCTCTTCATCTCTCTGAAGAATATGGCAACTATCCACACAAAACATGGGTCTCACCTCAATCAGAATGAAAAGTAGTTCCTCGTGAGCCAAGTAAGAGTAATAGCAGCCCAGGAACAGGAGTTCAACTATTTCCCAGATAACATATCCTGTGTCTATACAAAATATTAAAAATATCTGTAAAATTCTAAGAGAATGGAATTTTTTTGGACCTCATAGTTACTGTTAAGCTTGAAGTCCTTAAGATGTAAGACTGCTATCCTACTGTGTACTCAATCTGCTTAACCTGCTCTTAAGAGAATAAGATTACATATAACTTTACTTGCTTTGACTTTCCCATTTAATCAACTTTTATGACCTAAACTATTAAGCAGCTATAATCATAAATTATTAATTCATTCGTGTCTATCACTCACAACTCTTCATGTGTATTGCTTTTTGAAAATAAATACAGAGGTCGAAAGCAACTTCCAAAAATCTACCAGAATGGATTAGCACATTTATCAATATTGGTTAACAGTGATGTTTGTTAAACTGTTGATTACCTGAGCTAGTTTGAGCCAGGGACTTAATCCCTTGTAAACCCCTTTCTAAAATACCTGTAAATATCCTACTCCTTCCTGATTTGATGCTTTCTGTGCTCTTCAATAAAGACAAAACATTGTTCTTTAATAGGGACAGACTCAGATACAAACAGACACAGAGAAAAAGAACAGTCAGAAGACAATCTTCACACAGGAAGATTCAGACCCATGCCACAGACAAAGGACAGAAGGCATAGGGAACATGAAGAAGAGAATTCAAATGTGAATTCACTCTTGATTAAATGACTACAAGGGGAAATATTTTATTCCTTTCCATAATGTGACACTGTTACATTATTGGTGACTCAGAGCTAATTGCTAATGTGTTTGATACACACAGTGTTCTAACATTAGTTTAACATCAGTTTATGAAGATTTTATAGGAACCAAACAAGGAAAGTCATAAATCACTGATTTATTAGTGGAACCCTTATGAAAGCAGGAAGTGCAAAACCTCTTGTACAAATTTAATATACTGTCTGTTGATATTCTAAGCTCTTGGTTTAATACAAACTTGTCTGTTAATACATTACCAATGGTTCATCCAGTAGTCAGGAGGATTTGGGGTCAGACACAGAAAATAAAATGAATGTCTATTGAAAGGACTAAAACTATCTCAAGATATATTTGGCTCCAGATTTACAGCATTTTCACTCTCAGTGATGTGTTTTTAAATGCTTGATTAATTTTTGTCCATGTGTTATTTTCTGCATGTATGTATTTGCACTGCCTGTTTCCCTGGTGTAGGTGTCAGAACAACAGGAGAGGGAGGCCAGCTGCTTACATTGCATGCACAGCCAAGAATCTGAGAATAAACAGGAAATGGGACAGGGCTCTATGACAATGGATGCCACACACTATCAGAAGTTCAGGGCTGGAAGAGTGCTGAAAACTCACAAAATAGAAACTAAGAGACAAGTGAAATTTCCGTCTGCTATGTAAATTTGTCTGCAGTAGGAGAGCATTCAGAAGTCACCAGTATGGGCAAGGATCATAAAGCATCATTATATCACACATAATGTTAGAGATGGTCTGGTCTAGAGTGACCATTATGGAGAAGATGCACATAATTAAAACACACAAACAAGAACCAGCAGGGACAATTCTACTTTTACCATAACTTTATTTTTTTTTTTAGTTATTTATTTTTATTGAAAATAGATTTTTGCCTTATACATCTCGAGCAGTTTTCCCTTCCAAATGTTTCCCCACACCCTCCTCCATCAGGTCATTCTACCTATGTTGGCTCTGCAATAAATAGCAGACCTCCAAGAGTGACAAGCAAATGGGACAAAACGAGATAATGTCTTCATATAGAGGCTGGAAAAGACAACCCAATAAGAGGAAAAGGGTGATAAGAGCGGGCAAATGATTCAGAGACATGTCTGCTCCTATTGTTAGGAGTGTCACAAAACACCAAGCTAATAGCCATTATATATACTCAGAGAACCTGGTACACGTTTATGTAGGCCTCATGTTTGCACCTTTTTCTCTGTGAGCTCATATGAGCCCTGCTTAGTTGATTCAATAGACCATTCTCTCTCTCTGTCTCTCTCTCTCTCTCTCTCTCTCTCTCTCTCTCTCTCTCTCTCTCTCTCTCTCTCTCTCTCTCTGTGTTGGTTATTTTATTTACTTACATTTCAAATGCTGTCCCCCTTCCCAGTCTCTCCGGATCAATTTGCATTATTCTGCAAGCAGACCACCAGTTGAACCAATATCAAATGTTGAAAATGCTGTCTTTATTCAAGTGGATGGTTTTGACTTCTTTGTCAAAGATCAAGTTACCATAGCTGTGTGGGTATCCTTCTGCATATTCAGTTCTATTCCATTGATCTACCTGTCTGTTCTGTACCAATACCATGCATTTTTTTTTTAACTACTCCTCTGTAGTACAGCTTAAGTTCATGGATGGTGATTCCCAAGATGTTCTTGTATTGTTTAGAACAGTTTTCCATGTCCTGGTTTTTGTTATTCCAGATGAATTTGAGAATTGTTCTCTTTATCTCTGTGAAAAATTGAGTTAAAATTTTGACAGGGATTGCATTGAATCTATAGATTGCTTTTGGTAAAAAAGACCATTTTCATTATGCTAATCTTTCTGATCCATTAGCATAGGAGATCTTCCCATCTTCTGAGGTCTTTTTCTATTTCTTTCTTCAGAGACTTGAAGTTCTTGTCATACAGATGTTTCATTGCTTGGTTAGAATCACACCAAGATATTTGATATTATTTGAGACCTTTGTGAAGGATGTCATTCCCTAAATTCTTTCTCAGCCCATTTATTCTGTGAGTAGAGGAAAATTACTGAATTTTTTGACAAAATTTTATATGTAGTTACTTTGCTGTATTTGTTTATCAGCTGTAGTTCTCTGGTAGAATTTTTGAGGTCACTTATATATACCATATCATTCATAAATAGTGATATTTTGTCTTCTTTGTTTCCAATTTCTATTCTTCTAACCCCCTATTGTTGTCTAATTTCTATGACTAGAACATCAAGTACTATATGGAATAAATAAGTAGTGGGCAGCCTTGTCTTGTCCTTGATTTTAGTGGGATTGTTTCAAGTTTCTTTCCATTTAATTTGATGTTGGCTATTGGTTTGCTGTATATTATTTTTGTTATGGTTAAGTATGTGCCTTGAATTCTGATCTTTCCAAGACTTTTAACATGAAGAGGTGTTGTGTTTTTGTCAAAGGCTTTTTCAGCATCTAATGAGATGACCATGTGAGTTTTTTTTTTCCTTGAGTTGGTTTATATAGTGGAATACATTGATGGATTTCTGTATATTAAACCAGGGCATTCCTGGAATGAAACATATTTGATCACGATGAAGGATCATTTGGATGTGTTCTTGGATTTGGTTTGTGAGAATATTATTGAGCGTTATTGCATCAATATTCATAAAGAAAATTGGTCTGAAGTTCTCTCTCTTTGTTGGATCTTTGTGTGGTTTAGGTATCAATATAACTGTGGCTTCATAGACCAAATTCGGTAGTAGTCCTCCTATTTCTATTTTGTTGAATAATTTGAGAAGTATCGTTATTAGGTCTTCTTTGGAAGTCTCATAGAATTCTGCACTACAGTCATCTGACCCTGGGATTGTTTTGGTTGGGAGACTTTCAGTGACTGCTTCTTTTGCCTTAGTGGTTATGGGACTATTTAGATGGTTTATCTGATTCTGATTTAACTTTGCTACCTTGCATCTGTCTAGAAAATCATCAATTTTATCTAGATTTTCCAGTTTTGTTGAGTATAGGATTTTGAGCTATGATCAGATAATTTTTTAAATTTCTTCAGTTTCTGTTGTTATGTCTGCCTTTTCATTTCTGATTTTGTCAATTTGGATACTGTCCCTGTGCTTTCTTGTTAGTTTGGCTAAAGGTTTATCTATCTTGTTAATTTTCACAAAGAATCAGTTTCTAGTTTTTTGATTTTTTTTTTTTTGTATACTTCTCTTTGTTTCTACTTGGTTGATTTCAGCCCTGAGATTGACTATTTCCTGCCATCTAATCCTCTTGTGTGTATTTGCCTCTTTTTATTCTAGAGCTTTCAGATGTGCTGTCAAGCTGCTAGTGTCAGATCTCTCCAATTTTGTTATGATGGCAGTCAGAACTATGATTTAACTCTTAGTATCACTTATGTCCAATAGGTTTGTGCATGCTATTCCTTAATGTTCATTAAATTCTAGTAAGACCTTAACTTCTTTCATTATTTCTTCCCTGACCAAGTTATCATTGAGTAGAGAGTTGTTCAGCTTCAATGATTATGTGGGGTTTTGCTTTTGTTGTTATTGAAGAACATCCTTAATCTGTGGTAGTCTGATAGAATGCATGGGATTAATTCAATCTTCTTGTATCTGTTGATGCTTGCTTTACATCTAGTTATATTGTTCAATTTTGGAGAAAGTACCATGAGGTGCTGAGAAGAAAGTATATTCTTTTAGGGTAAAATATTCTGTAGATATCTGTTAAATTCATTTGCTTCATAACTTCTGTTAATTTCCCAATGGCTTTGTTTAGTTTTTGTTTCTATGATCTGTCCATTGGTGAGAGTGGGGTGTTGAAGTTTCTTACTATTGTGTGTGGTTCAAGGTGTTCTTGGAAGTATAGTCACTGTTTCTTTTACAAAATGAAGGTGCCTTTAGATTTGGGACATAGACATTCTGTATTGATAATTCATTAGGTAGATTTTTACTTTAATGAATATGAAATGTCCTTCCCCATTCTTTTATAACTTTTGGTTGAAGGCCCATTTTATTGGATATTAAAATGGCTACCCCAACTTGTTTTTTGGGACCATTTACTTGGCATTTTTTTTCTAGCCTTTTACTATGAAGTAGTGTCTGTCTTTGCACTGAGGTTTGTTTCCTGTACACAGCAAAATGCTGGATCCTATTATGTATCCAGTCTGTTAGCCTATGTCTTTTTATTAGGGAATTAAGTCCATTGATCTTGAGAAATATCAAAGACCAATGATTGTTACTTCCTGTTATTTTTGCTGTTATAGGTGGAATTATGTTTCTGTAATTCTCTTCTTTTGTGTTTGTTGTGAGAAGCTTAATTTCTTGTTTTTTCTTAGGTGTAGTTTCCCTCCTTGTATTGGAGTTTTCCTTGTAGTATCCTCTGTAATGCTGGTTTGTGGAAATATATCATTTAAATTTGGTTATGTTATATAGTATCTTGATTTTCCCATCCACAGCAATTGAGGTTTTTACTGGATATAGTTGCCTGGTCCAGCATTTGTGGGTTTTTTTGGGTCTATATAACATCTGCCCAATATCTTCTTGCTTTTAGAATCTCTGTTGAGGAGTCAGGTATAGTTCTGATAGGTCTGCCTTTATATATTGCTTGACCTTTATCCGTTAGAGCTTTTAATATTCTTTCTTTGTTATGTGCATTTGCTGTTTTGATTATTATGTGAAGGGAGGAATTTCTTTTCTGGTCCAATGTATTCATCCTTCTGTAGGATTCTTGTACATATATGGGCATCTCTTTCTTTAGGTTATGGAAGTTTTCTTCTGTAATTTTGTTAAAGATGTTTACTGGCCCTTTGATTTGGGAATCTTCACTCTCTTCTATACTTAATATTCTTAAGTTTGATCTTTTCACTGTGTTCTGAATTTCTTGGATCTTTAGGGTTAGGAGCTTTTTGCACTTCGGTTTTTCATTGACTGTTGTGTCAATATCTTCTATGGTATCTTCTACGCCTGAGATTCTTTCTTCTATCTCTTGTATTCTGTTGATGTTGCTTGTATCTGTGACTCGTGATCTCTTTCCTAGGTTTTCCATCTCCAGAGTTGTCTGTATTCATGATTTCTTTATTGTTTCTATTCCCATGTTTAGATCCTGGATGATGTTGTTAAATTCCTTCACCTGTTTGATTGTCTTGTCTTATATTTATTTACGGATTTATGTGTTTCCTCTTTAAGGGCTTCTACCAGTTTACTTGTGTTCTCCTGTATTTCTCTAGTGGGATTATTTATGTGTTCCCTAAGGTCCTTTATCATCTTAAAGAGATGGGATTTTAGATCAGAATCTTGCTTTTCAGGTATGTTATGGTATCCAGGCCTTCCTGTGGTGGGAGAACTAGGTTCTGGTGTTGCCAAGTGGCATTGGTTTCTGTTGCTTATGTTCTTGTGCTTGCTTCTCATCGTCTGGTTATCTCTGGTGTTAATTGGTGCTGCTGTCTCTTTCTGGAGTCTGTTTCTCCTGTGAGCCTTGTTATGTTGGTCCTCCTTAGGTCAGGCTGTCTCTGCATATGAGAGAGGGGTCTGGAGAGCCTGATCCCTGAGCCTGGCTATGTCAGATCTCTTGCGGTTCAAGCCACCTTTGGGTGTGGACAGGGAGGAGGATTGCTGGAGCTCAGATGAAAACAGAAAGAATGATTGCCATGTTCTCTTGATATTCTCCATCTCCTCTGACTTCTCCAACCTTTCCTCCCTATTTTCAGGTCTGCAAGGGGAAGAACAAAATGGACATCTCAAATACAAAATAGCTCTCACATAATGCTTGGCTTTCAATCTCTATACCCAGTCTAAATGCTACTTCAGGATATCTCTCTGATGATGATTGGAAAAGGCACGTATCTTCATATAGCAGAATAGAATTATGAATCATTTTGTTGATGTTTTTACCAGTCTTAATTGCTTCTACCCTTGAACTCTGGGTTATCATGTCTCTAATTCTTGGCAATCCAGGCAATATCGAGCATGGAGTCCCTCCCATGGAATAATTAAACAAGTTATTGACAAGCAATCCCCACAAATTCTTTATTACATTACTCCAGCACATATTGCAGACAGAGCAAATTGTTGGTCAAGAGTTTTGGGGCTGGGTGGTGTCAGGTTTCTCTTTCCATATACTGATGTATGTAGTCCCATGCTAAAGAGGCTAGAATGTAGGGCAAAGTTTCCAGCTGGACACCAGATCTCCCTCTCTGTGTTTAATGAGCTGCACATATATTATCCTTGGCAATGGCCCATCCCAACCCCTTTTAGTCAATTTTCAGAGAACAGCACTCTATCCTAGCATATAAGTGGGTGGTTTAGGGATCTCCATAGAACCCTTTCAGCCAATAAATGAACAGAATGCAACCTAGTCCCACCACTGGAAACCATGCCTGTAGAGAAGACAGTCATATCCCCAATTACTAGAAGTCGAGACTAGGTTTCTTTCCATAATTGCCTCTGTAATTGCACTTCAAATTCTATCTGTCTCATCCTGTACTTTCTCTTCCATTCTTTTCTCAACTACCTGATCTCTCCTGTCCACACCTGCACACTTTCCAGCAAAAAATCTACACTATTTCCAATTCTGAGGGACACACATGCATTGTCCTTAGAACCGCTCTTTATCTAAACTATCTGGACCTGTGGATTGTAGCTTGATTATCATTTATATAGCAGCTAATATGCAGTTATAAGTAAATACGTACTATGTTTATCTTACACTTCATTGTGCAAATGTACCACATGTCAGTATCCATTCTTCAATCTAGATATATCTAGGTTGTTTAAAGATTCTGGCTACCATGAATGAAGCTGCAATGAACATAGTTGAGCAAGTGCCCTTGGGGTAAGATGGAGTGTCCTTTGCATATATGCCCATAAGTAGTATAGCTAAGTCTTGAGGTAGAGAGATTCACAATTTTCTGAGGAAACACTATATTGATTTCTTCAATATAGTACAAATTGCTGTACAAATTTGCATTCCCACCAGGAATGGAGGAGTGTTGCCCTTACTTAAAATCCTTGCTAACATATGCTGTAATGTGTGTTGTTGACCTTAGACATTCTGACAGGTGTAAGATTAAATCTCAAAAAGTTTTGGTTTGCATTTCTCTGATGACTAAGCATGTTGAACACTTCTTAGTGTTTCCTAAGCCATTTTGGACTCCTTTATGGAGTATTCTCTGTTCAGATCAGTACCCCTTTTTCATTGAACTATTTGATTTTTTGATATCTAATTACTTGAACCTATATTTTAGAAATTAGATCTCTATCAGACGTGGAGTTAGTAAAAGTATATTCCCGTTCTGTAGGTTGCCTGTTTTCTGATTAATGGTGTTCTTTGCCTTAACGTAAGCTTTTCAGTTTCATGAGGTCTCATTTATTATTGATCTTAGTACATGTTCTATAAGTGCTCTATTCAAAAAGTCTTCTGGGCCAATGCATTCAGGACTGTTCTCCACTTTCACTCTTATTAGGTTCAGTGTACCTAGTTTCATGTTGAGGTCTTTGATCCACTTGAACTTGAGTTTTGTGCAGGTTGATTAATAAGGATCTAGTAGCATTCTTTTGCATGCAGATATCTAGTTTGACCAGCACCATTTGCTGAAGATACTTTCTTTTTCTGGCTTCTTTATTAGAAATCAAGTGTTCAAAGGTGTATGGATTATATGGATTTGTGTCTGGGACTTAAGTTCATTTTACTCCAATACCACAAGGTTTTTGTTGCTATGGCTCTGTAGTACCACTTGAAATCAATGTTGCTAATAACTCTAGCAGTTCTTTTATAGTCCAGGGTTGTTTTTAGCTATGTTGGGTTGTTTTTTTTTTTTTTTTTCCTTTATGAAGTTGAAAACTGTCTTTTCAAGGTCTGAAAAGAATCATGTTGGAATTTTGATTGACATTTCACTGAATCTAAAATATTTTGATAGGATGGGCACTTTTTACTATAGTTATCTTACAAATCCATGAACACAGGGGATACCTTTTAAAAATTTCTTTCTTCAAAAGTTTGAAGTTTTTATCATATAAGTCTTTGAGTTGCTTGGATAGAGTTACCACAAGATGTTTTATATTATATTTAGGCTATTTTAAAAGGCATTGTTTCTCTGATCTCTTTCTCATTCACTTTCGCATTTGCATATGTTAAGGATACTGATTTGTGTCAGTTAGTCTTGTATCCAAATACTTCACTGAAGGTGTGTATCAGATGAGTTCACGGCTAGAAATTTTTTAGTTTACTTACATGTATTATCATATCATCTGGAAATAACAGTACTCTGACTTCTTCCTTTCCAATTGCACCAACTGTTGTCCTCAGCAGTCTTATTGCTCCAGCTAGAATGTCAAGTACTGTATTGAATGGAGACGGAGAGAGGAAACAACCTTTTCTTGTTCCGGATGTAGTAGAATTGTGTTGTGTTTTGATTTATTTAATTTGACGTTGGTTGTAGGTGGGAAATAAATTTGTTTTATTATTCTTTGGTAAGTACATTGTATCCCTAATATTCCCAGGACTTTTATACTGTTGGATTGTGTCAAATGCCTTTTTCATCTAATGAAATGATCAGGTGTGTGGGTTTTTTCTTTATTTTTGTTTGGACCCATTTTTCATCCAGTAGTGAGATATTCAATTTCTGTGAATTTGAAAGCTTTTTGTTGTTTCTGTTATTGTTTATATCCAGCTTTAATCTGCCATGGTCTGATAGGATGCAGGTAGTAATTTAAATTAGTTTATATCTGTTGAGAGTATCTTTGTGTCTGACTATGTGGTCAATTATGGAAAAAGTTACATGAGATGATGAGAAGAAATTATATTCTTTTGTACTTTGGAGAAATATTTTGAAATTCCTAGTAGGTCTATTTGATTTGAAATTTTAGATAATTCCAGTATTTTTTGTTTAGTTTTTGTCTGGACAACATGTCCCAAGGTTGGAGAGTCGGTTATCGAATTCTCCCACTAACAGTGTGTCAGGCCAAGTAGGTGATTTAACCTATAGTAACACCTCTTTTTACAAAAGTGGGTGCCCTTGTGTTTGGGGCATATATGCTAAGATTTAAAATGTTACCTTAGTGGATTTTTCCTTTGATGAGTATGCAGTATCTCTCCACATCTCTTTTGCTTAATTTTGATTTGAAGTCTATTTTGTTAGATATTAAAATTGTTAAACTAGCCTGCTTCTCTGGTTCATTTGCTTGAAATACTGTTTTCCAACCCTTCACTCAGAGGTTAATACCTATCCTTAATGTTAGGTTGTGTTTCTTGTGTGCAGCAGAAAGATGGATCCTGTTTCTGCAATCATCCTGTTAATTCTGTATTTTCATTGAGGAATTGAGACCATTGATATTGAGCAATATCAATAAACAATGATAGTTAACTCCTCTTATTTTGGTGGCTGTGGTGGTGGTGGTGGTGCTGTGTGTGTGTGTGTGTGTGTGTGTGTGTGTGTGTGCATGTACACACGTGTTTTACTTCTTCGGTTTTCTGTTATGAGGTTATTTATTTCCTGTGATTTCACGGGTATAGATAATGTCCCTGGGTCGCAGTTTCCGTTCTAGCATCTTCAGTAGGGATAGATTTATAGATAAATATTGTTCAAATTTGACTTTTTTATTGAATACCTTCTTTTCTCTATATATGGTGATTGAAAGTTTTACTGAGCATAGTAGTATAGGCTGGCATCTGTAGTTTCTTAGAGTCTGCTGCAGGACTGTCCAAGGTCTTCTGACTTTCAGATTCTTCAGTAAAAAGTTGGCTGTAATTCTAATAGCTCTGCCTTTATACATAACTTGATATTTTTCATTTTCAGCTTTTAACATTTGTTGTTTGTTCTATATGTTTAGTGTTTTGATTATGATATTCCAAGGGACCTTTCTTTTCTGTTCCTTTCTATGTGGTATTCTGTATGCTTCTTGTTCCTTTGTAGCCATCTCCTTCTTTAGTTTAAAATTCTTTTCTTCTATGATTTTGCTGAAAATATTTTCTGGGCTTTTGAGATGGGACTCTTTTCCTTCCTATATTGCTATTATTTTTATGTTTGGTCTTTTCATGTTGGCCAAGATTTCCTACATGTTTTATGACAGAATGTTTTCTTTTGTTTTACATTTAACATTTATTTTAACTAATGTATCCAGTTTTTCAGTAGTACCTACAATGTCTGAGATTCTTCCTTTTATCTCTTTTATTCTGTAAGTGAAGCTTGACTCTGTAATTCCTGTTTTTATTTCTAACTTTTTCATTTCCAGAATTCCCTCTGTTTATGTTTTCATTATTGTTTCTGTTTCCATTTTCAGGTCTTTAACAATGTTAGTCATTTTCTTTAACTGTTTCTTTTTTCTTGATTTTCTTTAAGGTATTTACTCATTTCTTCTTTAAGGACCTCTAGCATCTTCATATAATTGGTTTAAAGGTCTTTTTCTTGTACTTTGGTCATTTCAAAATTTTCAGGGCCTGCTGTGGTAGAATACCTGGTCTGTAGTAGAGGTTTTGAAGATCATTGACTGGGTTCTTAAGCTGACATCTAGACATCTGTGTTTGTGGTGATTATAGCTCTAGCTGATGATTCCTGCATTTGTCTTTGTTGGGAGAATGCTTTATTCCTTAGTTTCTGTTTCCTCTCTGGATTTTGGAAGAGTGTTTTGGCTGTGTATTGGCTGTTTTCCTGGCCTTGGCACACAGGAGCAAATGCACCCACATCTGCATACAAGCCTGACGATATGAGATTGTTTTCCAGAACACATGGTGAAATATAAAATATTACTTATGAAATCTGACTTATAATTTTCACATTCATATTATGGCATAAGGCAAACACACACACACAAACAAACACACACAGATACACACAAACACACATATACACACTGAGAGAAAGAGAGAGAGAGAAAGAGAGAGAGAGAGAGAGAGAGAGAGAGAGAGAGAGAGAGAGTAAAATAAAAGTTTTAATTGTCTGTTACTGTCGTAAATACTGTCACCAAAAGCAAATTAAACAGGAAAGGATTTACTCCTTTGGCTTATGGCATCAGAGTGATAGCATTCATCACGGTGGGGAAGGCATGGCAGTAGGAGATTGGCTGATCACACTTTTCTTTATGCAAAAGAATGAGGTAAGACTGAAAAGCCTAAAAGTCAACCTCCATGATACAACTCTTCAAGCAAAGCTGCATCTTCTAAAGAATCCATGACCTCCCTAAACAGCATCATCAAGTGATCTAATGTGTGAAGCTATGGGGGAAATTGTACATACCACAGAAACAAAACAAATAGAAGAAATGCTGCAGAATGCCTGAAGATAATCTTGTGGAATCTTTTATGCCTTATCTCTGACTGGCTATGCTCCTTATATCCCCTTAAAACAAGCAAACATGAACTGATTGGAAAATCAGAGTGAGCCAGATGATCCTTGAACCCAAATCTAAACATATATTTGCTGTTTAAAGGAGAATTAAATGTTTTAAAACCAGCAATTACTGGTTTTAAACTAATTAATGTTTTAAAAATAAGCAATTACTGTCTAAGCCAAGGAAATGTCAACTTGTAATTTCTTGGTTCAATTAAATCATACAGACAAAATCTGAATTTTTGTATAGAAAAAAGTGACTAAACTTGATGAAACCTCTGTGGATTTTTTTCATTATCTTTTTCTAATTGCTCTTAAGACCAGCACAGCAGCATATTTCTTTCGTTGGTGGTGGAATTGAAGTTTCTCTCTCTCTCTCTCTCTCTCTCTGTGTGTGTGTGTGTGTATGTGTGTGTATGTGTAGGCTAGGTTGCAATCATTAAGTTTCATCAATCATTTTAATATTTGAATCAAGGTTTATTACAGACTTGAAACTGGCCAAGTAGGTTACACTGGCTGGATGGTAAACCTCATGGTCCACAGTCCACCTATCTATTGCTGGGATTACTAGCAGACACTATCATACCCTGCTATTTTTTACATGGGTTTCTGATATTAAACTCAGGTCTTCAAGCTTGCAAGACAAGTACTTTACCAAGGAAGCTTTCTCCTCAGCTCCAAACACAGGATTTTCAGCTGGTAAAATTTTCATTCGAATTTTAGTTCAGGCTAGTAACATAAAACCAATCAAATTACCCAATTATTTTAATTCTCGAATTGAACACAACTCACATAGCTGGCTGATTGGAATTTACTACACAGCATTTTTATTTAATGTAAATAAACTGGCATATGCCCCAGAACAGGCAGCTAATAAATGTTAACCCACTTGTGGTAGTCAGCAGGCCTGTACATGGAACCCCAAGTCTCTGCAGGGACATTGCTTTCCATGACATTGTCCAAGAGAGTACATAAGAAGTATTTTGACCACTTCTAATTACAAACAGGCTAGTTTAAAATGAATGAAAGAAAGAAAGAATGAATGAATGAATGAAAAAGAAGGAAGAAAGGGAGAAATACTTCTTTTGAAACTTTAATTTGTGTCAGTAGAAAAAGAGGAGAGAACCTAAGAGCTGGCTCATCAGCAAAGTCCTTAACTCACAAGCATAAGCTGCTTCCCTTCAATACACAATAAATAAAGCTGACCGTGGTGTCACATGTTTTGATCGCATCACTGAGGATAGAGAGACATACAGACCCCTGAGGTTCCCTAGTCAGCCAGTTTGGTTCCAGGCTAGTGAGGAGCCTTCTCTCAAATACATGTCTGCAAACGTGCACACACACACACACGGGAATATACATAATACACACAAACATGGACACATACATTTTTAAATAAACAGGAAGATAACCTAGTAAGATGAAATAAAGAAGTAAAGGTTGGTGACATGCAAGGGCAGGTCTTCCATCACAGTCATTTTCCACAATACTCTAGAAATGTGAAGTAGTGACCTGACTTTGAGTTTCACATTGAGTGTCTAATGCCTTTGGAAATGCACAGGTCCATGTAAACCCAGGATCTCAAAAACATGAGAGCATTCTTTCAAGATAATGAATAAGGAACTCAAAGTAGTCAACAGAATTTTGATCATGTTTTCTTAAGTGAATTTCAGTGTCAGTCCCTTAATAAAAATTTTAATAAAGGATCACCTCTTGTAGATAAGCAACAGCAGTGTTTTTATTATAAACAACAGAGAGAAACAGAGTCCTTGTGATCAAGGTTGTAATAATTAACTTCTGGTTATTTATAATATCTAACTCTGCTTGTGTAATAAACTTTATCTTTGTTTTACCATCTTTTTTAAATTTATTTTTATTTTTTTATTTTTATTTTTTTGATACTTAATTTACATTTCCAATGTTTCTCCTTTTCTAGGTCTCCTCTTTGGAAACCACCTATCTCCTCCCCCTCCCCCACCTCTATGAGGGAATTCCACCTCCCACTCCCCCCACCCACTCCCATATTCCCACCTTGACACTCCCCTTTACTCACGCCTCTCCTCCCCCTAATGGCCAACAAGGCCCTCCTTTGCCACATATGTGATCCGAACCATGGGTCCCTCGATGTGTATTCTTTGGTTGGTGGTCCAGCCTCGAGGAGGATCTGGGGGGTCAGGCCAGTTGACACTGTTGCTCCCTCCATGGGGCTGCAGACTCTCTCAGCTCCTTCAGTCCCTTCTCCAACTCCTCCATCTGGGACCTCACTCTCAGTCCAGTAGTTACTGTAAAGTGAAACTTGGGTATTCTGAACTTTTGGGATAATATCCACTTATCAGTGAGTACATACCATGTTCGTTCTTTTGTGAATGAGTTACCTCGCTCAGGATAATATTATCAAGTTCCATCCATTTGCCTGCAAATTTCATGAAGTCATTGTTTTTAATATCTGAGTAGTACTCCATTGTGTAAATGTACCACATTTTCTGTATCCATTCCTCTGCTGAGGGACACCAGGGTTGTTTCCAGTTTCCACCAGAGAACTGCTGCAGCTGATAAACAACTTCAGCAAAGTGGCCAGATATAAAATTAACTCAAACAAATCAGTAGCCTTCCTATACTCGAAGGATAAACAGGCTGAGAAAGAAATTAGGGAAATGACACCCTTCACAATTGTCACAAACAATATAAAGTATCTTGGTGTGACTCTAACCAAACAAGTGAAAGATC
>CM052711.1:71246454-71283932 GCA_028551405.1 Uromys caudimaculatus | reverse complement strand
AGAGAACTGCTGCAGCTGATAAACAACTTCAGCAAAGTGGCCAGATATAAAATTAACTCAAACAAATCAGTAGCCTTCCTATACTCGAAGGATAAACAGGCTGAGAAAGAAATTAGGGAAATGACACCCTTCACAATTGTCACAAACAATATAAAGTATCTTGGTGTGACTCTAACCAAACAAGTGAAAGATCTGTATGCCAAGAACTTCAAGTCTCTGAAGAAAGCAATCAAAGAAGACTTCAGAAGATGGAAAGCTCTCCCGTGCTCATGGATTGGCAGGATTAATATAGTAAAAATGGCCATCCTGCCAATAGCAATCTACAGATTCAGTTCAATCCCCATCGAAATTCCAATTCAATTCTTCATGTTTTACCATCTTTAAAGGAGCAACATGGCCAGTAACCCTCTCTCCACATCAGCGTGTACTCATAATCTGCAGAACCTGCAAGGACACAGTTAGGCCCTAGAAAGCTTCCCAAGCACAGGGAGGATATCATTCATACTTCTCCCCTAGCCAGTTCATCGGGCTGACTTGTTTAAAGTACAGCTACCTGTTTAACTTTGCAATGAGCTCTAAAGTCTTCAGATATGATCTCTGTATGTTTATGTATTCACTGCAAGAATCATTTGTATAGATGTTTGAACATCTGTGTGGATACTAGATGTCAACTTGTGATTCTGCTCTTCAGAAATTGTTCACCTTGTTTTTTGAGACAGTTGCACTTACTCAGATCTGGGGACATATCAGTTAAGCTAGGGTGGCCAGCTAGTGAAGCCTATGGAACTATTTAACTCTACTTCTCCACATCTTGGATTACAAATATAGTTCACCAGGCATGGATTTTCTTTTTAACTTGGTTCTGTGATTTGAACTCTCCTCTTTAAAGCTTGATAGTGAGTACTTTCTGAATCTAACTATCTCCTTGGCACTGAAATTGATGTCTAATTATTCATTCCATCTAGAATATGTCATATAACATTTACCATATAAAGTGGCTCCTAAAGTTAATTGCTTAGAAACTATTTAACTTTTTCCTGACATTGTCCTTTAATAATGAATGTATGTTAAAGGAAGTGGGGCATCTCCAAGAAAACACAAGAAGCATTGCAGCCACTGTTGCTGCTAGGATGTAATGTCATGAACATGGTGGCTTATCTGTTACTTCTCTCCCATTCTGGAACTAAAAAAATAGTGAGTTTTACATAGCACTGATATTCACGTTGGAGATCCTGGAATAAAACATACAAGAGGAAAGTGAGGCCTGCAAAGTGAAGTATACTATATTTTATCACTGAAAAGT
Organism: Uromys caudimaculatus; assembly: GCA_028551405.1. Classification (NCBI taxonomy): domain Eukaryota; kingdom Metazoa; phylum Chordata; class Mammalia; order Rodentia; family Muridae; genus Uromys; species Uromys caudimaculatus. The sequence continues at coordinate 71,282,629 of CM052711.1, read as the reverse complement.
TCAGTCTGATCTTTGCTTCCACCATTCCTTAGGCAGGGCATGATGGGGTAGAGTGGGAATGCCAGAGAGTTCCACACACAGTTGGCAAAGGGAGGTGAACATAGAGAGATGAAAGGTAGCAAGTGTCAAAAGCTTTTTTTCTGAGTAGGACACAAGAGGTATTTTGCCCACAGACAAATCTATGAATTGATTTGATGCTCTTTTATCTTGCTGGGGTTTTTCATCAGTTGAGTTGTCTAGGGCAGGCAGGCACATTTGTCCATATGAAGGCAATCTTTTTTAACAGTATGATACATTTAAAGTTACTTGAACTAGAGTACTTCAAATGAAATCCAAAATACACCTGGAGCATGAAATAACTCAGTATCACACGTTGACTACTGTCAGAATATGTAACTGATTTAGGGCTGATGTTTTTGGGGAGAGAGAGAGAGAGAGAGAGAGAGAGAGAGAGAGAGAGAGAGAGAGAGTTAGTTTGGGGTAGGGCCTGATATCATCAACATGACATCTGGATTGTTTTCCATGTCCAAAATATGTGGGGTATTGTAGCCAGCATTAGATACTTTGTGGGTTCTTTCTCTTCCACTCTTCTTCACCCCTTTCCCACTCTTTCAATCCTCTAACACAAGATAGAAGAGAAAAAAGGTTAGAGGGGAAAGGGGGTGGCATTATCATTAGACTACTTTCTGCTGATTAGGGGCAACAAGATCCTTGGGGCAAATTAGATCTTCGATGTAAGGATATCTAATTTCTTCTGGTTGTTGATTCATCTTTAAGCATGAATACTTAGCAAAACACAACTACCAATAACAAACAACCAACAGACCTCATAACAATCCTGCCTCTAGGTCTCTAGCATTTAAATACCCTGCAAAAATTCCCCAGAATTCCAAACTTCACACAATTCCAGAAACAATCTGCAGCTGGAAAAATCACATCTTTGCTAGAGATCAAGGCAAATCATAGCTGCTGTGGACAATATGAAGCTGTCTCATAGTGAAAAACATATTGTTTGTAATTACCAAACAACAGCATATTTCCATAATATTTCTGTGGTTTTCAAAGAAACCAAAAGTCTCACTATAGTATATGATGAGACAAAATGTGTCATAATGTCCAAGAATAGAAACAGATATATTGTATGTGGCTATGAGAAGTGTTTTAAGGAAAGTAGATATGGAAGTATGTGAACATGTTTCAACATGAACAAGTGCATATGAAGGTCAGCTGTTGTGGGAAATAATAATAATAATAATAATAATAATAATAATAATAATAATAATAAAATGGCACGTTGCCACACTTGTGCCTACAACTCTCTGTCTGCCCAGTCTGGCTGGCCATGCACTGGCGGGCAATGGCTGACCTGTTTTTATTTCATGGAGACTCCGACTCAGCGCTCCAAAATCTCTCCATCGAGCTTGCTAGGTTCCCACTGGTGGGTCGCTACCATGCCAGTCCCATGCTTCAAATCCCCTGCAGCTTTGTGGTACACATCAGGCAAACCCATGCTTTGTCACCTTGTACCTTTCTCTCTTGAACCCAGATGAGCCACCACATGAAGGGAGACACAACACAAACTTAGTTCAGAAACAATGTTAACTCAATCGCTGGGCACAGCAACTAATACCCTAATCTTGTAAACCTTAATAAATCTAAATTGCTCTGGAGGTGAATCCTGAAGGATCTGCCATTAAAACTGGGAGACACTAGTAGCTACATCTTTTCCTCATGCTGTCCCTGTCCAAAAAGACACCCCCCTCTCTCTCTCCTCTTCCTCTCTTCCCCTATCCAACCTGGAAGTCTCACCTACTTGCTCAGTGATTGGCCCCTTTATCCATTAGAGGATTGGTTCAAAAGTCACCTGAGTACACTCCTTGTCCGAAGTCCCTCCCAGGAAAGCGGAAATTACCATCAAAATGCAGGCAGCACAGAGCCATCCACAACAGTCAGCCTGCAGCTTATTCCTCAGGCATTATCTACCACATTTGTTTTTACATGGGTATGGATCTCATTAGTAGGTATGGCTTGCTGACTGTGAGGCCCCTGGATATGCCTGTCTTTCTAGTGCTGAGACTATCAGCACAGCAATACACCTAGTTTCTTTACAGGAGTTCTAAGAATCAAACTCAGGTCCTCAATCCTGCATGGAAAACTTTACTGGCTGAGCTATTTCCAAAGCCCTACAATATCCTTTCAAAGAAATCAGTTAAAATAAACATGAAGTGAGAAAATGCTACTGGAGCTATGGAAATAATTAAATCTATGAAATAGAATTTCAAGTCCTTACCTGTGGATACACTGTTGATTAAACTTGCAATTTTATTAAACCTCAGGTGCCTGAAGAGTCTCTCGGTCAGTGAAGCACTTCTCATGCAAGTCTGCAGACCTGCATTTTGCCATCTATTACCCATATTTAAAAGCTGGATATAGTGGTATACTACTATAATCTCAGTCCAGAGGAAGTGGAGACAGGTAGTTGCTTATGCATCAAGGGCTATCTAGCCTAGACAAATGACAAATGCCAGGTCTAACAAAAGAGTCTGAATCAAAATAAAAAAAAAAAAGGATAGAGTGTGAGTAATAATGCCTTCCAATGTAGACCTCTGACATCTAACTGAATATGGACACATATGCATACCAAAAGGTACACATACCAACAAACAAGCACACACATGGCCATCTACAAAGAAATCAACTTAGTAGTCTTCAGAGGATGATCTGCACATGAGCTACCTCATCACTTTCTGGACAGCTAATTCATATCTAATAGAAATTAGCATTCATTGGGCAATCCGATTGATGCATCCCCTATTGGTTCCCTCTCACAAGTCCTTGCCACATCTCCTACACTCCTTCTCCTCTGAGAGGGTAGAGACCCCTCTGAGTATACTTCAACCATTGCACAACATATCTTTACAGGGCTAGGCCAAATAAGGCAGCTCAGTTAGAGGAAAAGGACACACAGACAGGCAACAGCTTTAGAGACAGCCCCTCTTCTATTTGATGGGGCACCAATATGAAGATTGACCTGCACATATATGGAGAAGGGGTGCCTAGGTACAGTCCATGTAGGCTCTTTGATTAGTGGCTCCATCTCTGAGAGTCCCCAAGGGTGCAGGTTAGTCGACTCTGTTGGTATTCTGGTGGAGTTCCTATCTCTGCCAGCTCTTCCAATCCCTCCTCCTGTGTTTATTTGGTGGTGGATATCTGCATCTGTTTCAGCCAGCTCCTGGGTAGAATCTCTCAGAAGGCAGTTATGTTTGGCTCCTGTCTATAAGCATAACAAAGTAGCATTAATAGTGTCAGGGATTTATGTGTGACTACGGAATGTGTCTCAAGTTAGGCCAATTGATGGGCCATTCCCCCAGTCTCTGCTGCATCTTTGTCTCTGCATTTCTTATAGACAGGACAAAGCTTGGGTCAAAAGTCTTGTCGGTAGATTGGTGGTTTTATTCTTCTATTGGGGATCCTGCCTGGCTGCAGGAGGCGGTCACTTCAGTTTTTATATCCCCACTGTTAGGAGTCTCAGATAAAGTCACCCCCATAACTGGAAGCCTTCCATATCCTAGGCCTCTGGCACATCCTACAGATGTCTCCCACTCATGTATCCCAGCCAGCCACCAATTTCCATTCATTCTTCTGGCCTTCTGGCCCTCTGTTCTGTTTCTCCCCACACTTGATTCTAACACCTCCCCTTTCTCATCCCCATTCCCTCTCTGACCCAATACTCTCCTTCTACCTGCCTTCTATATCTATTTTACTTCCCCTTCTAAGTGAGATTCAAGCATTCTCCCTTGGGCCTTCCTTCTCATTTAGCTTCTTCAGGTCTGTAGAGTGTAGAGTGAGTATCCTGTCCTTTATGGCTAATAGCTACTTATGAACAAGGACATATCACGAATGGCCTTTTGCATTTGGGTTACTTCACTCAGATGTTATTTTCTAGTTTCATCCCTTAGCCTGCAAATTTCATTATGTCTTTGTTTTTCATAACTGAGTAGCATCCCATTATGTAAATGAGCAACATTTTCTGTATCCATTCCTCATTTGAGGGTCATCTGGATTGTTTCCAATTTCTGGCTATTACAAATAAAGCTGCTATGAATATAGTTGAGCAAGTGACCTTGTGGTATGGTAAAGCACCTTTTGGGTGTATGCTAATGAGAGGTATAGCTAGGTATTGAGGCAGAACTATTTCCAATTTTCTGAGAAACTGCCAAATTGATTTCCAGAGTGGTTGTACAAGTTTGCGCACCCACCAGCAATTGGCCATCCTCTTCTGAGACGAAAAGGGAGGGGTGTGGTAGAAAGGTTGTGTGAGAGGATACAGGTCTGCATTTGGGATATAAAGTGAATAAATAACAAAGGGGAGACCTTTGAAATGTAACTAAACATTTGAAATGTAACTAAAGTATCAAAAATTTTAAAAAGTAAATAAATAAATAAATAAATGAAAAATGATATTGGTAGGTGTAAGACTGCAAACTTATAAACCCACCTCTAATCTCTGGCAATATGTTTTCCACTTCCATCAGACTCCTGAACCACACAGGTAAGCTTCTCCTTCCTCACCCATCTTGCCTGATCTCTGAGCCCTCTGGGCCAAGCCAAGCATCTCTGAAAAGCCTACTATCCGAGGAGTATCCCCATTATCCCACTGTTCCTACCCAACCTCCATGAGACCTGAAAATCCTGAACAATACAAGTTAGTGTTCCTTCCCCACCCATCTATCCCACTCTCCCTGAGCCCCATCTTCCTTCTGGTCTGCACCTCCTCCTGGACCAATGGCAGATCTGCATGAATGATCTCCTCCCACCCCCGGACTCCACAGGATACCAGTCTGTCAGGAAGTCTTTCTTAAACAAGAACACAGGTGAGACTTCCCCTCCATTACCCACACCACCTGAGAATGCCACAGAGCTCAGAGGACATTGGATCTATCCCGCTCTACCTGGGCCCATCTTCTTTCCAGTCTGCACCTCCACATGAACCTATACCAGATTTACTTGCCTGCACTCAGACCCAAAGTCAGCCTGCCTCCCAGGAAACCTGTTCTAAACCAGATCACACACCTCAACCTGCCTCCAAGGAGGCCTGCTCCAGTCAGAGATACCAAGGCCAGTTAACACCAGAAATTACCAGATGGCAAAAGGCAAGCACAAAATCATAACACAAGAATTAAATGTAACTTTATACAATCAGAACCCAGTTCTCCTACCACAGCAAGCCCTGGCTACCTTATCAATCCTGAAGAGTAAGATTCTGACCAAAAATCCCAACTCATGAATATGATAAATACCTTTAAGGAGGATATGAATAACACCCTTAAAAAATACAGGAAAGGAGGCTCTGCCAGAGTCTGACAAATACAGAGGCAGATGCTCACAGCCAACCATTGCACTGAGCACAGGGTCAATGATGGAGGGGTTGGAGAAGAGACTGAAGGAACTGAGGGGATTTGCAGCCCCATGGAGGGAACAACAGTGTCAATGTGCCAAACTCTGGGGAACCCCCAGGAACTGGAACAACCACCAAAGAATACACATGGAGGGACCCATGGCTCAGGCAATATATGTGGCAGAGGATAGCATTGTTGGACATCAGTGGGAAGAGAGACCCTTGGGCCTGAGGCTATTGGAAGCCCCAGTGTAGGGAAATGCCAGAGAGGGAAGACTAGAGTGGATGGGTGGGTGGGGGAGTACCCTCATAGAGGCAGGTAGAGGGGGGGATGGGATAGGGGGTTTCCAAAGGGGAGACCTGGAAAAGGGAAAACATTTGAAATGTAAATAAAGAAAATATCCAATAAAAATAAGAAAAGAAAAAATACAGAAAAAACCTAGCAAACAGGTAGAAGCTCTTAAAGAGGAAATAAATAAATACCTTAAAGAAATATAGAAAAGTACAGTCAAACAGGTGAAAGAATTGAATAAAATGGTCCAAGACTAAAAATGGAAAGCGAAACAATAAAGAAATTACAAACGGAGGCAACCCTGGAGATGAAAAACCAAGGAAAGGAATCAGAAGATACAGATGTAAGCATTACCAACAGGATTCAAAAGAGGGAAGAGAGAATCTAAGTCATAGAAGACACCATAGATGATGTCAACACATCAGTCCAAGAAAATACAATGTGTAAAAAATTTCCTAACCCAAAACACACAGGAAATTTGTGACAAAATGAAAAGAACAAACCTAGGAATAATGTGAGTAAAAGAGGGTGAGAAGTCCAATTCAAATGGACCATAAAACATCTTCAACAAAATAATAGAAGAAAACTTCTCTAACCTAAAGAAAGAGATGGACATAATCATACAATAAGGTTATAGAACATCAAATAGATTGGACCATAAAAAACAAAATACTTTTGGCACATAATCAAAACACTAAATGGACAGAACAAAGAAAGATTATTAAAAGCTGTAAGGGGAAAAGACCAAGTAACATAAAAGCAGACCTATCAGAAATGCACATGACTTAACAGAGACTCTAAAAGCTAGAAGAAGATCCTGAACAGACATATTGCAGACCCTAAGAAATCACAGATTCCAGTGGAGACTACCCAGAAAAACTCTCAGTCACCATAGATGGAGAAATGAAGATATTCCATGAGAAAACCAAATTTAAACAATATCTTTCTATGAAGCTAGCCCTACAGAGGATACTAGAAGGAAAATTCCAAGAGAAGGAGAGTAACTACATCCAAGTAAACACAAGAAATTAATCATCACATGACAAACACAAATAAAGAAAAATCACACATATATTATACCACCTTCAATAACAAAAATAAGAAAACCTAACAATCATTGGTCTTTTTTTTTTTTTTTTTTTTTTTTTCGTTTTTTGAGACAGGGTTTCTCTGTGTAGCCCTGGCTGCCACCATTGGCCTTTAATATCTCTTAACATCAATAGAAAGGCATAGAATAATGGACTGGATATACAAAGAGGATCCACCATTTTGCTACATACAAGAAACACATGTCAGCAACAAAGACAGACACTAACTCTGATTAAAGGGTCTGAAGAAACAAGCATGGGTCACCATTCTAATATTCAACAAAACAGACTTTCAACCAAAAGTAATCAAAACAGATGGCAAAGAATTCTTCATTTGCATCAAAGGAGAAATCTGTGAGAATGAAATTTCAATTCTGAACATCTATGCCCCAAATGCAAGAGCAGCCATATTCATAAAATAAACTTTATTAAATCTCAAAACACACATTGAAACCCACACAATTATAATGGGTGACGTCAACACCCCAATCTCATGAATAAATATGTCTTTGAAACAGAACTAAACAGAGACACAATGAAACTAACAGAAGTTATGAATCAAAAGGTTTTAACAGATATCTACAGGACATTTCACCCCGAAACAAAAGACTACAACAAATTCAAGAAGATTAAAATAATCCCAAGCATTCTATCAGGTCAACATGGACTACAGATGGACTTCAATATCAACAGAAACTACAGAAATTACATATACTCATGGAAACTAAATAACTCTCTATTCAAGGATAACTTAGTAAGGGAAGAAAGAAATAAATAGATGACAGTCTTTCTAGAATGCAGTGAAAAGGATGTCACAACATACCCAAACTAATTGGATATAATAAAAGCAGTGGTAAAAGGAAAAATCATAGCAATAATTGCCTTTATAAAGAAATTTGAGAGATACTACACAAGCACCTTAACAGCATACCTGAAATCTCCAGAACAAAAAGAATCAAACACCCAAAAGAGGAGAAGATGGCAAGAAATAATCAAACTCAGTGATGAAATCAGCCAACTAGAAACAAAGGGAACAATATATAGAATCAACAAAACCAACAGCTGCTTCTTTGAAAAAATCAACAAGATAGATAAACCCTTTGCCAAACTAAAGGTCACAGAGACAGAATCTAAAACAACAAAATCAAAAATGAAAGGGGAGACATAACAGCAGAAACTGAGTAAATTCAAAAGTCATCATATCTTTTTATAAAAGCCTATACTCAACAAAACTGGAAAACCTAGTTGAAATGGATGATTTTCCAGACAGACATCATGTACAAAAGTTAAATCAAGATCAGGTAAACTATCTACACAGTCCCATAACTCCTAAGGAAATAGAAACGCTCATTAAGAACCTCTCAACCAATAAAAGCCTAGGGATATATTGTTTGAATGCAGAATTCCATGAGATCTTCAAAGAAGAACTAATTTCAATACTCCTTACACTATTCCAGAAAATCGAAACAGAAGGAACACTACATAATTCATTTTATGAATCCACTGTTAATCTGAAACCTAAACCACACAAAGACCCAACAAAGAAAGAGAAATTCAGAAAAATTTGCTTATGAATATAGGTACAAAAATATTTAGTAAATTTCTAACAAACTGAATCCAAGAACACACCAATACCACCATTTACCATGATAAAATAGGCTTCATATCAGGAATGCACGAATGGTTTAATATATGAAAATACAGCTATGTAATCCACTATATATATATATATATAATTCAAAAAAATCATATGATCATCTCATTAGACACAGAAAAAACCTTTGACAAAATACAATACCACATCATGTTAGTTTTCAATTAGCAATAATCATGCCTCGGCTACAATACTGCCACTTTCCAAAGCTCCTCTTCATGTTAAAATTCTTAGAGAGCTCAGGAATCCATGGCACATACCTAAACATAATAGAAACAAGCATAGATAGATAGATAGATAGATAGATAGATAGATAGATAGATAGATAGATAGATAGATATCTAGATAGATAGATCTATGTAGATGTAGAGATATACATATATATATCAAATCAACAACCAACATCAAATTGAATGGAGAGAAACTTGCAGCAACCCCACTAAAATTAGGGATAGGACAAGGCTGTCCATTCTCTTTCTATCTGTTTAATATAGTGCTTGAAGTTCTAGGTAAATCAATTAAACACAAAAGGAGACAAAGGAGAGAAACATTGGAAAGAAAGGAATCAAGATATTTGCAGAAGACATGAAGATAAGCAATCTCAAAAATTCTACAAGAGAACTCCTAGAACTGATAAATAATTTCAGCAAAGTGGTTGAATACAAAATTAACTATAATGAATCTGTAGCCTTTCTTTATACAAATGATAAATGACTGAAAAAGAAATTAGGGAAACAACACTCTTCACAATAACCTGAAGTAATATAAAATATATTGGTGTATCTCTAACCACTTAATTGAAAGTTCTGCAATGACAAGAATTTCACGTCCTTGAAGAAGGATAAGGTAGAAGGCATCAGAAAATGGAAAAATCTCCCTTGCTCATCAATGAGTAGGATTAACATAGTAAAAATGGCCAAAAACAATCTGTAGGTTCAATGTCATCTCCATCAAAATTCCAATACATTTCTACCAGACATGGAAAGAGCAATTCTCAACTTCATATGGAAAAACAAAGAAACAAACAAACAAAACCCCAGGATATGTAAAACAATTCTCAACAATAAAAGAACTTCTGGGGGAATTACCATCCTTGATGTCAAGCTGAACTATAGAGCAATAATGATAATAATAGTAATAACAAGATGAAAATGCATGATATTGGTACAGAGACAGACAATTTGTTCAATGGAATATAATTGAAGACCCAGAAATAAACTCACATCCCTATGGAAACCTGAATTTTGACAAAGTAGCCAAAACCATACAGTGGAAAAAGATAGTATCTTCAACAAATGGTGTTGGTCTTACTGGCAGTCTGCTTGAGGAAGAATGCAAAACGATCCATATTTATCACCTTGTACAAAGCTCAAGTCTAAGTCGATCAAGGATTTCAACATGAAACCAGATACACTGAATATAATAGAAGAGAAAGTAGGAAATAGTCTTGAATGCCTTGGCAAGGGGAAATTTTCCTGAACATAATGCCAATGGCTTAGGCTTTAAGATTAACAGTTGATTAATGGGACGTCATGAACTAAAAAGCTTCTCTAAGGCAAAGGATACTGTTAATAGGACAAAACATCAACCCACGGATTGGGAAAAAAATCTTCACCAACCGTACATCTGATAGAGGGCTAATATGCAAAATATATAAAGAATTCAAGCAGTTAGACTCCAAAAAACCCAAATAAGCCAATATTTAAAATGGGGTACAGAGATAAACAGAGAATTCTCAACAGAGGACTCTTGAATGGCTGAGAGGAGCTTAAAGAAATGTTCAATATTCTTAGTCATCAGAGAAATGCAAATCAAAATGGCTCTGAGATTCTACCTTACAAAACTTAGAGTGTCTAAGTTGAAAACCTCAAGTGACAGCACATGCTGGTAAGGATGTGGAGAAAGAGGAATATTCCTTCAGTGCTGATAAGAGTGCAAACTGGTTCAATCTCGCTGGAAATTTATCTGGTGATTCCTCAGAAAATTGGAAATATTTCTTCGTTATGACCCAGCTATACTGTTCCTGGACATATACCCAAACAATGCTCTACCATACCACAAGGCTACATGCTCCAATATGTTATAAGCAGCCTTATTCATAATAGCCATAAGATGGAAACAGCCCAGATGTCCCTCAAACAAAGAATGGATAAAGAAATGTGGTTCCTTTGCACAGTGGAATACTATTCAACCATTGAGAAAAGAACATCATGAACTTTCAGGAAAATGGATGAAACTAGAAAATATTATCCTGAGTAAGGTAACCCAGACCCAAAAGAATATGCATGGTATGTACTCACTGATAAGTGGATATTAGCCCAAAACTACAGGATATTCATGATACACCCCACAGACTGTAAGAAATTTAACAAGGAGGACCAAGTAAGGATGCTTCAATACCATATAAAATGGGGAACAAAATAATCATGGGAGTAGGAGGAAGAGAGGGAACTGGATGGGAGAAGGTAAGAGAGGGTAAGGAGGGGACAGAATCACATATATAGGGAGATAGGAGAGAGGCTCAGAGGGTAAGAAAAATGAATAGAAATATGTAACTGCACAGTAGTGGTGGTATGGGGGAAACTCTGAGAGACCTGGGATGTGAAGGTCTCCCCAGACTTAATGGGGATTACATTAACTGAAAGGTTGAACAGTGTGTAAAAGTAACCTCAAGAGACAATCTCTTGCAAATAGACAGGGCCCCCAAATGGTGGGAAAGGATCACCAACATACCTTCAAAACTTTTCACCAAGAATTGTTCTTGTCTAAAAGAAACACGGGGACAAATATGGAGCATAGATTGTAAGAAGGGCCATTCAATGACTGGCCCAGCTTGGGATCCATCCCATGGGTGAGCACCAAACTCTGACACTATTACTGATTATGTCATGGTGTGCTTTCAGATAGGAGCCTAGCATTTTCCTCTTGCAGATAGGTTTTCCTCTGAGATACTCTCCTAGCAGCTGACTGAGAAAGATGAAGATACAGCCAGTCATTAGACTGAGGATGGGGACTCCTTTGGAAGACTTAGGAGAAGTATTGAAGGAGCCGAAGGAGATGGCAACCTCATAGGGAGACCAATAATATCAACTACTCTGGACCCCTAGAACCTCCCAGAGTCTAAGCCACCAACCAAAGAGCATTCATGGTCTGGTTCACGGTCCCTGGTGCATATGTAGCAGAGTACTCCCTTGTTTAGCCTCAGTGGGAGATGGTGTGCCTAATCCTGTATAAACTTGATTAACTCAGGGAAGTTTATAAGGGGTTGGAGGAGAGCATAGGTGAGGGGGGGTGTCTGGCAGTAAAAGTGGGTTAGTAAAGCATGTTCTTAGAGGCAAAGGGAAGGGGGAATGGGGTGAAGAGTTCTTAGAGGGGGATAAGGAATCAGGGGCAACATTTGGAAAGTAAATATGTACAAAAACTAAAAAATTAAAATAAAACTTATAATCACAGCCCTAGCGAGTCTGAAACAGGATGATTAGGAGTTGAAGGACAGTCTCAGGTATATGAGTCCAGCTTGGATTAAAAGAGACCCTGTCTTTAAAAAATTAACAATGACCCTACAAAGGATAATAAATGGTAAACGTCAACTCAAGGAGGGAAACTACACCCTAGAAAAAGCAAGAAAGTAATCTTTCAGCAAACTGAAAAGAAGATAGCCACACAAACCTAAAAGTACCATCAAAAATAACAGGAACCAAAAATCACTATTCCTTAATATCTCTTAACAAAAATGGACTCAGTTCCCCAATAAAAAGACATAGACTGACAGACTGGATCCATAAAGAGGACCCAAGATTTTGCTGCATTCAGGAAACACACCTTCGTGATAAAGACAAACACTACCTCAGAGTAAAGGGCTGGAAAACAATTTTCCAGGCAAATGGTCCCAAGAAAAAGGCTGGAATAGCCATTCTAATATTGGATAAAATCGACTTTCACCCAAAAGTAATCAAAAACAATAAGGAAGGACACTTCATACTCATCAAAGGAAAAATCTACCAAGAAGAACTCTCAATTTTGAACATCTATGCTCCAAATGCAAAGGCACCCACATTAATAAAAGAAACTTTACTAAAGCTCAAAGCACACATTGCACCTCACACAGTAATAGTAGGAGATTTCAACACACCATTATCATCAATGGACAGATCTTGGAATCACAAATTAAACAGAGACACAGTGAAACTAACAGATGTTATACACCAAATGGATTTAACAGATATCTGTAGAACATTTCATCCTAAATCAAAAGAATATACCTTCTTTTCAGCACTACATGGTACGTTCTTCAAAACTGACCATATAATTGGTCACAAAAGAAAACTCCACTGATACAAGAAGATTGAAATAATCCCATGCCTCCTATAAGATCACAGCGGATTAAGGCTGGTCTTCAATGGCAACAATAACAACAGAAAGCCCACATACACATGGAAGCTGAACAATGCTCTACTCAATGATAACTTGGTCAAGGAAGAAATAAAGATATTACAGACTTCCTAGAATTTAATGAAAATGAAAGTACAATATACCCAAACTTATGGGACACAATGAAAGCAGTGTTAAGAGGAAAACTCATAGCTTTGAGTGCCTCCAAAACGAACTGGAGAGAGCAGACACTAGCAACTTAACAGCACACCTGAAAGCTCTAGAACAAAAAGAAGCTAATGCACCCAAGTGGAGTAGAAGGCAAGAAATAATCAAACTCAGGAATGAAATCAACCAAGTAGAAACAAAAAGAACTATACAAAGAATCAACAAAACCAGGAGTTGGTACTTTGAAAAAATCAACAAGATAGATAAACCCTTAGCCAGACTAACCAGAGGGCACAGAGACAGTATCCAAATTAACAAAATTAGAAATGAAAAGGGAGACATGACAACAGATTCTGAGGAAATTCAAGAAATCATCAGATCCTACTACAAAAGCCTATACTCAACAAAACTGCAAATACTGGATGAAATGGAAAATTTTCTAGACAGATAGCAAATACCAAAGTTAAGTCAGGATCATATAAACCATCTAAACAGTCCCATAATGCCTAAAGAAATAGAAGCACTCATTAGAAGTCTCCTGACCAAAAAAAGCCCAGGACCAGATAGGCTCACTGCAGAATTCTATCAGACCTTCAAAGAAGACCTAATACCAATACTCTTCAATCTATTCCACAAAATAGAAACAGAAGGAACACTACCCAATTCCTTCTATGAGGCCACAATTACACTGATACCAAAACCTCACAAAGACCCAACAAAGAAAGAAAATTTCAGACCAATTTCCCTTATGAATATTGATGCAAAAATACTCAATAAAATTCTCGAAAAACCGAATCCAAGAACACATCAAAACGATCATTCATCATGATCAAGTAGGCTTCATCCCAGGGATGCAGGGATGGTTCAATACCCAGAAATCCATCAATGTAATCCACTCCATAAACAAACTCAAAGAAAAAAACCACATGGTCATTTCATTAGATGCGGAAAAAGCATTTGACAAAATTCAGCATCCCTTCATGATATAAGTCTTGGAAAGATCAGGAATTCAAGGCCCATACCTAAACATAGTAAAAGCAATATACAGCAAAACAGTGGCCAACATCAAACTAAATGGAGAGAAACTTGAAGCAATCCCACTAAGATCAGGGACTAGACAAGGCTGCCCTCTCTCTCCCTATCTATTCAATATAGTAATTGAAGTTCTAGCTAGAGCAATTAGACAACAAAAGGTCAAAGGGATCCAAATTGGAAAGGAAGAAATCAAAATATTAGTATTTGCAGATGATATGATTGTATACTTAAGTGACAAACTCCACCAGAGAATTGCTGCAGCAGATAAACAACTTCAGCAAAGTGGCCAGATATAAAATTAACTCAAACAAATCAGTAGCCTTCCTATACTCAAAGCATAAACAGGTTGAGAAAGAAATTAGGGAAATGACCCCCCCACAATAGTCATAAACAATATAAAGTATCTTCGTGTAACTCTAACCAAACACGTGAAAGATCTGTAGGACAAGAACTCCAATCTCTGAAGAAAGACATCAAAGAAGACCTCAGAAGGTGGAGAGATCTCTCATGTTCATGGATTGGGAGGATTAATATAGTAAAAATGGCCATCCTGTGAAAAGCAATCTACAATTTCAATGCAATCCCCATCAAAATTCCAACTCAATTCTTCATAGATTTAGAAAGAGCAATTCTCAAATTCATTTGGAACAACAAAAAACCCAGGATAGCAAAAGCTATTCTCAACAACAAAAGAACATCTGGGGGAATCAGCATTCCTGACCTCAAGCTGTACTACAGAGCAGCAGTGATAAAAACTGCATGGTATTGGTACAGTGACAGCCAAGTAGATCAATGGAATAGAATTGAAAACCCAGAAATGAACCCACACACTTATGTTCACTTGATTTTCGACAAAGGAGCCAAAACAATCCAATGGAAAAAAGACAGCATTTTCAACAAATGGTGCTGGTTCAACTGGCAGTCTACAAGTGGAAGAATGAGAATTGATCCATTCCTATTTCCCTGTACAAAGCTCAAGACCAAGTGGATCAAGGACCTCCACATAAAACCAGATACACTGAATCTAATAGAAGAGATAGTGGGGAAAAGTCTCGAACACCTGGGTACAGGGGAAAAGTTCCTGAACAGAACACCAATGGCTTATGCTCTAAGATCAACAATCAACAAATGGGACCTCATGAAATTGCAAAGCTTTTGTAAGGCAAAGGACACTGTCAATAGGACAAAATGGCAACCAACAGATTGCGAAAAAATCTTAACCAATCCTATGTTTGATAGAGGGCTAGCATCCAATATATACAAAGAACTCAAGAAGTTAGATTCCAGAAAACCAAATAACCCCATCCAAAAATGGGGAATAGACCTAAACAGAGAATTCTCAACTGAGGAAATTCATAGGGCTGAGAATCACCTAAAGAAATGTTCAACATTCTTAGTCATCAGGGAAATGCTAATCAAAACAAGTCTGAGATTCCACCTCACACCAGTCAGAAAGGCTAAGATCAAAAACTCAGGGGACAGCAGAAGCTGGCGAGGATGTGGAGAAAGAGGAATACTCCTCCATTGTTGGTGGGATTGCAAGTTTGTACAACCACTCTGGAAATCAGTTTGGCAAACCCTCAGAAAATTGGACATAATACTACCTGAGGACCCAGCTATACCTCTCCTGGGCATATACCCAGAAGATGCTCCAACATGTATTAGAGAGACATGTTCCACTATGTTCATAGCAGCCATATTTATAATAACCAGAAGTTGGAAACAACCCAGATGTCCCTCATCAGAGGATTGGATACAGAAAATGTGGTACATCTACACAATGGAGTACTACTCAGCTATTAAAAACAATGATTTAATGAAATTTTCAGGCAAATGGATGGAACTTGAAAATATCATCCTGAGCAAGGTAACTCAGTCACAAAAGAACGAACATGGTATGTACTCACTGATAAGTGGATATTAGCCCGAAAGTTCGGAATACCCAAGTTTCACTTTACAGTATCCGCTCAACTGAGAGTGAGGTCCTAGATGGAGGAGTTGGAGAAGGGACTGAAGGAGCTGTGTGAGTTTGCAGTCCCATGGAGGGGGCTACATTATCAACTGGACTGATTCCCCCAGTCCTCCTGTAGGCTGGACCACCAACCAAAGAATACACATCTATGGACCTATGGCTCAGACCACATATGTGACAGAGGAGGGCCTTGTTGGCCATCAGGGGGAGGAGAGGCCTTTGGGCCTGAGGGTGTTAGAGACCCCAGTAAAGGGAAATGTCATGGTGGGAATATGGGAGTGGGTGGGCAGGTGGATATGAGGTGGAATACCCTCTTAGAGGCGGGGGGAGGGGGAGTGGATAGGGGGTTTCCAAAGAGGAGACCTGGAAAGGAGCAAAAATGTAAATAAAGTTTCAAAAAATAAATAAATAATTTAATAAAAAATTAACAATGAAAAGAAAAGTGCATAAAAAGAAAATAAATTGAGAAAAAGAAGTTTTCAGAAATTTCTACATTCTACCAACTTCTCTTTGATTACTGGTTTTGTGTAGCAGTAGGTACCTAGCCCAAAATGCATCTTGTTACCCTGTGCAATCATTCCATACTGATGAGAAGCCCTTCTGAGTCTGGTAGTTTGAGACATACTAGAGAGAGTGTGTGTGCATGTGCGTGTGTATTTTTGGTCTTTTTGTGTGTTGCAGAGTGAACAACTTAGGATATTATTTGTCTGGTACTATCTGAAATTTTTGGAACATTGTCTCTCATTTTGGTCTAATTTATAATGTGGCTAGACAGTCTCAGGACTCCTCTTGTTTCTACCTTTTTAGTACAAGTATTACACGTGTCAAACACCAGACCTTGGTCTTTTACATGGACTTAAGTTATTAAACTCAGGACCTCATGTTTGCATGGCCAGTCTTGTCCCAACAAAGACACCTCTCCAGCCCAGCAGCAGTGTTTTATAAAATGTCCTGGATATTAGCAGCACCTTAGAAGCTCTCCAGATGTGTCCTTATTGTTGCATCACATTGTTTTAGATACTATCGTTTCTGAGTGCCCTGTGTTATTCAAGGTTGTATGTAGGACAGTAAAAGGCAGCCTCTTTTCTGGTTGAGCTAAGGTTTAAAGCCCTGCTGACCCAGCAGGGGGTCCCCAGCAGGGGATAATCGAGCAAGGGACAGTAGGCATTTTGCCATGCTCCTGGACTCCAGGCTTGAGACTCCCCAGCTGGCTGGGGAATCCAGGCTGCCCTCCCCCAACCCCAGGTGGTGTCTTGCTAAGGTGAGCCTGGTCAAACTTTCTGAGTCTCGCCTCCTACAGTGTCCTGAGCCTTGTGGCAGACGCAAGACCAAACCATTTAACTCAACAGTTGTAAATGAAATCCATCTAGTGCCTGTTTACAGGGAACAAGAGCCATATCTGCTCTGGTAGTATCCTCCACTAAGAAATGAAAAAAAATAATGGCATCTGGGCAAGAGTCTGATCCTTGGTAGTAGGGATGTGGAGGTCTTTTGTTATCTTCCACCTCTGAGGAGCAAGTCATAAGGCCTTGGAGAAGGTATCCCACATCATTGGAAGCCAAGGCAGCAGAAATCACAGGCTTGTCTGCCCCTCCTGAGCCCTAGTTGAAACAAAACAGTATCATGGAGCAAATCTTTAAAAGTCAATGGAGGTTGGCAAGTTGTTCTCTTCTCAGAAGATCCTGGGAGTATTGAGCCAGTTGGTGCATCCTACACTCAACAAGGCCTATGAGGCTCTGATGAGTTCACATGGATGTCAATAAATATTCAGATTCTGACTCCAATGGACCACTTAGGGTACTAGCCAAGAACCAGGTCTGGGCTTTGGGTAGAACATCCTTCCCACACTTCTCTTACATAGTCCAAAAGTCCAGGGAAGATGATTCAGTGGGAAAAGACACTTACTGAGTAACCTCCTCCCAAGTCATGAGTTTGGTCTCGTGGACCAAGTGGCAAAAGGATAGAAAAAGATTTGTGAGCTGTCTTCTGCCTTCACACGTACTATGTGCTGTGTCCCTGGTCACATTAATAGTTCAATAAATTAGTATGTAATGAAAATGAATTACTAGAAATGTAGATGCAGGACTCCAGGACCAGGAAGTTTTGTATCTTGTGGATTGAGTGTCAGGGGTGGAGTACACTGAATAATCTTTACTTTGTAAGTGGTACATTGAAGCAAATAAACACAAACATGAGAAAGCCATTGAAGTGGAGGCAAGATTTCTGCCTGAGGGAGTTCACTAGTGAGGCCAAAAATAGGATAATAATTAATAATGGGCTTGAGTTACTAGGGGAAGTGGTGCAGCTCTTGAAATAAGAAGGAATGAGGAAGAGCCACAGCCAGAAATCCTGAAGTCCCTGGGAAGGCTGGAGGTAGAGCTGAAGGCTTCCTTTCCTCTCTAATGTCAGTGTAAATTACATAGCAATGGCTAGTTTATTCACTGTTGGCAAAGCAGTTAGCAGGGTTGCAATTTTGGTCTGAATAAGATATTGTACACTGAATATTTTGTGTATTTATTAGAGCTTGAAATTAACACCAATACTAGAATGAGACTCAATGATGTTCCATCCAGTCCCTGGTGGGTAGGACAGTAGTGGTTCTCTGCTCTTTAGTCTACTGGGATGCTCCCAGGCTAACTCTGTGACAGAGTAAGATCATTAGATTTTAAGGGTGATTATTAGTATTAATAGCACTTGTTGGTCTAGGTCTGTAATGCTATTTTTCAGTTTAGTTGTTTATATTCTGGTGAGTGAAGTTTTTTTTAGGAAATCAATGATGTCAGATGGTCTACCTCAGTGTTGAGCAAAGAAATTCAAAATTCTCTGTCAATGAAATATCTCTGGGCACAAGTGTTGTGAGTATGGGACTAGAACCTTGTTCCATGAAAAAAGTATCTGTTCTCCACTAGATAAATGTTCTGAATTTTTTGTATACTCTGCTCTCCTGCACAGATTGAAAGAGATAAATGCAATAGTTCATTCTGGGAATTGAATGTGATAAGAGTAAGACGAGTCATGGGTGGTGGGGAGATAGCACAGTGGTTTGAGCCTGTGATTCCAATACTAGAGAGGTAGAGTAAAGCTGATTCTAGCCAGTTGCCAGCAAAGTAGTCTAGTTGAATTGGTGAGCTTCATGTTTAGTGAGACTTCCTGTCTCAAAAAGTCTTGTTGAGACACCCAAGGAAGAGAGTCAGTTTCAGCCTCCAGCTTCGTCATGCATACATATACATATACACACAGAGAACTTTATAAATATGCATACAATGCATGCATACAGAGAGAGCAAGCCAGAAAGAGAAAGAGAGAGAACTTAGTATAAACTGAATATCCATTCTGCACTAAAAACATACGTTGCTTAGCAATTTTTATGGTTTGACAAGCATTTCTACTTTCATAACTTCAATAATAGTAGGAAATATCAGACAGTTTAGTAAAAAATATAAAGTAGAGGGATACCAAGATGGTTACACATAGAAAGGTGCTTACCTTCTAGCCTGAATATCTGTGTTCAGTCCCCTGGATCCATGTGAATGTAAAATGATAGAGCCAACTCCACAAATTTTGCCCTTGACCTCCATAGGTGTACTGTGGCATATGCATACATACACACACAAACACAGAGGAAATCAAGACATATAATGAATGTTTTAAAAAAGTAGAACAGAGACAAAGTTAAATGTGACATACAATTAGCACATGTAAATAGTGCATGCAACTTAAAGGCACAATTGC
Organism: Uromys caudimaculatus; assembly: GCA_028551405.1. Classification (NCBI taxonomy): domain Eukaryota; kingdom Metazoa; phylum Chordata; class Mammalia; order Rodentia; family Muridae; genus Uromys; species Uromys caudimaculatus. The sequence continues at coordinate 71,262,919 of CM052711.1, read as the reverse complement.
ACTTTTTTCATTTAAAAATATTTTCCTTGAATTTTGAGTAAAGAAATATTTGAACAGGTGCAATGGGAGAGAGCCTGCCCCCTGAAGCCACTGAGATAACTGACCCTGTGAAGTGAAAGAGTACCTGGCAGGAAGGAAGTGTTCCATGCTTACATTCTAATTCTAATATTGCAAACAGACTACAGGAGATGCCTGAGAATTTGCTCAAGGTAAGTTTTTAAGGTTATCTGGGTTTTACTCAAGTTCTTTGAGAGCAGCCATAGGTTCTGTTTCACATTTCAAGGTTCTGGGGAGTTTTATTTTCCCTTGATTTCTTCCCATCTCCTTTTTATTTTTAACTTGACTTCTCACATGCATCTGTATGTCTGGCCATATTCCCTGTTCTAACTGGACTTGACTTCCTTTATGATTCTTTCACTTGACAATAAACTGCAGCAAGGAAGAAACTTTGGTGATGATACTACATCAGTAATAGAATATTTGATGGAGTCTTGTGCAAATAAATTGATAAAACATTTGTAAACCAAGCCATTATCAATAACAATACCCTCAAACAAAAATTTCTTCAGTAAATAGGTATGGTAAGAACATATGTTTGCCTGCCATCCAGTGGGGAAAACGATGGCATTTTTAACATACAGTGCAGGTTCAACTGGAGGTCAGCATGTAGAAGAAAACATATTGATTCTTTCTTATCTCTTTGTACAAAGCTCAAGTCCAAGTAGATCAAGGACCTCTACATAAACCAGATACACCAAAACGTATAGAGGAGAAAGTGGGGAAGAGCCTCAAATGCATGGGCAGAGGGGAAAATTTCCTGAACAAAACACAAATGGCTTATGCTCTAAGTTCAAGAACTGACAAATGGGACCTCATAAAATTGCAAACCTTTTGTAAGGCAAAAGATACTGTTGATAGGACAAAACAGCAAACAACAAATTGGAAAAAGATCTTTACCAATCCTACATCTGATAGAGGACTAATATCCAATATATACAAAGAACTCAAGAAGTAAGATTCCAGAGAACCAAATAACCCTATTTAAAAATAGGTTACAAAGCTAAACAAAGAATTTTCAACTGTGGAATATTGAATGGCTGAAAAGCCCCTAAAGAAATGTTCAACATCCTTAGTCATCAGGGAAATGCAAATCAAAACAACCCTAAGATTTCCCCTCACACCAGTCAGAATGACTACGATCAAAAACTCAGGTGACAGCAGATGCTGGCTAGGATGTGGAGAAAGAGGAACACTCCTCCATTGTTGGTTGGATTGCAAGCTGGTACAACCACTCTGGAAATTGGTCTGGCAGTTCCTCAGAAAATTGGAAACAGTGTTACCTGAAGACCCAGCTCTACCACTCCTTGGCATATATACCTAAAAGATTCTTCAAACATAACAAGGACACATGCTCCACTATGTTCATAGCAGCCTTATTTATAATGTGCAGAAGCAGGAAAGAACCCAGATGTCCTTCTACAGAGGAACAGATACAGAAAATGTGGTACATTTACACAATGGAGTACTACTCAGGTATCAAAAACAATAAATTCATGAAATCTTTAGGCAAATAGATGGAACTTGAGAATATCATCCTGAGTGATGTAATACAATCTCAAAAGGACATACATGGTATGCAATCACTGATAAGTGGATATTAACTCCAAAGCTCAGAATACCTAAGATACAATTCACAGACCACATGAAGCTCAAGAAAAAGGAAGATGAAAGTGTAGGTGTTTTGGTCCTTCTTAGAAAGGGGAACAAAATACTAATGGGAGCAAACATGGAGACAAATTGTAGGGCAGAGACTGAAGGAAAGGTCATACAGAGACAGTCCCACCTGAGGATCCATCCTGAATACAGTCACCAAACCCTGACACTATTGTGGATGCCAAGAAGTGCTCCCAAAAAGGAGCCTGATATAGTTGTCTCCTGAGAGGTTTTGCCAGAGCCTGACAAATGCAGAGGCGATGGTCACAGCCAGGATTGAACTGAGCACAGGATTCCCAATGGAAGAGTTAGAGAAAGGACTGAAAAAGCTGAAGGGGTTTGCAACCTCATAGGAAAAACAACAATATCAACCAACCAGAACCCCCTAGAGCTCCCAGAGACTAAGCCATCCACCAAGGAGTACACATGGAGGGATCCAAGGCTCCAGCAGCATATGTAGCAGAAGATGGCATAAATGGGAGGAGAGGCCTTTGGTCCTGTGAAGGCTCGATGACCCACTGTATGGGAATTCCAGGGCGGGGAGACTGGAGTGGGTGGGTAATGAGGGAATACCCTCATAGAAGCAGGTGTGGGGGAAAGGGAAAAGGGGTTGGGGGAGCGGGAAAGGTGATAACATTTGAAATGTAAATACATAAAATAGCCAATAAAAAATAAAAAAAATCAATAAACTACAATGTATGTATGGGATTCCCAAGTATGCAAACACGTGTGCTCTTGTCCTTTTGCTAGTTTGTCTCATCAAACTTCAATGTCAAAGTTTGTTTTATCTTATTATATTTTATATTGTTATTTTTTACTATTATCTCTTAGAAACCTGTTCTTTTCTAATGAGAGAAAAGATGGGCTTGATTTAGATGAGAGAAGATGTGGGAAGGAACCAGGAGAAGTACACAGAGGGCCAACTCTAATCAGGATATATTATATGAGAAACAAAGTTATTAATAAAGGGAAAAAATGAAAAAGGAATTACCAAACATTTTAATCATTTTAATTACTTCAAACATTCAATAATTTCCACAGAGGAATAATCAAAGTAGTTAAATAAGTAGATTTGTGGAACACTGTTGAAATATTTACTGAGTACAAACAAATTGCATCCAGGTACATTTAAATTTTATCTAAGTAATACTATATTTTGATGTATCAAAGACAAGTTTTTAGGGGCTTGCAATATATATTGGGAGATAAAGGAAGCTGCTATATAATCCTGGTGACATCAGTTTGATCTCAGAACTTATACACTGGTAGGATAGAATTGATTCCACAAAGTTCTCCTCTGACATGTACATGGGCATTGTACCTCAAACACATACACAGACACACAGAGAGAGGGGGTTGGTTGAAGGAAGGGAGAAGGGAAGGGAAGGAGGGGGGGAGACTTCCAAATAAAGAAATACACTTATTTAGAAGAAAAGGAAAGAGGAAAAGGGAATGGGCACATTAAAGGATATAAAATCACAGATAAATAAGATGAACATATCTAAAGTTTTAATATGCAACATAAATACTGTATTATATTAAGGATTTCTGTTAAGCAGGTTTGAGCTGTTCATATCCCACAAAGCTGTAATTAGGTACATATGTAGTTATATATAGGAACCTTGGTCGGCTTCTCCATAGCAACCATTTTATTATCAGTATGTCTTCAATAACATCATATTCTAATCCTAGATTACTCACAATAAAGTATGTTTCCCAACTAAAAAATGAGGGATATAATTATCCAAGATATACTTGCATAAAATTGTGTTTGCTGTTTCTTTAGAAATCAGTCAAATACCTAGGTTCCTATATCTAGGTTACCTAGAACCCTGGTCTAAGGTCCCCATAATGCCATTCTCTCTTCCAGTTTGGTAAAATTGCAGTCTACTTAGGCCACTATCACAGTGTGGAGACCTGAGTCTCAGGCACTTCACACCAAACTAACAAGGTTTTGAGAAGCTTTAAGAAAAAGCAGGAAGGTTTTTTTTTCCTCAATAAAATGTATGTATCTCATCAGATACACTTTCTCCTCAGACAGTGTTTTTCTCATTTTAATCTGCTATTCAGAGATATTCAGAGTATAGACATATTTTTAATATTGTATTTCACTCAAGAATTTCAAAGTACTTTATAGGCAATTACAGTATGAATGTGTTTGTGGCCCTCCACAAAGTAGTAGTGCTCATGTATTATTTATAATAACTTTACTCAGGGAGAAACTGAGATTGAGAAAATTTTAGTGGTTTGATAAATGTCATGGAATGCATTACTAGTCACTCTGGGGATAAAATCTTAGACCTGGGGAGCCTGGAGTATTGCATGCACAAACTTGGGAAACTTCTCATCAAGGATAAAATTCTAGTCTTGCTTTGAGAACAAGAACTACCACAATTTCAAGAAGATGTAATGATTACTAATGGTTTTCTTTAATTAATACGGTTATCTATTTACCATGTGGTGGGGAAATGGAGCATTGTGCATATTGTAACAGAGGTATTAATGAAGCATCTTCCTCAATTGCTCATTAGGGCATCACTTGAACACAGAGTTCTCCAATTTCACTTTTCTGGCAGTCTTGTTTGCCCCGGAGTCCTGAGGTTGTTAAGTGGCTTTCTGGGCTATGCCTGGCATTTACTTATATCTGAAAAGCCAACTGTTTAGTGTGGTGGGAGGGGGTGTGTGAATAGAAGCAGGTAAGGGAAACATCAGGGAAGTCAAAAGAGATGCTCGCTGGGTAAAGCCATTTGCCATGCAAGTGTCAGGACAGGCTAGTTGGCTTTTCCTGACAGCAAGCACTTCTTTGTGTAACCCACAGAGATCTGAGGTTCAGTACCCGTCTCCTCATGTGAGCTGGGTGACTTCAGGAGAGGTTAAGGAGAGCTGAAAAGATTCAGATATTAGAACTAATGTTACTTTAAATTAGAGATTGTCATTTCTCAAAGAGATATTTATTAATCCTCCAGAGTCTCCAAGCCTCAGAGTCCGTGACTCAGTCATACAAACATTTGGGTAAATGATTACATGTTAGACTACTACCAATGTTATCCATAAAACTGCCAGATAATTCTTCTGTCATATTTTGAACAAAATGTCTAGCATCAAATGTTTATATAATTTATTTTATCTTGCTTTAATTTTATATTTAAACTAATGTATTTTATTTATTTTCATTAAAGTGTTAGTGGGTGGAAAGAGAATTTAAATATGTTATGGTATATTTGTAGGTCTGAAGACTGCATACAGTAGCTGGCTTTCTCCCTCAGCATGTAGACCTCAGAACTCTAACTGAGACAGCTGGGGGTTTGAAAGCAGGTCCCTTTACCCAATGGGCTATCTCTTCAGCCCATTTATTTTCATCAGTTCATAGTATCATGAGATTAATAACAGCAAGGTTCAGAAGTCTTGTATACCATTGAAACAACATGATGGGATGTATTATAAGCTTGAAAAAAAGAGGGAGCATTACCCAAGAATGCTTCCCACATTTCAAAGCTACTCTCAAACAGGATTCAACTCAATACCCTGCTCAGTTAACATGGTTCCTACAGATCTGTGAGTATGGTCCAGGTAACATGAACATATACATACATGCACTTTCTCCACATCTGACAATTCATTTATAAAATGGGATATAATTTCTCTCTCTCTGCAAAAGCAATCGCATCATAGGTTTGTTATTCAAGTATTATCCACAGGCCCCCCTGAGTGACATATCTTTTCTCTATATTATCTCACAGGGGAATGTAGAAACAATTGGATGTAGAAACAATTCACTCAATTAACCTTTGCAGGATTGTGAAATTTTCTCGACCTCATTCACTTTATATGCAAAATAAATGTAATGAGACTAACCTAAGTGCTCATTATGTGAATTAAACAGCGTAGTATTAGTATCATTTAATTCATGAGTTAAATGATATGGTGCTCTCCACAGTAATATTCCACTTAAATGAAGTGTTTCCACAAATTAAAGTTAGAAATCTTGCCCAATATGTCTCCATTTTTTAGGCAGTTTTTAAAAGTGGACTACATCATCAAAATATATAGAAATATATCTCTAAAAGATTCATTGGAATTACAATAGTCTTATTCACAAATTATTTATCTATTCTTATAAAGTTATAAAAGAGAGTACTTTGCTTTGGTTAAATAAAAGGTTGTATTCTCTGCACAGCAGCCCAATCCACAGACATATACTCTGTGGTGGTTTGAATGAGAATGGCCCCCACAGGCTCATTGTTTGAATACATGGTCCCCAATTGATAGAACTGTTTGAAGAGGATTAGGATGTGTGGACTTTCTGGAGTAGGTGAATCACTGATTCTGGGCTGTGAAATTTGTGAAATTCATGACATTGCCAGTGTCTTCTCTGACTCTTACTTAAAGTTTGAGGTATGGAGTCTAGCTCTTCCTTCTGCCATGACATTGCCCCAACATCATAGACTCAAACCTGTTGAAATATTAACCCCATTTAAATGCTATCTTTGGTAAGTTAACTTTTTCTAGTGTTTTGTTATAGAAATAGGAAAGTAACTAAGATAGGTGATTATTAATGTAAATTTTTTCTTCTATCACCAGTCCATTGAATATTCTATCACAATATAAAATGTCATTTCAATTTATAGTGTTACACAAAACATGAGAATAAAATGTACAAATTGTTACTAGAGAGCAGCAGAAATGGCTCAATTCTTCACTGGCTGCTTCTGCTGAAGACACAGGTACAGTTCCAACACCTATATAGTGGCTTACAACTACCTGAAAACCAAGTTACAAGAATCTGTTAAGCCTTTCCTAGTTTTTATACAGCACACACACACACACACACACACACACACACACACACACACACACACATATTAAATGTAGTCCATTTGTGAAGCTGTTTCTGTCTGTAAAGTGGTTGCTGTAGAAACATTGTAATCTGAGTTCAGATTCCCAGAAGCCACAAGAAAGTGGGGAGCTATGTTTCACATCTGTAATCTCTGTGCTGAGGAAGTAGAGACAAAAAGATTTCTGGGGCTTATTAATGGCCCAATTAGTAATGGCTACATTTGGTGAAGAGCATCTGTCCCAAAAAGTAAGTTATGGAGGAATTCAAAAAGTCATAAGACATGAACTTCTGCTCCCCCAACTCAACTACAGACACCTGCATACTCTTAGCAAGTTACACATGTACACACACATACATGGATGTACATAATTTTAAAAAAATCTTGCATTTAAGCAACACTTCTTTTGTATAAAAGCTGCTTATCAATTAATGACTCATCATTCAAACCCATTTCTATAATTTCATAACAATTTTGTCCTGCTAATTAACCATTTACCATTTGATAAAAGTCTTATTTTGTGTGTTGAGTGTATCTCTGAGTACTCATCAGGGCAATACAATACTCAAGCACAAAGCTGGACTGTCTTCATGATGGACCATGACCCCTGGACCAAGTGTTTGCTGCATTCCCATCCTATATGCTCTCATCTTTTTGTCCTTTGTTACTCTTTTTATGACATACCCTAAGTCTTGTGTTTTCATCCACTCAAATCTGACATCATGCCACATTATATTCAATGGTGTTCTTTCCTTACCCATGTCAATTATCTTCTAGAATGTACTGAAAATAGAGTGTTGTATTGTGTCTTCTCTCACAACCTCCTTCAAATTTCCTTTGTCTCATTCCTAGTCAAATTCAGCTATTGCACTGAATCTCCCCCCCTCCCTCCCACCCATGCTGTCACTGAGGCTTAGTCATCCCCATCTTCAGTCTCATAGACTCATATTTCATGGGTGTCACTCCATCAGACCCTTTGTCACTGAGTCACCTTTTGGAAACTGTGGGAGCCATGGTTCATGCTTTTGTTTTTAATTTCTGAATTCTCTCTTTTAGACACAGACAAATATAACTGTATCCAAAATGGATAATGAAACAATGAGCAAAAGATGTGTAACTGCAGTTTGAATATGTATTATGATATTTTCTACATAGAATTTAAACAAATTTATACATTTATTATGCTTGAGACAGAATGCCTGACATAAGCAACTTTCAAAAAGGAAGGCTTTATTCAATTCATAGTTTTGGAGAGTTCTGTTCAGGTTCACTTTATTTCATTCCATATATTTGGGCAGAATATCATAGCACTAGAAGAAAACACAGGTCTCTATCTCTATCTCTACTCCCACACTTGTTCATGTGCATGCGTGCATGTGTGTGTGTGTGTGTGTGTGTGTGTGTGTGTGTGTGTGTGTGTGTGTGTTATAGCTGCACCTTTGGGTACCTTCTACTCTTTTGTTTGAGGCAGCATCTCTACTAGCCTGGTGTTCGACCGCATGAGCCAGGGCAGCTAGCCTATGAGCATCAAGGTGTTCTTCTGTTTCTGCTTCCTGTCTCACACTGCTGGGATATTGCTGGCCTTTGTCCAGTTCATCAATATATAAGGTTGTTACTTGGTGAATGGAGGGAGGAAAAGGGATGAAGGAGAGAACAAAGAGGAAGAGATCATAGACAAGATATAATAGAAGACCTGACTTTAATGACCTGCCTTTCTTGGATAGATGCCTCCAGAAACTGTTGAAATAGTATCACCAACATCCCTACAAATATTTTACACATAAGCCTATGTGATCAGCCTATACTGAAGTCATTACAAACTCCAATGTGATGAGATTAATGGGGAGATGCTTTAGGAGGTGATTATGTCATGAGTTTTCATCATCATGGGTGGGATTAGTAAACATATTTTAAAACTTGAGGAAGGGATATTGATTCTATTTTGCATTTTGCTATATTGTAAAAATATCCAGAAAAGGCAAGGTAAGGCTTAAAGAGTTTATTTTGGCTTGCAGTTCAAGGATACAGTTCATGGTCAAGAAGTCAACAAGGCAGGGGTTCCCAACTGCATTTGGAGTCATAAAGCAGAGCAATGAATGCATTGTGTTGTGGTCAGCTCACTTTCTTGTTTCACGTAGGCCAGGATTTTAGCCAAGGAAATAGGTGCCACCCACACTGGACTGGTCATTCCATCTCATTTCATGTAATCAAGAAATCTTCTCACAGACATGCTGAGAGACCCATCTCTCAGGGAACTCCAGCTTCAGCTTCTTCAGAACCTTCCACAGTGTGAAACTACTGGATCTATAATCTCCATGAGATAAACTTCTGTGGAAGAAGTTTAATTAGGTTACTGCTGAAAATAGAAGACCAGCCCCAAGTGTCTACGGATATTCTAGGTAAAACTTGATAGTTATAAGGCATCTGAGTAAAGGATTTTTCTTTTTGGCTGCTGCCTATCATCTGCTCATGAGAATGGCTTCTCTGGTGCTGTCACAGTCCTGCTGTCTTTGCTGCCACTAGAACCCATTTCCTACAGCCTTTCAATGTAGACTGAAGACCAACAACTCTTGGGAATCCTCCAGGCTTTACATTCTAGGATGTAACTGTTAAGGCCTCCGGACCCCTGGGCAAAGTGAAACTTAGCTTCTACAGTGAGGAGAGCCATTGTTACACTATTCAGGGCTTATCTCATAAGATAATCTAATAAATCCCTTTTTAATAATACCCACTCTATTTCTTCTGTTTCTCTAGAGAACTCTGATGAATATAATAGCTGGTATTTATTTTAGACCTCTTTATTGGGAGGTAATCATGACAGATTATCATAGGATTGGTGGTCTGCAGAGTTGCTTCCATATCATCTTGAGTCTGTGATTCCACATACAACCATTATCATCACATAAACTAGTGAACACATATTTGTGCCAGGAAGGCATTATTTATAGACTCAAATATTTTAATTGCATGAGATTTTCATATAGCATAGAATTAATATTTTTACCAGTTTTAATTGCTTGAAAACTTTTTGTTTAGCCCAAGGGACATATGAAAATAGAAGATAAACTGAATTTTAGTCAAATAATGCATGTACCTGCTTGTTTTAAAAAATCATTGTGAGGCCCTCTTGTAAGTTTCAGTAAAGCTAGTGCATATCATGCATGGATACATGAGTTCTGTCTCTAATAATTGGGGAAGGAGGGAGTAAGAGAAAAAGTATGGGTGCATGTGCCTGTAATTTGAACACTAGAGAGGAAGGTGGGACAGGATAATCATAAGTTCAAGGTCATTTTCACATATACAGTGAGTTTGAGACAAACATCTCTATATGAGCTTCTGTGCCAAAATAAACAAACAAAACTCAAAAGGAAGGGATTTGCCATAAGTAATTGTCCAAGAGCTGGATTCAGAGTCTGATTACCTGGAGTTCACTCTCAACTCATCCCTGACATAGACCTTTGACCTTGAACTCCCTAGATTCCTCAGGGTGGACTACAATATAGTACTTAAAGTCCTCTTCCTAAATTTGAAGGCAGCTGTCTTAAACCTGGCTATTCTCTCTCTCTCTCTCTCTCTCTCTCTCTCTCTCTCTCTCTCTCTCTCTCTCTCTCTCCCTGTCTTTCTCTCTGGAGCAGATGGGGGAAGCACTGGCTATTGGGGTCATGTTGATAGCAGACAGGGCCAGAAGACAGTAACAGATGATGTATGGGGTCAATATTACTGACCAAACAAAACTTATCTGGAGCTGACAAGAATACACAAGAAACTCTGATCTCTTTTAACTCTTAAGAGTACATACATATAAACAGACAGAATGTTTATAGTTGGTAATTAATTCCTGCTAGCAGCAGGGAGAAATTAAATAAAGGATTAATTATTAGAACTCCTTTCTCTCTTGCCTGGGAGCCTTGCCTCTCTCTTCCTGGCCAAGCTAGAGGGAGGCTTGGAACTTTAACTCTTTGTGAATCAGAAAAATAAAGTCATACTTGCAGAAAGAAAATAAAATTACACAAACGAATATACACAGACACACATATATTCATGCACACATAAATGTGTGTGTGTGTGTGTGTGTGTGTGTGTGTGTGTGTGTGTGTGTGTGTGTGTGTGTTTTTACATTGGGCAGGTATTGCAAAAGCTCACAAGAGCAGGTTTCATTGAGTGAATGTCAACACAGAAAAATCATATCATTCTGGATGAATAAGCTCCAATCTTTATTGTTCAGAGAAAGAAGAAGCTTCTACATTTTATTGCTGAATGAAAGAAATCTTGTGAGTAAGAAAGCACCGGATTCCCTTATTGTTGTTCTTAGTACGTATAATTTTCCCAGATTCATGATCACATGGTTTTCCAAGCATCTTTGCATTCCCAAGTCAGTAATACATCAAATAAAAATTTCAGCAGAAATGTTTACATGTGTTTATATTAAAACTAGTCATATAAGAAAACATTTGTTATCTGTCACTAGGTCCAGAAGTTCATTAAGCATTTAAAACAATAATTATTTTGTCTTAAGTTTTATGGTTTTATCAAGAAGTAAAACATCTGCCTAGTGTCTCATAGTTTTGAAGTTTTGTATAGATAAATCCAGTTAGTATTTTATCTTCTGTCCTTGTGCTTACAATAAATTGTCCATTCCTGGTTTATGACCTTCAGTTACCAGACAAGGGCTTCACAACCAACCCAGAAGGAATGCTTTCCCTGATCACAAATCTGTTCCAAGCGCACTTCCTACTGCAATTAGACCATGATGCCTGAAAATTTACAGAGCCCTAATTGCAGTTTTTATACCAATGAGTGCTCACAATTATTTGTATAAATGTAGGAATATTATAGAATTACTATTAGGAATTAACAAATCATAAACATAGCTTTACTAGAAGTGGGTACATTGTTATTGATCTGCATAGAGCATGGCCAATAGGCTGGGCTAATGCCCAGGAATTATTAAAGCATTTTAATAATGGCAGGAAAGGCATATCACCTGAAAGAAATAATCCTGAAATGAAGTGTCTTTGAGCCTTGACTCTTAGAGCTCACCCATCTCAGACCATGCAACATGATGGACCATCTCGAGAAAGGTCACTCCCATGCCTTTAGCCTATCCTAAATGGCTTCTCTCAGGCAGATGATTAAACTTTTTCCACTCTGTAGTAGAATAATGTGCTTTGTCTTCAGAAAGTTCTTTCAGGTGGAAAGGTGGATGTTCAAGTATAATCTACCTGGTAAGGGAAGGCCAGGAGTGATGGAAGAGAACTCATTCATAGAGATGGGATTTTCTGAAACAGGAATATGCATTTTTTTGTTAAGTATGGAATAAGAATCTAAGTTTCACTGAGTTACAGTTTTGAATTAATGTTACAATATATTCTTGTAATGTCAGTTGCAAATATTTTATCTTTTTCACTTCAGAGAACTGAGAGGTCAACTGCAGCATGACCTTGTGTACATTGCATTTAAAAACACTGGACCCACAATGCATTCACTGCAGATATGAATGCTTTTCTAAAGTGCTTTTACTAGTAACACAAACTATCTGTTTCCTTTAGTGATATAGTATCTTAGTCTACCACATGATTCCAAATGAATAATAGAGATTGTTTTTACAGCTTTATCTGTTGCAGCAATGATGAATAACCTTAGTGCCAACTTTGCTTACAAGAAAAGAAGAAACACATGAGAAAAAATTTGTATTTGAGGGAGCTGAAACCAAATTTAATGGACAGGATTAAAGTAAACTTTAGTAGAAGTCATAGAATGGGCAGCTTTTCCATTGTTCAGAGGAAGAAGAAGAGAGAGGTGTCACCTCAGGCCTGTGGTGATTAAAATACTTAATGTCACTTTGACAAGACCTAGGGGACAAACCTATGGACATATCTTTGAGAGTGTTTACACATTAAGTTAATTGAGGTGGGACGACCATGTGGGCACCACCACACATGGAAGGGTGTGGGATACTGGACTGAAGCAAAAGAAGAGAGTGGACTGAGCACCAGCATTAATCTCTTTCTCTCTTTGCTTCAAGCTGAAGATGTAGAAAGGCCTGCCCCCTCCTGCTCCTGCCATGATTTCCTCATCATGATAGACTGTTCTATAAACCTGAAAGTCAAAATAAGCCCTCCCTTTCTTACGTTGCACTTGTTGGTATTTTGTCAGGGCCAAAGTAGAAGTAGCTGCTCTGCCCAGTCCCAATTTTAAGTGCTTCTTGAGGAATATTATCCTTTTTACTATCATCCTTTTTTACTAAAATTAAATTGAAATTTTGTTTAGTATCTTTGGTTGTTTCTCTTTCATTCTTTCCAGTTCTGAGAAGGTAAAATAATTAGAACATGTTCTCTGATTCCACAACAATTTTTTTTTATTACACTCTTTTATTTTTGGCTAACTTATAATTATTTTCATCATGTTAGGTGGCATGCAACCTCCTATAACTGTAGTTCTGGAAAATCTGATGTCTTCATTTGGCCTCCTTGTGCACAGAACACAGGTGGCATATACACATAGACACAAATATACGTCCAAATAAAATGAATATTTTTATGTATTATAGGAGGTGTGGAGTTGACCCAGTAATCTGCATCCTTTCATCTTGCTAGAATTCAGTGTCATTACCGTCTTGCTTTTCTGTCTTCTTTTTGTTGGTTTACAGGCAGTGGAGAAAGTGCATATTACTATCTCACTGTTGAGTACCCTTGCTTATTGCTAACTCTATATCCTTATCCAGAGAACCATTCAGTTCTTTCATTCTTTGTTGCTGGGGACAGCATACAATGACAAGGACTGCCTGCAGTAGACTGGTATAGAGTCATCTCAGAAGCCCTCAGCAGCTCCTTCTAAAAAAAAAAGATGTCATCTGGGACCCTGAGAAGCAGGAGACATATCCCTCCAGGGGACCCGCAATCTGAAATAAGGGACTACCTGCAATAGGCCAGGATGGAGACATCTCAGTAGCCTGTGGTAGCTCTTGGTAAAAAACAGTTGTTCCCATTTCTCCTAACCTTAGCCCTGGACAATGGCTGTATAGAGTTTATTTGTGCATGACTACTTTTTAGTTAGCCTTGGCATGCATAATTATTCTATTATATATGACTTTCCTACTTATTTCTCCTTCTGCTGTGGTGAATTCTGTGAAACTAGATGTTCCTTGATGTAATGATTCTTAAACAACTAAAAATTGAGGAATAGGGCACAGCACAGCACAGTTCTAATGGCCCAGTTGCATGCTCTGTGGTCTCATCTTGGAAACAATGCAATAAGCAGCACAATAGCAGTTCCAGATTAAAGCTTGACTTGCAAAGAAAGTTTGAAGAAATTATTAGAAAATGAATTAGAGCCAACATTGGAACCCCAAGAAAGAAAAAAAAAATACTATTGAAGTTACAAAATAAGTTTTGCACAACATTGGAGAGTGGTTCCTGGATAAGAAAGTATAGAATACATAAGATAATCTACTAGTAAAACTAAGTCAAAACACTGGGACCTTTTAGGAGAGTCATTGTATATAATGTGCAGAAATAGAAAAAAAACTAGCAGAGCTACTGAGTTAAGGCTTAACTGGATTCTTTCTGACCACTGCCTCACAGCTTTATCCATGTCATTTATCATTAGATCTTCACAGGAAAATGCAAGTAGCTGATCTTGAAGCTCTGAGCTCTGAAGTATAATAAGTTAAAGTTAAAGTTTAAATAATGATAAGTTTGCAATTATTACTATTTTTGGCTACAGACCTGGAAATAGGGAAACTTGAAACTTTGGGGAACAATTGTAATTCTTGATTCTTTGTGGGATATGGTTCTTCTTTTGAATTTGATTTGGCAATGATTATAAAATGTCTTTTATTCTACCTGCTTTGAGAGTATCAATAAAAGACTGGGGCAAGATGAAAAGCAAGCAAGCATGAGAAGAGAATGTGAAGAGTGAGGATGAGAAGAGAATGTGAAGAGCGTGTGAAGAGAGAATGTGAGGTATATATGGAGTGTATATGTGTGAGTGAAAGGAGAGTGCATGTGGTGTGTGTGAAATGTGTGTGAAGAGTGTGTGTGAGAGTGAAAGGAGAATCCATAGAGGTGTGTAGGAGTGTGAGTGTTTAAGAAAAGCACACAGGAGAAAAGCAGTGTGTGCAGGAGAATGCAGAGTGTGTGCAGTCACAAGCTGTGAGAAAACTAGTGAAAAAGAAAGAGAGCAGAGAGTGAGAGAGAAGGGGGTGAAATTTTAAGCCTTGAAAAATTGCCTGTCAGCTTGTACCCCCCCCCAAAAGGAGTCCGTGTATATTTATTATGCGCCTTCCAGATATCCCTGCTTCCAGTTGAGAATTCCGATCCTGGGTCAAGGCTGGACCCCAGCACTTTGTATCTTTCTTCCTTACATGCATTAATTACTTTATAATTTGCAAGTGTGAGTGTGTATGTAGACATATGTGCCTGCCATGGAGGCCAGAAGACAGTGTCAATGGAGCTAACATATTGGAAAAAACTTGATCCCTAGAAATAATTAATTATATCAGATTATCAAAATATATTGTTTCCAACTCAGATCTTGAGTAGGTTGAGTTTTTAATCTTCCAGCTAAATAATGAAAAGGCAGAGAAACCCTGTCTCAAAAAAAAAACCCAAAATAAATAAATGAATAAATAAATAAATAAATAAATAAATAAATAAATAAATAGCAGGAAAACTCTTGAGTGAAACAGGTAGCAGCAGAAGAAATCTCAGATACATCAGACTACAACTGTTAGGATTTGAGATTTGTTGAAGGAAGACCCCAGACTCAAATAATATGTAAGAACAAAAAGCATGTATTCCACAGTAACAACCAGAATGTAGAGGTCACAACCACTTCAGAACAGCAAAGATTCAGACAAAGACACTTAAGCCCATTTTATAACAAAACAATTTATTAAATATTTTCTGATGTCAAAACTGTGATAAGGCCTCTGTCAGTCTTTAATTATTACAAGCTAATTGCTACTGAGATAGCAAACAGGCATCTAAAATCTAAATCACGTACTGGGGACCTCAGCTTGGGCCACAGGGCTCCACAGCCGATTAGTGCCGGGAAAGGGATACACTCCCAGGAGCTTGGAAAAGCCGAGAGTGGGCCCAAGACAAGCTCCACAGCTCATCAGGAACTGCCCCAAACCTGCGAGTCAAAGGGACTGAGGTAGGCGGTCATAGAAACCCCCTGGATCCCAACAGTGGCTGCTGAGTCAGGAGACATCTGCCTGGGCCACAAGGGTTCCATAGTCAAGCAGCACCGGGAGAAGGTTACCCTCCCAGGAGCATGGAAAAGCCCCGAATGGGAGCAAAACGAGCCCCAGTGCTCACCCATTCCGCCCGGTTTCCACTGGCCACAGAGACTGAGGGACAGGAATTTCCGGCCTCCATCGGGCGGCTGGGGACCTCAGCTTGGGCCACAGGGCTCCATAGCTGATTAGCGCTGGGAGAGGGATACCCTCCCAGGAGCTTGGAAAAGCCGAGAGTAGGCCCAAGACAAGCTCCACAGCTCACCAGGAACTAACCCGAACCTGCGAATCACAGGGACTCAGGTAGGCGGGCATAGAAACCCCCTGGATCCCAACAGCTGCGGCAGGAGACGTCTGCCTGGGTCACCAGGGTTCCATAGACAAGGAGCTCCAGGAGAAAGTTAGTCACCCAGGAGCATGGAAAAAACACCTCTCAGAGAGAACTGGTCTTCAAGGAGTACTGATACAGAGGCCTGCAGGTGAGAAAAGCCATAGCCAGAAAGTAAGATCAGCTAACATCAGAGTTAACAAGATGGCAAAAGGCAAGGGCAAGAACCTAAGGAACAGAAACCAAGGCCACTTGGCATCATCAGAACCCAGCTCTCCCACCACAGCAAGCCCTGGAGTCCCCAATACTCCAGAAAAGCAAGACTCAGATTTAAAATCATTTCTCATG
>CM052711.1:71221596-71245954 GCA_028551405.1 Uromys caudimaculatus | reverse complement strand
TTCGCAGCCCCATGGAGGGAGCAACAGCGCCAATAGGCCTGACCCACCCACCCCTCCCCAGTCATCCTGAAGTTTGGACCATCAACTAAAGAATACACATCTATGGACCCATGGTTCGCACCACATATGAGGCAGAGGATGACCTTGATGGCCATCAGGGAGAGAGGAGAGGCCCTTGGGCCTGAGGGTGTTAGAGGTCCCAGTAAAGGGGAATGTCAAAGTGGGAATAGGGGCATGGGTGGGCGGGTGCATGGGAGGTGGAATTCCCTCATAGAGGTAGGGATGGGGAGGGGATAGGGGGCTTCCAAAGAGGAGACCCAGAAAAGGGGAAACATTGGAAATGTAAATAAAGTATCAAAAATAAAATAAAAAATAAAATAAAATAAAATCTAAATCACATTTCAAGGGGTTGTAAAACCATTTACCAAAGGTCATCAGGAAGAAGTTGAGAATTTACACTCTTGACTGGGTTTATCTATATGAATCTTTAAGGACAACTTAGTAATGGTTTTAAACAATACATAAACTTGTAAAGCTAGTAATAAATGATGATTCTTCCTAGTGGATATGCATGTAGACAGTCTCTGTTATGTAACTCTTATTTCATTTATGCCCTGAATTTATGTGTAAACTTATAGTGAATATTTTACCATGTGATCATGCACTCTGAAAGATGTACACATGCTGTAAACAAAGACCAGTGACATGCTTCCCTCCAGAGACATGTATTTCCTACAGAGAGAGAACAAAGGCTATTTTTCCTAGCTCTCTGCTGCTTTTCTATGAGGTCTTAAAACAGATTGCAGCTTCAAGCCTCAGAACAACTCAGACAGGCAGATTAGCAGCAGACACAGAATAACTTACACTTATGATAGATAAATGTTTGATTATTATACTGTTGAAGTTAGGTAATCTAAGACCTCATTAATGGATAGTGGGGATGCCCCATATTGATTACTTTCCTTCATCATGAATGCTGAACCACAGGGTGGGCTGTCCAGCACAGATGGCCTGTCCTGAGATAAGATATTACCCACTCAGGTGGCTATCTTTAAGCTTTTCTTTGAGTGGGGGATTTTGCTGTCTTGTTCCTAGACTTTGGGGTCTGCTGCTGGAGCAAATGGTTTATGACCTAGTTTCTGAGTAGAAACAAAATGAGATAAAAAGGTCCCTCCACAGCTTCTGGTAAAAGAATGATTTACAGAGGGCAAAGAAACAGGAAGGAGGTAAGGCATATGGTGATGATCCCTCATAGAGCGAGGTCGGAGGTAGGAGGTGGGAAGACTTAGGAAGTTGAAGCTTGGTCTCTCTTTGTTTGGGGGGTTTAACAGTGTTTGAGAGATGTGCTGTTCCCAATTTAGGGTTCAACAATGTAAAGAAAGACAGACAAGGTGGCTTTTATATGCTAATTTGACAACCTTGAATTTGTTAGAAAAGTCCACAGGCAGAAGGTTTCTATTGGTAGGAGAAAATGCCTATAAAATATTCATTTTAACTTGCTAGGCTTTCATCTTAGGTAAAGATGGTGAGTAATAAGTCAGTTGGCCTTAAATGTTATCTAGTCGTGGGTCCTGTCCCTCTCTGTTTAACTATCAAGTAATCTGCCTAAGTCCCAGTCTCTTAATACAGCACTTGCACCTGAACTACAAGAAGAGGCTTACATATGCTAGACTAATATAGCCCCACCAAATTATCATGTGGCTGTTACATGTATGAAGCAAGGGACCAAGAAACAAAGAACTCATGTCTTTGTTCATGGCTTCATGTCAGCATAGTTCCATGGATCGTTCTGGTCCACTTGAATTACCCTCCCTTTATAAATCTCTCTTTTCATCCATTCAACACAGTAGATCCAACCCTGCCCCAACTAACAAACGTAGTCAGATTTGTTTAACAGGGATACTACAACATTTTGACTTTTTGAGTAAGAAATGCATTAGAAAATTTAGTAATGTTGTAGGAAGACATGCAGGCAGACAATTTGGCAGATGCTCTTGCAGTAGGTTGAAGTCAGTATGGGTAAGTGCGGAGTTGATTCTTACAGTGGAAGGAAGAAGGCCTCAAATACCCAGGCTGTCTAAGATTCACCAGTGTCTTAGTTTGCTTCTGGCTGCTAGGATAAAGCACTGTGAAACAAACATAACTTGGGGTGGAGGATTTAAATGCTTACATTCTCCATCACAAACTTGTCATTAAGAGGAGCCAAAGAAGAAACTCAAAGTAGGGATCTGAAGATAGGAATTGAAGCAGAAGCCATGGAATAACATTGTTTGCTGTTTTTCACTCTATGGCTTGCTCATCTTGTTTTTTTTGCATAACCCACACTCATCAGCCCAATGGGGCACAACCCAAATCAATCACCAGTCAAGAAAATGCCCATTAGATTTGTTAATCTGATAAAGATGGCTACCCAATTGAAGTTTTCTCTTCCAGAAGTAACTACAACATCTTGACAAAAAGACTAACTAGTAAATCTAGCAAAATCTGGCACAGTAGGAGGTGGTGTATTCACCAGTAACCTTTTGATGGCTTGATTCTGAAAATCTCACTGATGGTGGTGAGAAATTCAGGTACCTAGATAATCTTTAAGGAACATACAGACTCACCAGTAGGCTCCCAGACATGAGCTTCCCAGTAGCTGGAATGCTAATGTTGGATCCACAAAACCAAAACAACACATGCAGGCAAAGCAAGACCTTTATTTGAATTAGGCAACAAAAACTGACTAGTCAGAGAGAACAGCACAGGCTTGGGAGGAAGCTCACTCTGTCTTTGAATGTTCATCTCCATGCGCAAGAAGCTCTCTAACTCAAATAGTGTCTTCTCACCACCACTAATCACCATCGCTTTGCAGAATATCAGCTCTCCTCCAGCAAGGCATCTTGAAACCGTGCAGGCCCTTTAGCCCTTTTATACACTTTCTGTAACCTAAATACACACACAACACTTGGAAATAAGAGACAGACATGCTCTGAGAATCCATATTAATAATCTACATTGAGAAACTTATGTTTACTAGTGGCTAACTGCAAAGGAAAAACAGAACTTCTGGGTAGGTTATTTGACATCAAAAATTAACCTTGAAAGCCCACCTGCCCAGGAACCAGGTAACTTCCTAAAATGCAGGGAATTATGGTTCTTGGAAAATAACAAAACCTCATGGTAAGATATTTGTCCTTATAAATCTCTTCGACACATGGCTCAAGGCCATTCTCAGCTTGGAAATTCCAGAGAATGGTTCAACTCTTGGTTAGTATTTAATATTAATAAAGTTTGCTTTAAATTTGGTCCAAAATGCTAGAATTTGTTTTTTTCCTGACAAATCTCAAGATTAGCAGTCATACTAAGTGAAGCATTTGGAGTTTGTTAATTTATTATTACTAAGTAAATTCCAAAAAATTGACTATTTCTGTGTGCTCATGACCACAGTCAAAATAAGATCATTCATTCCATTTTTAATATTATATAATCAAGATAATTATTTGCTACAGAAAAATGTATTTTAAAAGGCATTGAAAACATACACATATGAATATGTAAGTGCACAAAGATGCCAAAAGAGATGGTCAGATGACTGGGAGCTGGAGTTACAGGTTTTTGTGAACCAGCTGGTGTGGATACTTGCTATGAATGGAAGTGAGTGTCATTCAAAAGGAGTGACATGGTCTAGGAGAGCAAAAGATAGAAATGGGTGAATACTAGATGCAATACAGAAAATTCTAGGTACCAAATAGAAATTAGTAAAGATCAATTGTAATTGGGTTTAAGTAGAACTTCCATGAAAGAAAGTAATTCTTGCTCTAGGTTTGGGCAGGATTGAAGAGAGTCTTGCTAAAAACAGTAGTATTTTCTTCTGGGATGACTGAATAATATTCTCTCTCTCTCTCTCTCTCTCTCTCTCTCTCTCTGTATGTGTGTTCCAGTTGTCAGTAAATATCAGTTTAATTTTGTGTTTTCACTATTGTAAATATGGCTGCATTGAATACAGCGACATAGATGGTTTACCAATATATCATAGAATTCTTTTGTATGAAAATCCAAACGTAACAATCATGGTTATGCTATGTTTGAATTTTGAAGGAAGATTATAGACTTTTTCATTGTGACTGTACTGATTAAAAATATCCACCAACCGTGTACAAAGGTGTTTGTCCCTTTTCTTTGCTAAAATTTAGCTTCCATCCATAAATTTGGAGACAGCTATTTTTACTTGAGTGAGGTTATAATAAACTAGGAAGAAATAAAAATATCTTTAAAAGATACCTGTGTCATTAAATCTGACTATCACAATGAAAAGGTAATCTCCACAGAAATATCATGCTAGGAGAAAGAAAAAGCACCACCCAGTGGGTAGGACTTATCTCCCAGAAAGAGACTTCACACAGTTATAATAACTTGTCAGAGCACCTGACAGGATGAGACTGAAACTCCTAATAGGATGGGACAATGGTGGGAGGGACCACCCTTTATGTGAGTGCATAGATGCACATATTCCTTGCCCTGAAAGAGACCTGTACTTTACTTGAATTTTCTTGTCCATTTTTCCTATCTGGCCACAATGAACAAGCCTCTTTCTCCTTTAATTAGCTAACTGATGAAGAGTGATCAGATCTGGCTTGAGGCAGAAGTTAAGACCCCTGAGTTGAAAACAATATCTTACATTTATGACTTTTTCTTATTTTAGGTTGGTACTTTAAATTACAATAAGATATAAGGCCATAGTTTTGATTTTCTGTTTTCTTTCTCCAATTCATGTTCTTTACCATATTTTAAAAAATCAGTTAGATATACAATGTCAGAATATTAAGACCCCCTTCTCTGTTAGACCAAGCTAGAATTTTTATATAAACCAGTGCTTTTGTATTTTAATTGCTGCAAAAGTAGACTATTATTAGAAGTTAATTCTTTTTCTTCAAGGTATGGTCATATACTCCAGTATGAATTTTACATTAGTGTCCTCATCATAATTTCTTTCCTACTTTGATAAAGATACACAGGATATGTACATGGCTTTGAATATATAAATATTTTGACAATGCTATTTTTCATGTAGGATATTGGGCATTTTTCCTTATTTTCTGTCCTCATTTACATGCACAAATGCCTTATAATCCTCATTGTGGATATATATTTCCCCTTTGGTTATGCATATTCCCAATCTAGCCTGCAGATTAAATAAATAGGACTGCTGCCTTAAGTCTGTTTTACACTGTTGTCATATAGTTGTTTTTATACCAGATGTTGGTAATCAGCTTTTACTCATTTACTTATTAAAGTATTTACAAATTAGGTATATACATGTATGCATATCAAAACACATATACAAACAGAATATGAGAAGATAGAGATGATACAGAATATATATTGTAAATGATGAAACAATTTTAACCTAACTTGATGCCATATATATTTTCTTTCTTTTACTTTTATTCTCTGTAACCTCTTGGATATTCTTTTGTTGTTGTTGTTGTTACTTTATTTGAATTTCAAATGTTTCCCCCTTTCCAGATCTACCCCTTGGACCCCCTATCCCCTCCCACCTCCCCTGCCTCTATGAGGGTATTCCCCCCACCCACTCTTGTCTTCTCTCCTTGGCATTACCCTATACTGGGGCATCTAACAAACTCAGGCCCAAGGGCCTCTCCTTCCCCAGATGCCTAACAAGACCCTCCTCTGCAACATATTTGGCCAGCACTATGTGTATTCTTTGCTTGATGGTACAGTCTCTGGGAACATCAGGGGGTCAGAACAGTTGACACTGTTGCTCCCACCATGGGGCTGCAAACTCCCTCAGCTCCTTCAGTCCTATCACCAACTCCTCCATCTGGGACCTCACACTCAGCTCAATCATTGCTGTGGAGTGAATCTTGGGTATTCCAAACGTTTGAGCTAATAACCACTTATCAGTGAGGACATATCCTGTTCATTCTTTTGTGACCGAGTTACCTCACTCAGGATGATATTTTCAAGTTCCATCCAATTGCCTGAGAATTTCATGAAGTCATTGTTTTTAATAGCTGAGTAGTATTCCATTGTATAAATGTACAACATTTTCTGTATCCATTCCTCTGTTGAGGGAAATCTGGGTTGTTTCCAGCTTCTGACTATTATAAATATGGCTGCTATGAACATAGTGGAGCATTTGTCTTTATTAAATTTTGGAGCATCTTCTGGGTAAATGCCCAGGAGGAGAATAGCTGGGTCCTCAGGTAGTATTATGTTCATTTTTCTGAGGGTCTGCCAAACTGATTTCCAGAGAGGTTGTATCAGCTTATAATCCGACCAATGGAGGGGTGTTTTTTTTTTTCTCCATATCCTCGCCAGCATCTGCTCTCACTTGAGGTTTTTTTTTTTTTTTTTTTTTTTTTGGTTTTTGGAGACAGGGTTTCTCTGTGTAGCCCTGGCTGTCCTGGAACTCACTCTGTAGACCAGGCTGGCCTTGAACTCAGAAATCCACCTGGCTCTGCCTCCCAAGTGCTGGGATTAGAGGCATGTGCCACCACTGCCAGGCTCTGAGTTTTTGATCTTAGCCATTTTGACTGGTGTGTGGTGGAATCTCAGGGTTGTTTTGATTTGCATTTCCCTGATCATTAAGGATGTTGAACATTTCTTTAGGTGCTTCTCAGCCCTATGAGTTTCCTCAGTTAAGAATTCTGTTTAGCTCTGTTCTCCATTTTTTGATAGGGTTATTTAGATCTCTGGAGTCTAACTTCTTGAGTTCTTTGTATATATTGGATATTAGCCCTCTATGTAATGTAGGATTGATTAAGATCTTTTCCCACTCTTTTGGGTGCAGTTTTGTCCTATTTACAGTGTCCTTTGTCTTACAGAAGCTTTGTAATTTCATGACGTCCCATTTGTCGATTCTTGATCTTAGAGCATAAGCCATTGGTGTTCTGTTCAGGAACTTTCCCCTGTACTCATGTGTTTGAGACTTTTCCCCACTTTCTCTTCTATTAGATTTAGTGTATCTGGTTTTATGTGTAGGTCCTTGATCCACTTGGACTTGAGCTTTGTACAGGGAGATAGGAATAGATCAATTTGCATTCTTCTACATGTAAACTGCCAGTTGAACCAACACCATTTGTTGAAAATGCTGTCTTTTTCCACTGGATGGTTTTAGCTCCTTTGTCAAAGAACAAGTGAACATAAGTGTGTGGGATCATTTCTGAGTCCTCAATTCTATTCCATTTATCTACCTGCCTGTCGCTGTACCAATACCATGAACTTTTTATCACCACTACTGTGTAGTACAACTTGAGGTCAGGGATGCTGATTCCCCCAGAAGTCCTTCTATTGTTGAGAATAGTTTTTGCTATCCTGGGGTTTTTGTTATTCCAAATGAATTTGAGAATTGCTCTGTCTAAATCTATGAAGAATTGAGTTGGAATTTTGATGAGGATTGCATTGAATCTGTAGATTGCTTTCGGCAGGATGGACATTTTAACTATATTAATCCTGTCAATCCGTGAGCATGGGAGATCTTACCATCTTCTGAGTTCTTCGATTTCTTTCTTCAGAGACTTGAAGTTCTTGTCATACAGATCGTTCACATGTTTGGTTAGAGTCACACCAAGATACTGTATATTGTTTATGACAATTGTGAAGGGTGTCATTTCCCTAATTTCTTTCTCAGCCAGTTTATCCTTTGAGTATAGGAAGGTTACTGATTTGCTTGAGTTAATTTTGTATCCGGCCACTTTGCTGAAGTTGTTTATCAGCTGTAGCAGATCTGTGGTGGAGTTTTTCGAGTCACTTAAGTATACCGTCATATCATCTGCAAATAGTGATATTTTGATTTTTTCCTTTCCAATTTGTATCCCTTTGACCTCCTTTTGTTGGCTAAATGCTCTAGCTAGAACGTCAAGTACTATATTGAATAGATAGGGAGAGAGGTCAGCCTTGTCTAGTCCCTGATTTTAGTGCGATTGCTTCAAGTTTCTCTCCCTTTAGTTTGATGTTGGCTACTGGTTTGCTGTATATTGTTTTACTATGTTTAGGTATGATCCTTGAATTCCTGATCCTTCCAAGACTTTTATCATGAAGGGATGTTGAATTTTGTCAAATTCTTTTTCAGCATCTAATGAGATGAACATGCGATTTTTTTCTTTGAGTTTGTTTATGGAGTGAATTACATTGATGGGTTTCCAGATATTGAACCATCCCTTGAATCCGAGATGAAGCCTACTTGATCATGGTGAATGATCGTTTTGAAGTGTTTGTGGATTTGCTTTGCGAGAATTTTATTGAGTATTTTTGCATCAATATTCATAAGAGAAATTGGTCTGAAGTTTTCTTTCTTTGTTGGGTCTTTGTGAGGTTTTGGTATCAATGTAGCTGTGACCTCACAGAAGGAATTGGATAGTGTTCCTTCTGTTACTATTTTGTGGAATAGTTTGAAGAGTATTGGTAATAGATCTTCTTTGAGGATCTGATAGAATTCTGCACTGAAGCCATCTGGTTCTGGGCTTTTTTTGGTTGGGAGACTTTTAATGACTTCTTCTGCTTCTTTAGGCATTATGGGACTCTTTAGATGGTTTATCTGTTCCTGAATTAGCTTTGGTATTTGATATCTGTCTAGAAAATTGTCCAGCTCATGTAGATTTTACAATTTTGTTGAGTATAGGCTTTTGAAGTAGGATTTGATGATTTTTTGAATTTCTTCAGAATCTGTTGCTATATCGCCCTTTTCGTTTCTAATTTTGTTAATTTGGATACTGTCTCTATGGCCTCTGGTTAGTCTGGCTAAGGGTTAATCTATCTTGTTGATTTTCTCAAAGAGCCAGCTCCTGGTGTTGTTGAGTCTTTGTATAGTTCTTTTAGTTTCTACTTGGTTGATTTCAGCCCATAGTTTGATTATTCCCTGCCTTCTACTCCTCTTGGGTTTATTAGCTTCTTTTTGTTCTAGAGCTTTCAGGGGCACTGTTAAGCTGCTGGTATATGCTCTTTCCAGTTTCTTTTTGGAGGCACTCAGAGCTATGAGTTTTCCTCTTAACACTGCTTTCATTGTGTCCCATAGGTTTGGGTATGTTGTACTTTCATGTTCCTTAAATTCTAGGAAGTCTTTAATTTCTTTATTTCTTCCTTGACCAAGTTATCACTGAGTAGAGCATTTTTGAGCTTTTATGTGTATGTGGGCTTTCTGTTCTTGTTGTTGCCATTAAAGACCAACCTTAATCTGTAGTGATCTGATAGGAGGCATGGGATTATTTCAATCTTCTTATATCTATTCAGGTTTGTTTTGTGACCAATTATATGATCAATTTTTGAGAAGGTACCATGAAGTGCTGAGAAGAAGGTATATTCTTTTGATGTAGGATGAAATGTTCTACAGATATCTGTTAAATCCATTTGGTGCATAACATCTGTTAGTTTCACTGTGTCTCTGTTTAGTTCGTGTTTCCAAGTTCTGTCCATTGATGATAATGGGGTGTTGAAGTCTCCTACTATTATTGTGTGAGGTGTAATGTGTGCTTTGAGATTTAGTAAAGTTTTTTTTATGAATGTGGGTGCCCTTGCATTTGGAGCATAGGTGTTCAGAATTGAGAGTTCTTCTTGGTAGATTTTTCCTTTGATGAGTATGAAGTGTCCTGTTTTTTTGTTTTTTATGACTTTTGGGTGAAAGTCAATTTTATCCAATATTAGAATGGCTATTCCAGCCTGTTTCTTGGGACCATTTGCCTGGAAAATTGTTTTCCAGCCCTTTACTCTGAGGCGGTGTTTGTCTTTATCATGGAGGTGTGTTTCCTGAATGCAGCAAAGTGCTGGGTCCTCTTTATGGATCCAGTCTGTCAGTCTATGTCTTTTTATTGGGGAATTGAGTCCATTGATATTAAGAGATATTAAGGAATAGTGATTGTTGGTTCCTGTTATTTTCAATGTTATTTTTATGTTTGTGTGGCTATCTTCTTTTGAGTTTGTTGAAAGATTACTTTCTTGCTTTTTCTAGGGTGTAGTTTCCCTCCTTGAGTTGGCGTTTTCCATCTATTATTCTTTGTAGGGCAGGGTTTGTGGAAACATACTGCGTATATTTGATTTTGTCATAGAATATTTTGGTTTCACCATCTATGATAATTGAGAGTTTTGCTGGATATAGCCACCTGGGCTGGCATTTGTGTTCTATTATGGTCTGTATGAGTTCTGCCCAGGATCTACAAGCTTTCATAGTCTCTGCTAAGAAGTCTGGTGTAATTCTGATAGGTCTGCCTTTATATGTTATTTGACCTTTTTCCCTTACTGCTTTTAATATTCTTTCCTTATTTTGCGTTTTGATGTTTTGACTATAATGTGATGTGAGGAAATTCATTTCTGGTCCAATCTATTTGAAGTTCTCTAGGCTTCTTTTATATTTATCTTCATCTCTTTCTTTAGGTTAAGGAAGTTTTCTTCTCTAATTTTGTTGAAGAAATTTACTGGTCCTTTAATTTGGGAATCTTCACTCTTCTATACATATTATCCTTAGGTTCTGTCTTCTCATTGTATCCTGGATATCCTGGATGTTTTGGGATAGGAGCTTTTTGCATTTTGTGTTTTCTTTGACTGTTTGTGTCTATGTTTTCTATGGTATCTTCCCCACCTGAGATTCTCTCTTCTATCTCTTGTATTCTGTTGGTGATATTTGCATCTATGACTCCTGATCTCTTTGCTAGGTTTTCTAACTCCAGGGTTGTCTCCCTTTGTGATTTCTTTATTGTTTCTATTTCTATTTTTAGTTCCTGGATGGTTTTGTTCATTTCCTTCATCTGTTTTATTGGGTTTTTCTGTAATTCTACCCATTTGATTGTGTTTTCCTGTAATTCTTTAAGGGATTTTTGTGTTTCCTCTTTAAGGGCTTCTAGTTGTTTACCTGTGTTTTCTTGTATTTCTTTAAGGGAGTTATTTATTTCCTTCTTAATATATTCTATCATCATCATGAGATGTGATTTTAAATCTGAGTATTGCTTTTCTGGTGTGTTGGGGTATCCAGGGCTTGTTGTGGTGGGAGAACTGGATCCTGATGATGCCAAGTAGCCTTGGTTTCTTTTCCTTATGTTCTTGCTCTTGTCTTTTGCCCTCTGGTTATCTCTGTTTTTAGCTGGTCTTACTCTCTCTGACTGTAGCTTGACCTTCCTTCAAGCATTGGTGTCAATACTCTTTGAAGACCAGTTCTCTCTAAGAGGAATTTGGGTTTGGATAGCTGTGGTACAGGGTCAATTCTGGGGTGCAGACAGAAACCAGAAGGATCTAGTCCCGAGCTTTCCCTTGGTCCTTGTGTCCTGATGGCTCTGAAAGGGTCCCTCTTGATCTAGTGAATTTGTACAGAAGTGGTGGTCTTGCTTGTGCTTGAAGGTGTACCAGCACTCTTGGGATATCAGCTCTCTCCTGGCACTATTTGAGTATGGATCCCCTTGTCATAGGAACCACTCTCTAGCCACTGAAAGAAACCAGAAGACCACTCTTCAGTCCCTTTGTCCTGGAGATTACAGGTGGTTCCCTCTGAGAAGACAGGCTTGCCCACACTCCTGGGAGTCTAGCTTTCTCCCAGCACTATTTGATTATGGAGCCCTGGCGGCCCAGGCAGAGGTCTCCAGCCACAGATGGAAACCAGAAGGCTCCTTCTCACTGTTCCTCCATCCCTTTGTCCCAAGGATTCCAGGTGAGTCCTGCTGAGTTGTGTTGCTCCTCTTACCCCCTCTCCTGGGCTTTTCCTCACTCCTGGGAAACTAGCTTTCTCCCAGTGCCATTTGGCTCTGGAGCCCTGGTGGCCCAGGCAGAGGTCTCCCGCCACAGATGTAAACTGGAAGGCTTCTTTCCCCAGCTGTTCCTCAATTCCAATGTCCCTGCCATACATATTTTCCATAATTTAAAATGTAAACCATAGAATGAGAATTCTTAGGAGCTACGACTTCAAAGCCTTATCAGTACTTCATCAGAAATTCAAAGAAGAAGAAAGGTTGAAATGTTGCAGATTCTAGAGCCCAGTTTCCTTATTTTGGGCTAGTTTAGTTCCATAAAGTAACCATTTCTTGACTACTACCATATTAGAACTACCATCTTTTGACTAATAGATATTAATATTCTTCGATCTAGTAACAAACCACTATCTTTCACTAATGCCAAATCTACAAATGCCATTAAATAACATTTGAGGACTTTAGGAGGTACTCCCCTATCTTGTTGTAACCACATTGCTGATATTTCCAAGAACGTATTTTTAAAATACCTTGATTTATAATTTTGTCTTGTTATTAAAAACTTTATTAAACTGCTATAACATGTGAATGGAAAATCTGAGATAACTTAGCTCCATGTTCTAGGGCCATGGTTACTCAAATTTGGCTCCAGAATAAACAATCACCTCTTCTCTTTGAGGCAAAAGCTATGGACTACTGTGTCCAGCATGACTACTGAAGGGACAATATGCCACGGTTCTGCTACTAGAGCAGAGCCAGCAAGACATGGGTCTCTTCGAGTGCTATAGGGTTGCTCTAGGCATAAAGATTGTTTGCATAAAAGTGTATTTATTTTATTTTGTGTTCCTTCTTCCAGGAATATTTTCCCTGCTAAGTTAATGACTCCATGATAATCACAAGCACCATGGTCCCAGGGAAGCAGGAATGTGCTTGCTGTTCCTCAGCAAAGTGACAGCCCTTAAGACTGTGGGAATGAACTCTGAAAACATAAGTTTGTGGATATGAGATTTCTCAATTATCCAAAATATAAGGATGCAATATGAATTATATGAGTAGCTTCACAGGCTTGAAAACAAAGGCTGCTGTACTAATGCATCAGCATAGTCAGAAAGATATTAAAGATGACATGATTTGGTCAGAAGAGGAAGAACCTGGAACATGAAGAAAAAAGAAATAGTTAGACAACAAGGCTCAGATACATGGTTATATAATATTCATGGTAAAATGGTGGTCCTCTCCACAGAAGTCATCAAAACAACTAAATTTGATCCATATATTCTATTCCCCAAAGGAGGTATTTATATATAAATTTCAAATAGAGGATGGGGATGGACACAAAGTCTGGTAAAAAGACGATGGCTTAATGATATTCCTACTTCTGGGATTGTTTAGTACATTCCAATAAAAAGCCTTGGAAGTGCTGGGATAAAAATAAAAAAAAAACATAGATTTAAAAAATATATTCATGTAACTAAGAATTATAAAAATGAGCTTCAGTGCTGCTTTCATAGGCATAAACAAGAGCTCTGTGAATTGCAAAAATATTATTTAAAGTATTATGCTTAAAGCTAGTTTTCTCACATACAAATAGCCTCTATGTCTAGACTTGGCCACAACAAGCACTATGCCCACTAAACTTCATAGGACTTGCTGTATTTTAAAAAAACATGTACTTGCTGTCTGGTATTTCACTTTCTATTTCCTAAAAGTCAAGGGACTATGGTTAGAAAATGCTGATTCATAGAATGATCAAAAGGAAACCTGAGGAAAATAATTAAACTGATATGCAATTTCTAAGGAAGTAGCTTATGCAAATAAAAAATTGGGCTTTGATCTGTAAAAGGAAGCTATCTCTAGCAGATTACAGAGTTGTCAAGTTACATCCATCACTGACCCTGGTTCATTCATCCACCACTCCCAAACACCCCTTCCTCAAGATCCCCCAACTAAGCTGAGCCCTCTTTTTGCATTAACTCCCACATTACATAGTATTTGCTTAGTCTTGCCAAGCTTTACTTTAAATGAGTAAGAACCATCTAAGTATGCAAATTCTGACTTATAGAAACACAGGAGGGTCCATCATACTGGGGCTGTGGTCAAAGGAGAATTGAACAAGCAGTTGGAGGAGAAACAGAATGACTCCAGCTGATATGAACAACAGACATATGTTTTAATGAAATTGAATATAAATGCAACCACGCATAGCTCTATGAACTGTCCTTGTAATAATCATAAGAGAATAGTGATACTATTTTTTCTATATTTATAAAATGTGAACTAAGAAAAGGAACGTTAATTATTTACTTCAGTATATATAGTAAGGTAAAAAGCACTTAGTTGTAATGTATGAACTGCGGCAACAGGCCTATCAGTTACATATTTGCCAAAAAAAGCATGTGTTGCTCCACTGATTAAAGTCTAAGTCTACCATTGCCCCAATATCCTTCTGCGCTTAGGGCAATATGAAGGACTCCCTTCCTTAGCAGTATTCCCCCTTTTCTGACGTTCTCTGTGGAGCTAAATAAAAAACAAAACACATGACTCTACTCCAGAATGTCACGTAGCTTTAGTTAGGTTGCAGTTCCTACATCCTTTCTTCTAATAAGATCCCTTTTAGCTAGCACCTGTGATTCCTGAAATGTTTCCGCATGACAATGAGGCATTTCAGTTCCTTAAACTTTTAACCAATCAGCTTTATCTGTCCTGGATGCTCATATCACCAGTACCCAAAATTATATAAGCTTTTAATCACTCCAAGTAAATTTGATCATCCTCCCCATAGCTGGTTCCAATGTTATGACTTCCATACATACTGTCAGGGCTTCCAAACCGCCAATCATTCATAGTCTCTGTTCTTTTTGCTCTTGTGGACCAAAATTGGTTGATAGTCCCTAGGGGGCATGGAGAGTTATAAATATGGAGTCCTGACTTCAGATCTCCATCACCTATGTTAAAGGCCAAGCCCAGCACTGTGTACCTATAATACATGCACAGAGTACGAGGAGAGAATAGCATGAGAGATTTTAACCACCCAGATTAGTTGAATCATTGTGCTTATTTCAGTGAGAAACATTGTTTCAAGAAAAAATAATATGGAAAGTTACTTAAAAGGACACCCACATTTGGTTTCCGCATACATACGCATATACATACAAACAGAGCTTCTTCAATAAGGAAATACAACTCTGTATTTTTAAGGTAGAAAATAAATACTCCTTACTATCTGAGTCTTTAAATTTTATTCTTCGAACTATAAATGAGTAAAATAATATACCCACTTTGTGTTTCTTAATATTTACAAACCATGATCAGCATTTCACACTTTACTATGGAATCCACTAAAAAAAGGTTACTCCTTGAGTCTGACAGTGTCCATTAATACAGAGAATCTCTGTGAAGCCTGTAGTAAAAAGAAACCAGTTAACTTTACCAATTAAAAAAGCAAAATTTACAAGTCACACAACTCTTGTCTTTGCACATCCATCAAGAGCCTCCAAAATATTATCCCCTTCATTCCTCCCTTAGGAAGTATGATTGAGTTTGGTGAAGTTAAACTTCCTTCTCCAGAAAAGATTCTGCACACTAATTAGCTTGGTGGCACCTGGTCACGTCCTCGCTAATCTCCCTTGTTTCTTGAGACCAGTTCCAATATAGACCTAAAACAGACGTCATTTTGACTATTCACTTTCTATTGTTTGACATAGATAATATTAATCGAGGATTAGCATATTATTACACAATATTTCCTGTTAAATGATCAGTGTCGTGTCCCAACTGTTTCTCCTCAGTATCAAGAAGTTACAAGTTGAAGATACATTATTTGGTCTCAATTTAAATATCCATTTAGAAATTCTGATAAAAGATAAAGTGGACCTCATCTCACAACTAAATCTCCAAAAATCAGAAAGATTCCTCTAGAAGAGGTAACAGGAAAAATGTAAGAGCCAGAAGAATCATGGAGTGCTGTCACTTCTTCTATCATGTTAAGTCTGTCCTATTCATGAACTGTCACCAAATGTGATTATGTGAATAAGACTTGTACAAGTTTGGGTCTTTCATACCCTGTTATGGAAAGAAATGTGCTTATGATGATTTATATATAGATCATGAATGATTCTGGAGAAAGAGATACTTTACTTTAACAGTAGACATGCATGCACATGTGTGTACATTCATATGCAAATGTGAGAATACACAATGCATATACACAAACATGCACACACACAAACACACACACTTTTGAGTCCTAATTGAAGAGAGCAGGGGCAATGGTGTACACACCAAGGTCTTGCACATTCTCTGAAGAAAGGTACTTAGTATAGTCCTGCATGTCTCAGAAACTAAAGCTGAAAAAAAAAAAAAAAGGCCAGACGTTAAAATTCCATAGGGTGAAAAATGAGACAAATCTGCTGCTCAGAAGTAGAAAAGTGTTTTGATATGATGTATAAAAGGAACCTATAGAAGCTCACTCTAAGTAGCTGCTCACATGCCTAGATAGGATCAGAAGTGAGACCCATCTGTATCTACAACTCTATTTTATAACCGTCTCATACATATGTGTCAGACTTCTTGACTGTATCTGTTTGATGGGTTTACTACCTAAGACAAGAATATCAAAATGGAGATCTATAATGAACAAATTGATAGAAGTCGAGTACATTTCTAGTCATAGCTGTTATACAATTAAGAGTATGTTTCACTGCCTCCAAAAACATCATTAGGTGTCATGGTTCAAGTTCAGAAAACAGTGTTTATCAGTCAAGAGGTTCTAATTTGCATTTGAAGAAGACTACATTATTTGATTTTTTTTCAATTATGTGTGTGTGTGTGTGTGTGTGTGTGTGTGTGTGTGTGTGTGTTCTGTATGTGCCCTTGCAGGGCTTTATACTCACTATTTGCATACAAATTTCAACAGAGAAGACATGGTGTCAGAGCCTCAGGAACTGGAATTGCTGGTAGTTATGAGCTGTCTGTTGTGGGGATTAGGAATAAAATCTAGGTCGTCTGCAAAGGCAGCAATCACTCTGGACCCATTTACTAAATTTTAAATGTTCTTGTCTATAGTAAAGACCATATGCCTCACATCCTAGAAAGCATGCTTCCCTGCTCTCTCCTACATGGAGAGCATGCATAGAAAGAACATGCTAGACATCTGATACTAATTTCCATCTAATCTCAGCATGTTTTTCCAATTTGAATAAGTGAGTGGATTCTAAATCATAGATTTTATTTAAGAAGTATTAATTAGTTTTCTACAATTCTAAGCATCAAAATGTAAAAGTCTGAATGAAGTTTGCTCTTAGTAGTGATCTGGTAAAATGCATACAGTTTGACTGAAAATAAAAGAAAAAGAACAATTAAAAATCAGAGTTTGGGAGACAATTCAGTTAGTTAAAAGTTTTCAATGCAACCATAAAGATGAGGACCCAAGTTCAATACCCATCTTCCGTGTAAAAAGCCAGGTGTGATAGCTTACAGTTGGTTTTGTTGTTGTTTTTGGTTTTGTTCTTGTTTGGTTTTTATTTATTTTTATTTATTCTTCCTTCATGTATTACAACCCAACTGTACTTCTACCCTTCCAGTCCTCCAAACCCCTCTGTCTATCTCCCCTCTTCTGCTACTCCTTTAGAAATGAGCAAGTCTCCCAGGGTTACCAATAACACATGCTATAACAAGTTCCAATAAGACTAGGCATAAACTCTCATATCAAGGCTTGAAGAGGTAACCAGGTAAGAGGAAAAAGGCCCAAAAAGTAGGCAAAAAGGAGTCAGAGAAAACAGATGTGGGAGAGCAGGATCACTGAGACACACTGACCAGCCAGCCAAGCTAAGTCAGTGAGCATCTGGTAAAATCAAAAGACCCTGTCTTCAAAAACAAGATTGATAGCTCCTAAAAGAGGGTACCCAAGGTTGTCCTCTAGCCTCTACTTACATCTACACAGATACAAATGAACACACACACACACACACACACACACACACACACACACACACACACAAACAGAAAGAGAGAGAGACATACATACACGCAGACACAAGGAAGGGAGCATACATCGGGACAATAGGCTTGGATATTAATTATATGAGAAAAAAATCTAAATTGATCACTGAGACAGTATCTTCTTATTTCCCAAATATCTCATATTAGCTCACTGACACTTTTCAGAATGTGTGCTTCAAGTGTACAAATTCACAAGTTTCTCAACAAATAAAACTCTGAAATACAGAAGCATTCACATTCCATTTTGTACTGACATATCTGAAAGCATATTTAGCTATTCTGCAAAAACTTCATGTGGTATCATTCTGGGTGTTCACACACACACACACACACACACACACACACACACACACACAGAGTTATGTTGTCCCTATATGAACTCCACGAACAGCTGCAAACTCCTAAAACATCAATTGTAAGGTGTGTAAAAATGTTGACCTGCAGAGATGGCTCAGCAGTTGAAAGCACTTGCTGCAATTGCAGAGGACCCAAGTACTGTTGGTAACACCCAAATGAAGCACATCACAAATGTCTGTAACTCCAGGTCTAGTGGATCAAACACTTTCCTTTGGCTTCTTCAGAAGGCCCCCCTACACACACACACGCACACACACACACACACACACACACACACACACACACACACGGCATACACTCTCACACACACACACAGAGACACATTAAAAAGAAATATTTAAAGTTAAAACTTTAATTGAGATGTACAAGAAGGAAGACAGAATAATGTTGTCTCTGGGAAGATTAACTCCGAAATCACTTCCTCTGTAGCTGGAAAGTTTGAAAGGGTTTGATTTTCTCTATGTAGAGAGTCACAGTTATCCTGCTATGCCCAGCTTGGGGAGTTGGTGAGTGTTGATGTCAGCCAGACTTATGTTCTGGGATGCTCTGCCTGTCTACATCCAAAACCACAGGGGACCATGTGTATCCCTGACTTAGATTCACTATATCCTGTACTAGTTTTGTCAAAGATTAATTAGCAGACAAGGAAGGCATCATTTTTCAGTTTGAAGTGTCTCAGTAAGGTGTGGATTATTTCCAAGATTTTCTTTTAAATAAAAGAAGTATGATTTGATGATTCGGTCTGCCCTACACAGGGGAAAAGCCTCCTGGTGAGGCCTTCCGTGGGTGGCTGCAGGGAACTGGGGAAACATGTGAAGATGTGAGGAAAAAGCTTGCAAGAACAAGTGATTAGAACATTTGGCCGGAACTGATGTTCTCAGAGCAGAGTCAGGCAATCAGCCTGGCAACGCAGCTGCAGTGGCTGACGGAAGTCTTCTACTGGTGCAACAAATAAATGGTGTAAGCTCTGTTGCAGGCTGCAGCAAATTATAAAATGATTTTTGGAAAATGATTTATATAATTGTAAGGAATAACTCTGGAAAATATCAGTCCAATGAAAAGCCTCTTTTCTGGCAATGTAGAAATCACTAATATATGTCTATCAAAAGTAAAAGTAAAATTGCAGATCATGTGAATGCTGTACCCTCTAATAAATCTACATAGAAGTGTTGAATACTGATGGTTTGGTGGACCTGAACACAAACCTGCTCATACACACAAAGGAAATGTATAATGAAATAAAATTATACTATGCATAACATTTTCTGAAATATTTTGTCAGTTTAGATAATAGGTGGACTTGATGTAGAATAGATTTAAAATTTAACATACATTTTTGGTTCTAACTGCAGAGAGATTTAACACATACACACAATATGGTAATCTATCTACAATAGAAAAATGAACAGTATAAATAAAATCTTTCATTTGATACAATGAAATGCATTACATTTATAGAAACAATCTCAAAATTAATATAAATTTAACAAAAGATGTGCACTCAGGAATGGGGAGATGGTTCTCTGCTGGTATAACAGTGTCATAGTTTTATAGACCTGAGTTTGGATCACCAGAAACCTCGTAAATCCTTGCCAGATATAGCAACCTACACATAATGTCAGTACAAAGAAGGTGGAGACAGGAGATCACCAGAGCTAGATGTTAAGATCGACTATACAAAACAATGTGCTTGGATTCAAGTGAGAGAACTCACTTCAATATGTAAGATGGACAGTTGTTGAGGAAGACAGTGGATGTCAACCTTGGGCCTGCATGTGCACTGAATACATGTGGGCATGAATCTATACACAGATAAATGCATATGGAAAAGAATTTTAAAAGAAGACTGGGAGATAAAATACAAAATCTTCGTATAAGTATTCACATTGAAGAAGATTTATATACATGATACTTGCCAATGGGATGTATTTTTCAAGATATCATAAATTGAAGAGTAAATACTAAAGAATGTGTTATTTATATAACATTGAACATTATTCAGTAGAAAGAGAAATAATCCACTGATGCATGCTGGGTTGGGCATTTAAGCACTGTGCTGAGTAAAAGATGTCAGGCACAAGAAGCCAATGCAATGCCAATTAAATGGATGCCCTTTATAGGACTTTTTCATAGTGAGGGGCTCTAAGCAAAGAGACAGAACACAGATCAATGGTCTTTCCATGTTTGTGAAGGGACAAATGAATAATACCAGCCTTTCAGTGTAATGAAACAACTGGAGTACCCATGAAATTTTCTTTACGGTCTTGGAAATAAATTATAATAATAAAGCTACACACTTGAAAACATACTTTGTATGTGAGAAGGTGCATGTTATAGTATGCATTTGGCAGATTCAGTTTCCTCCTTCCACACCGTGGGACCCATGGATTGAACTCAGGTTGACATCCTTTATATTAAGTGCCTTTACCTGCTCAGACATTTTTCTGGACAATAGTTAGATTGATGGTGTGAGAACAAATCATTAACTAAAAGTACTCAGAGTCTAAACAGGTCATTGATACTGGATCTTACGTTGAAGTAAATAAAAGTACTCTGAAGGACTATGCTGAAGAAACATCCAAAATTTATTAAAATCTGTATCAAACTTCAGTATTATATTAATGCTGAGTTGGTTTGTTGCCTGTTTTATAAGTAACTTTTGGGGAAGTTAATCAATAATCCTAGTTATTCCCTAATGTTTCAGAATATAACAACCAAATATAGCAGAGATGTATTTTTCTTTAAAAGTTTTATCTATTCATTGAATTTCATCTCTATCCCAGCCCCCTCTATCTTCTCCTCCCAATTCCACCTTACAAATATCTCCCCCTATTACCCCTCTTCTTCTCCTCAGAGAGGGGAAAGCTCCCTTGGGTACCACACCATTCTGGGACATCCAGTAGCAGTAGACCTAAGTGTATTCTATCCCACTGTGGTCCAGTCAGTCAGCCCAGTTAGAGAAAGGGGATTCTGTGTAAAACATTATAGTCAGAGACAGTCTCTGCTCCAATTGTTAGGAACCTACAGGAAGACCAAGCAGCACATCTGTTACAAACCTGTGTGGGGCTTCGGTCCTGCCCCTACATGCTATTTGGTTGGTGGTTCAGACTCTGTGAGCCCCCATGACTCAGGTTAGTTGACTCTGTAGGTCTTCTTGTGTTGTCCTTGACCTCTCCCTCTGTCTCACTTAATTCTATCCTGACTCTTCCTCAAGACTGTCCCCTCTCTCCAGCACTGGCTGATGTTTAGCTGTGGGTCTTGGTTCTGTTTCCATCTACTGCTGGTTGGAACCTCTCAGGAGATAGTTATACTAGGCTCCTGTCTGCAACCATGGTAGAACATCATTAATAGTCTCAGGGATTGACTTTCTTTGATGAGATGTGTCTCAAGTTAGGACAATCATTGGTTGGCAGTTTCTTCAATCTCTGCTCCATCTTTATCTCTGTGAATCTTGTAGGGAGAACAAATTTGGGATTGAAGATTTTGTCTGTGGGCTGATGTCCCCTTCCTCCACTGGAAATCCCACGTGGCTACAGGAGGTGGCCACTTCATTTTCCATACCCCCCAATTCCCAGCTGGTAGAAGTATCAGCTAAGGTCACATCTGTAGACTCCTCAGAACATTCCATAATTCCTGGTTTCCAGCTAGTCCCAGAGATGTACCCTCATCAATTGCCAATTTCAGTCCCAATCCTCTTCTACACCCCTTCTCTCCACACCTGATCTTGATCCCCATTCCTCTCCCTTTCCCAATCCAGTTCCCTCCTGCAATCCAGCTCAGATGACTATTTGTAAGCAGAGTTTCTAAATGTGGGTGAGGGGTTCAAAGTAACTTTCCAAACTTTTCAGTAAGAAAAAATTGCAAACTTTGGCATAAGGTCAAAAGGCGAATATAAGGGGAAGAAAGGAAGGGGAAGGAGGGTAAGAAAGAAAAAAGAAGAAACGAGGAAGGGAGGCGAATGGAAAGGGAAGAAGGAATGAAAGTGAGAGCTAGCATATTCAGTCCCTATCACACCATGTGGATGTGATCATCCAGTTTCATGATCTCTGAGGTTACCTGAAGCTTTCTCAGCACAGTACTAATATCAAATTTATAGCATGGCGAAATAGTGTCTGAAAACTCATGAAATCTCTGTCCAGATTTATCTGATGAGCTCACAAAACAAATTTTTCTATTCATGTTTAAATTACTTGTGTGTTTGCAGAATTTTAAAATGTAGAGGATTTTGTCATTCTAGCGATCTTCATTAAGAAGATACAAATTATAAAAAGGTTGGATGATCTGTTACTATTAAATATTGATTATGTTTCTATTACCTAGAATTCTTGACTTCACCTATTAACAGTAGTATTTCTAAATGACCAGACATTAACATTATATTTTAAAGTCTTCATTTTTTTTAATTTCTTTGATTTACTAGATGAATCCTGAAATAATTTTAAACTTATAATTATTATGGCAATATTATAATATCAGTTTGGGATTTAATTTACCTGAAGTTCAAGAAAAATGTGTAGTTACTGTTAAAATAATTCATTTATATCATCCTTAGATGAAAATGAAAATTTGTTATCAATTTTACCCATCGTCCCAAATTGCACTTCTGTTGAGCTAGGACATTGGCTTAGTTCCTAATGGCATGGCTCTCTCTGCTGTTGTCATTACTGCTGTTGGATTTTGATGTTTTAGATGGGGTCTTACATAACCTAGGCTAGCTAGCCTCCAAGTCAGTTATGTAGCTAATGATGACCTTGTCCTTATCCTTCACCCTGACATATGTTAAGATTCTAGGAAGGTGCTATCACACCTGTTTAATACTATGCTGGGGATGAAGCCCAGGATTTTATGCTTACAAGCCAGGAGCTCTATGTATTGAGCCACATCCCACCTACCTGTCTCCCATGGTATTTTGGACATAGTAAAGGGAGCCTTTACCTTTTTTCATTTTTAAAATTCTTTATTTTTTCCTTTGTGTTTGGATCTTACCTCTCATGGAAGGCCTGTTGTTCCCTTGAATATATAAAATACTTTATTTTCATACTATGATAGATATAAGTTTAGCAATGCATCATTTAGTCCTAATAGAAATCACATTATTTGATTTTTATAAAAATGTGTTATTATACATCAACTAAGTTCTGCTAATATCTACAGTTCTCATCTTTATGTAGGAAGTCTCTGGACAATAGAAAGAAGAAAGCAACAGTGAAGACACGAGAAAAGACATGGCAGTAGGTATTCTGGGTCTCTTATTTCTTGACAGTATCATTTAGATACCTCTATTCTAATGCAGAACCCATCATAAGAAAACAACAACTAGAACAACAAAGAAAAAAAATCAATTAAACAGATAAGCAAAGGAAAAAATGCACACAAGCAGAATCTTTCCGAAAATATTCAAAACAAAACAAAGAATGATAGACCAACACAACAAAACCAAATTTATTTGTGACTTTCTTCCAACTCCAGTGAAATACCAATGGAAAATACCTTATGTTTATCTTCCTCTATATCATGAATTGAAGGCAACTGAGAAGGAGGTTGACAGTTGCTTTGCTAATCTTCTTCTTCCTTCTCTACCCTTCCAAGCAGAAAGGCTGATCCTCACACTTCTTCACTATTTGGTGAACTAGGAACTTGTCCCTTTTCAGAATGTTGTCAAGGAGATAATCACTTATCTCACCAAACACCAAGGAGTCTAAGCCAGCATAAGGCTGATGTGTCTCCATGAGTTTGTCAGCAACAACCTGTCAGCCCTTCAGCCCATAACCAGGATACCATGGGATGAGCTGAGTCTGAGTTAATACACCATAAGACATCAATAATGTGATTCATAGTATCCAAAATATAATTGATAATTACAATTGAAGGACTAGAAAGATAAGAATAAGATATATAAGATTTATATAAGGCTTTAACAGACAATAGCAAAATAAATTAAAATTTAGGATTTCACATAAAAATAGAAATATTAGGAAGAACAATGTGGAAATTATAGACTTGGAAAATGTAATGCCTGAGATTTAAACAAAATAATCATAGGTCTGGACCATGCTCTGTACTTAGAGTACATACACACAAACATGCACATGCATAGACACAGACACAAACAGATGCATACATATAGACAGACACATAGACACACGCAGAAAGACACAGACATACGGACGCCGGAGACCTCAGCTTGGACCACAGGGCCCCACAGCTGATCAGCGCCGGGACAAAGATCCCTCGCCGGAGATCGCAGGACCCAGCGGAGGGCCAGGGACGCGCCCCACAGCTCACCAGAGACTGACCTCCAGCAGCTTCCTGCGACGGCCGGAAACCTC